>OZ023206.1:36354748-36540007 GCA_963995525.1 Escarpia spicata
TAATCACTTATATAATGTAATTTTACATCATATTTTAGTTTGTCTACACCCCTGAATCTATTTATGTAGAGATGTGTGGTTAAAAAAAAATTTGATTTGATTTGATTATTCATATTAAACACTGTTATTCTTTAAAATATATGAAAATATGTTCTTCCCATTTTGTTAGTAGTTATTTTCTTCACAAATATGTTTTACATGTTAATATCTATTGATATGATAAATATGTAGCTACACTATGTATTGAGTTTTTGATCAAGTGCAAAATTTGAGTTCTTGTGTATATATATATATATATATAATAATAATTATATATATATATATAAATAAAGTAACAGTAAGTTCTTATATAGCGCAGTATCCAGTCGTTAGGACTGCTTAGAGCACTTTACACTTTACTCCCTGGCAGACCTATTCAATCGAACACCATCTCGACTTCGATCCAGCAACACTGCAATTAATGCACGAAGACTATTTGTACACATATATCCACCACTGTCTATAGTCAGTTACTCATTCATACAGCTGAGTGAACTTGCCCAAGGTTCGACATGGCCGCACAGGATTCGAACCAGGGCCTCACCCAGAGACCCGTCCTGTGGACGGGTATATTCATAAATTGCGTTTTTTGGACGGGTGTCAAATTGATTGTGGACGGGTCCGTCCATGTCGTTTTTTTGCACGGGCTAGCCCGTCCATGCCATTTTTTACGACATCATTGAACTGCCGCGAAGCCAGTTACAAAATCTACGGAGACTGGTTTTGAAAATCGTCCACCCGGATCGCCTGGCCAGCTCCCCGACACACGCCAGGCCTCGACATGCTAAGATAATTGTCACCTACTTGCTACGGTAATTGTTACCTACCTGCTAGCCGTGGCTCCTTGAAAGGCAGCTGACACTTGCCTATGTCTATGTAGACTAAATAATCCTATGTGAAGTCAACATCAAGGCAGGGAGATGCAATAAGCACTTGCCGATTACGACGCGTTCTTAAAAAATTTCGCGTAATCCACATTTCGAAACAGGATTTGTGTTTTTGAATGGAAACTCAGCAACGCTAAAAGAATAGAATCGTCAACACCGTAAACGATACTGACTTTAGTGGCGATATTTTGAAACAAACATGATTACTATGTAACGGTATTCGTTTATTTTGGTGAATTTATGACGATTTTTTAAACGCGCATGGCAAATCGTTACGAGTGATGTCGCCGTTGCTACCTCAGGAGTCATGTCAACCAAAGGCAAAGACCATGTATCAATACAAGACGGTGCAGCATGCACTATTTCCATTCTTCAAAGTACGTAAGTGGAGCGGTTAGTCCGCCATTCTGGAGGCACGCCAAGCCAGAACATATGCATTGATGCATGTGGTAGCCTCCCAAATGGCGGGCAAAAACTCCAATTGTAGACTGCCATGATTTCGCTCAGTGACGCCACCTGTCTAAATATAGGCTCCTTAACCTTGGTATCAACCGACGTAAACAGGGACGCGGGCGAAAGGTGCTAATATAAACCGTTTTACGATCGTTGTCTGGCTGTCCACTAAGCGCGTTGAAGACATGTTGCTAATTAAATGTAATTGTCACATCGTTATAACATGCATTGGTGTAGATATTCCTGTTTCAAACACAAAACTCGAAGGACAACAGCCTAGGTTACACTGGCTCAAAGTGATATACGCCGCGTTTTGTAGTTCTAACAAATTCCGTTGCAATTCAAATGTGTTAACTAATGTGTCACAATCAGCATATAAGCAGTTTCATTCAACAGAGACTGCCCTTTTAAAGGTTCATAATGACATTACCTTGAACATTAATAATGGTAAAGTGACTGCACTTACCTTACTAGATCTCTCTGCCGCGTTTGACACGATTGATCACAGCATTCTCATTGAACGCCTATTAAAGTGGTACGGCATATCTGGCACAGCTCTAAGCTGGTTTTCTTCGTATCTAACTGATAGATACCAAACTATAAAGATTGGGAACTGCTTTTCAGCTGCACTGCCGGCTTTATTTGGTGTTCCCCAGGGTTCTGTTCTTGGGCCTTTGCTTTTTACTCTTTACACCACGCCACTAAGCTCTGTTATACAAAAACATAACTTAGATCATCATCTTTATGCTGATGACACTCAGATTTACATTTCGTTGGCTACCCCGGATACAAATCGCTCCCTGAACCAACTTAGTGATTGCCTTCAAGATATCTTCCATTGGATGACTGACAGCAAGTTGAAATTAAATGCAAATAAAACTGAATTGATCATTATTGGTACTCGAATGCAGCGTTGTAAACTGGATGTTTTTTTCCCTACGCGTATTTTGAATCAGTACATCACGCCAGCAACCTCGGTGCGTAATCTAGGAGTAATCTTTGATAGAAACTTCAATTTCCGACAAAATATATCTCAAACATGTCGCTGCTGTTTTTATCATATTCGTGATCTTCGCCGTATTCGCCGGTATATGTCATTTTCTGTTGCTAAGACTATTGCAACAGCGCTTGTTAGCAGCAGAATTGACTATTGCAATTCCCTCCTTTATAATATCGCTAGCAAGGATATCACAAAACTTCAGCGTGTCCAAAATTGTCTAGCAAGAGTAGTTACAAGATCTCCTCGTTTTTCTCGCTCTGTGCCACTTTTGAAGTCTTTACATTGGCTTCCTGTACGATATCGTATAATTTTTAAGATCTGTACCATTACATATCAGGCACTGTCCAATAAGCAACCATCTTATTTGCATTTATTGCTTACTCCTGTAAGAAAATCTATCCAGCTTCGATCATCTAGTTCTGACCTACTTTTTGTTCCTAGAGCCAACACTAACATTGGAACTAGGGCTTTTTCTGTTGCTGCACCAACTCTTTGGAATATGCTTCCTCTTAGTGTTAGATCAGTTGAAAATATTACAAAATTCCGTCGTCATTTAAAAACGTATCTTTACAACCTTGCTTATCCACCTTAGCTCCCTAGCGCCTTGACCCATCTGTTGACAACTGGAAAACTACTTATGGACTTTGAGATTGACCAACCCTTTTGTTTTGATGCGCCTCTGAGCTTGGTTTCCAAGGATTTAGGCGCAATAGAAGTTATCTTATTATTATTATATATAGCGTAAGCTAAAATGAAACAGCATCCGTGATTTGAACATTCATAATTCTTAATGTGATTACTTGTGTAAATTACATTTGTTAATGTATATATTTATGTTATTGTGTGACATAAATTATTGTATTATCTAAATTTATTATGTACGGTTGTTATTGTGTTGCAAATATTTCACAAAAAAATGTTTTCAGAAAAGTTAACCACATAATAAACAGTATTATTTAGATGCAGAGATCATGACGTTGTGATATTTTAAATATTTGACAGAATGTATTATTTTTTAAAGTTAACTTTGAAATAAAATATTACTTTTCTGAACAGAAATGTGCTTCTTTTTTTACTTTTAATTGAACAGAAAATGCACCATTTAACGCGAAAAATGCTACTTACATTTCTGATCACACGTGAGATATGCATTCAGCCATGTTCTCTGCCTTGCCTTCATACACTGTAAATGGTAATATGTACACTGTACTTTTAGTTTATTTTTATATTTTATGATTGGACACACTAAGTATGATTGCCAAAATTTATTATGCTGGTGTGTATATATATATATATATATATAGATATACTCATAGTTGCTTGTCCTATCCCACATCTGATCTCGCATTCAATTGCGTAACCGACCGCACTTCGTAACATGTCTAAACAAAATTTATCCTGGGTGAGGCCCTGATTCGAACCCGGGTTCTCTCGATTGAAAGTCTGTCACTCTAGTCACTGAGCCACTGCGTTCCACCTTAGGTTATTAGCTTGACAAGTAATGCCTTTGTCTTGTGATCTTCATTCAACCCTATGTTCTACTCTGAATGAGGATAATTAACTATGCGAATGATCCACCCTTAATTTCACTTCATGCTGAATCCTATATTTGTATGAATACATTATTATTGTTGTTATTATTATCTAGTTGATGAATCAGCTCTCTGAGGACAATCGTTTGAGACGTGGATCACCTGGTGGCGAAATTGACTCGCTGATAGAGGGCGCTGTCAGTCATAGCATGGCCGTTGCACATCTCTCGACCGGGCACCACCGCGACCTGATCAGGAAAAACTGCCAGCGCGTGAGTAGATATTTACTGGCATCTTACTGTTTCACTTCATTGTTTTAATATACGACAGTATACCACATTCTTTGATTGTTTCAGACAAATGTCTTGGTCACTGTTTAATTCCTTTGCAAGGTTAAATTTTAATTTTAATTTGGGAGTCCTGAGTGTCTTTATATGTTCCATTGTACTTTCATTGTGTGCACCTTTGTATTTTATTTTAGTTATTTTGTTGCTCTCTGGTCTTATGTTACTATTTATCACATGGTCTGTACAGTAACATTGACAGTAATTCAGGGTACGAATGTCTAGTTCCACCAATGCTCTCCAGGTGTTCCGTCAACTCTCCTGCGTCACAGAACTACGCAAGAATGTGACGTCCAGTCCAGAGTTCACACAGCTGCAGCAGGACTTCGGTGATGCGTGTGACCGTCTTATGGAGGAGCTACGTGACCTTGAACGACATTCAGGTGCAGCCGTTCTCCACCTGGTGGTAGACGTCTTCAAGGAAACAACCGAACCATTGTCTCGACTGCTGCGAGTGGCTCTGTCTGCCTCACAGGTGGGTGACATGCACACCTGTCAATGTGTGACATCACATCACTCAAGTCTCTGGTAACATAACTAACATCACTGGTGACATCACTCACATCACTGTTACATAGCTAACATCATTGGTGACATCCCTAACTGTAATGTCACAGGTGACATTAACTGTTGTGTTAAATGAGTTAACTTGAAATTGAAGTGTGCAGGTACGATATTATCACATAATAAAAAACATGGTTTAGATTATAGATTTACTACAACTGGCGTGGCATCATTGAGCAGGTGACAGCGGAATTGTATTTTGTCATGACAAGAGGAAGCAACTGTGCGTAACCAGTAGCATCGTATATTCACATTATCATTTTGTGCACTACAGTGTGTCCGGGCAACTGACATTAGACCCATTATGTTTGCAGCTGGACATGACACAGAACGTGACAGACAGGGAGGTCATATCTGATATGGAGGTCAAGCATGTCAATGAGCAGAGATTCGAGTCACTATTAGACGCATTCCAGCGACACGCTGAGCTCGTGTGTCAAGTGTCGCGTCTTGTGGCTGCCGGGTCACTCCACTGCAAAAGTACACAGCTTTCCTCTCTCACACACTGGTTGTTGCAGGTCTTACAACCATCAGTGGTTGAGTTGTGTTGTTGTAAGGGATCATCTCAAAATGTTGGTGTCTGATATCAAACAAAATTACTTTCATCTGGCCCCTGGCCTGAAAGTTTGTGAACATTGATATGACGATATCAATATATTAACAGTATCGGTCCGACACGTAAAATATCAATATCCAAAAATGAAAATCAATGAAAGTAATTTTGTCTAATATCAGACATTGGCTTTCTGAAATGATCCCTAAATGCTAGAACCATCAGAAGTTGATTTGTGGTTGTTGTAGGTGTTAGAACCATCAATGTTTGAGTCGTGGTTGTTGTAAGTGTTAGAACCATCAATGGTTGAGTCGTGGTTGTTGTAGGTGTTAGAACCATCAATGTTTGAGTCGTGGTTGTTGTAAGTGTTAGAACCATCAATGGTTGAGTCATGGTTGTTGTAAGTGTTAGAACCATCAATGGTTGAGTCGTGGTTGTTGTAGGTGTTAGAACCATCAATGTTTGAGTCGTGGTTGTTGTAAGTGTTAGAACCATCAATGGTTGAGTCGTGGTTGTTGTAGGTGTTAAAACCATCAATGGTTGATGCGTGGTTGTTGTAGGTGTTAGAACCATCAGTGGTTGAGTCGTGGTTGTTGTAGGTGTTAGAACCAACAATGGTTGAGTCGTGGTTGTTGTAGGTGTTAGAACCATCAATGGTTGATTCGTGGTTGTTGTAGGTGTAACAACCATCAATAGTTGTGTTGTGGTTGTAGGTGTTAGAACCATCAACGGTTGTGTCGTGGTTGTTGTAGGTGTTAGAACCATCAAAGGTTGTATGGCTCAGTTGGAACAACTCGACCCAGAAGTAGGTCCAGCGATCATGGCTGTCTGTCGCCATGGCAACCGTGTCACCCTGGAGGATGTGAGGTTGTTGACGCAGGAATGGACGAACAACATTGAGTTGTTGGTGGCTGCCATTGACGGCACGATTGATGAACGATCTTTTATTGAAATATCAGGTATGAGTTCTCACTGTCTTGTCTTAATGGTATATTTTGATAGTAATTATGTAAATTTTAGGCTGTGTTAATTGTTATTATTCAAGGGTGAATACATAATGTTGTTGTATTACTTTATTTCTAAACCATGTTCTTTACCAACATGTTTGCAAAATTCAGAAAATATAACTGTGGTATTACTTGTTACAATACTCACCATAAGTCACTGTGTCATCACATGTGTCTGTCTATCACCACATATCACTGTGTGTCACTACATGTCACTGTGTGTCAACACATGTCACTCTGTCGCCATGAGTCTCTCTGTGTTACTAGTCCAGCAGATAGGTGCAAGAAAATTATGGAATTATGTACTTTTGGATAAAAGCAGTACACTTTGCTCATCTATTCTATTCACCAGGGGAACCATTTTAAAGTTTGGAGGCATGCCAGATTTTGCTGCATTCAGAAATGGCGGCCATTTTTTAGAATTGCCACCAACATTTTTTTTCATATCTTAATAACTGTTACATAGAGCAATAATATTTTTGTCTAGATGTAGATTTTAGGGGTCAAAGATTTCATATTTGTTACTCTTGGACTTCTACGATATTCACTTCCGCCATTTTTAAAGATGACGGTTATCAATAAAAATGTAACGATATCTTAATAACTACATTACTTAGAGCTGTATAGTTTTCGTTTTTGAACAGCTTGGAGGAAACCAATTTCAGAAAATATAACTCTACCTTTGTCGACATGCCTATATCTGATATTTTTTTAGAAAGCGTCCATCAAAGCGTATCATTCCCATATATCAAGAACTACATAACAGTGCCACAAAACTGATGTCAAAATGCATGTTTTTAGATGCAATTATTAGAAATACATTACTTTTGACCTTCATTGACTTTAAAATATATCCGCAGGGCTTGAAGTTGCGACTACCTAGTTGCATTTGCGAGTATAATATTATGCCTGCAAGTAGATAAATTGCTTTAGGCGCAACGTCTGACTTAGAACTTTGTCCATTGATGACTGCCTTGACAGGCAAAATGACCATTTCGGGCCTTTTGTTGATATATTAAAAGGTATTAGCCATCAGACAAATTGTGAATGATGACATTTTAACCCCTTTCTCTGCCCCTGCGTACCTCCTACAGCAGCAAATATTGATAAATGTAGCAAGTGACTGATTACTTTTTGTCTAAGGCAATGAGTTGATACTCCTGGGCAGGCACCCTTGTAATGTCCACCCTTGTATCACTTGGTCATTTGGGCAACCAGCAGAAAGGGGAAACTTAATATCAAAACAACTACTGAGTAGCAAGCATGGCTAGGTCCAATTACATAGCTGTGTGTGGAATTTGTTACAAACAAAATGTTATGTATAGTAGCAAAGATGATAATTCAGAACGCTGTACGTAATGTTGATTATTTGGTATAAAATTGTGTTCAATAAAATGCCATGACATGTATATTTTAATTAGCCAATGCATGTGTGCTCCTAAATATATATTTTGCTCCTAAATATTTCATTTTACGAGCAATGCTCCTAGCTGAGAATTTTAACTTCGTAGCCTGAATCTGCCATTACGAAATATCCGTCATTTTGAAAGATGGCGGAAGACTAAGCCTATTATTCCCGTATCTTAATATCTACATATCCTTGAAGTTGGTGTGATCTATATATGTACAGCTCAGGTCAACATAATTTAAATAAATTATGAAAGTAATATACCAAACCATAATGCAGTACAGTTGTATGTAAAAAACACTTGCCTGGACCCTGCGATCTCGGAAACTGTTGCGGTCCATCTGAGACATCAATTCAGGATGGAGGAAGAACAGAGGCAATTGATGCTTGTTTTCGAGAGCAACCCGAGTTCCTAGTGACTTGATTATGGAGTCCATGTATCGAATGAATATTGCATTGAGTTCACTGGCGAGACATACGCAACTCAATTCCAAGTGCCTTTGCAATCTTGTCAGTTTGCACCATTATGTCTTCCTTAAAGTGTTCTTCAGCGTCTCTTCTGTGAGTTTCCAATATGAGCAACAGCTGCTGGATGTATTCGTGAACTTTGAGAACATCGAGTTGAACAGCTTCCAAAGCTTGTGTCACTGGCTCCAATATTGCTGAACATTTTGCCAAGATGGCCAGGCACACCAAGAATGTCGACGTTTCAGATGCCCACCTGCCCCCCCACGGACGCCCATGGTCTACCTGAATCAATGAAAACAAAAGTTGTTTAAATTGTGGTAATAGTCCACCTATCACTGTGTACCAACAAAGAGGCAGGCACTAGGATGCTGTTGCATGCTACAGATTGTGCCAAGCAATGAAAACAGAAGATTGTCATAAAAACAGTTGACACTGATGTTGTCGTGCTAGCTGTCAGCTTTGCTCGCAGACTTGGCAGTGAAAGTCTTTTGGTAGTGATTGGCACAGGGAAATCATTCCCATACATCGATGCAACTGTTATTGCACACGAGCTTGGTTTTAACAAGCGCAATGCAATGCCTGTCTTCCATGTACTGATCCGGTGTGACACCACATCGTGTTTCATTGGAAGAGACAAACAAACGGCTTGAGCATCATGGAATGCTCGACAGCTATCCTGAGAGACGTTCTTCCAACCACGTTCTTCCAGGTATGTTGTTGTACAGTATGAACGGGGTAGTTCTGAGGATGACGTGCCAGACAGGTCCTCTTCACACAGAAAGGAAGGGAGATCGAAAAGATTCCACCAACACAGGATGCCGTGTCTGGGGCAAGGTCATGCTGAAAGCAGCACACCTGCTTAATAGACTTTGGCTGGACTCGAAAGGAGAATGTGCAGAGGACAGAGTCAGTGTTTCAAAGCCAACTTGCGCGGCACAATGATGTGCCAATGCGGATGTCAGTGGGATGTGTGAAATGTTTGGGAATCGTTGCTGTAGATTTATAAGATAGGCATCACAATCTAATGTTTGAAGTGACATTGCCCATTATAGAGAATATCTAAGTAACACCTTTACTATCGTCACATCCAAAAACAACTTCAAGGTTCAAGATATGATATTAAGATAAGGGAATAATTACGTTATGTAGTTCTTGAGATGTGGGAATAATATGCTATGACGGGTGCCATCTTTAAAAATGGTGTATATAGGCATGTCAGAGGGAAAAACAAATTTGTTTAAATAGCTATCCAAACTATTCAAACACGTAAACTATACAGCTCTACATAACTTAGTTATTACGATATCGATACATTTGTATTGATGACCGCCATCTTTACAGATGGCGGATGTTAATGTCAAAGAAGCCCAAAATTAACAAATCTGAAATCTTTGACCCCCTAATAACTATATTATTGCTCTATGTAACGCAGTTATTATTAAGATCTGGGGAAATTGAATTTCTGAATGCCGCAAAACCTGGAATGCCTCCAGTCTTTAAAATGGATCCCTTTGTGTGTAGAATAGATGAGACAAGCGTCTTGCTTTTATCCAAAAGTGCACAATGTTGTCACCTATCCGCTGGACTATACCAGGCTTCTCTCTTTTGTTGTGGCAGCCAAACAGATTCAGGTCGATGTCTCTGAGTGGCGCACTAGTGCCCTCTATGATGCCAGCACTATCACGGTGCATTCAGTCAGGTGCATTCTGGGACACGCTAGACGATTGTCCCAGGTTGCAACTGGAGTTGTGCAGAAACATGAGAATCCTTTCTGTCGAAGAGCTCTCAGGAAGGCTGTCCATCAACTCAACAAAGGTGGGTCAAGTGTGCTTATTTCATACGATTACCAATGGTTGTATGTTGAATTACCCATTATTGACTATTAATCTGACGTATCTATACTCAAAACATAGCAGCTTTGATTATATACCAGTAGTTCAAATCAACAGTTTTTTTCTCAAATTAAAAATGAATTATACAGTTTGGACTGTCTGTCCCTCGTTGTTAGTGATAAGGTAGCATCAACTACCCTGATTTTATGTCATAACCTGAAGATCTACCTGTTTAACCCTGCTTTCATAGCTACTTAGTGACCCCAACTACGTTTTTGTTGACGCATCAGATTCATGAGGGTACAGACTTTAGAACTATTATCTTAGGTCTCATTGTAACTGTTTGTTTCAGCCATCGTCAATGTGAAGTCTGCGTCGGTAACAGTGACTGACACTGACTGTGACACTGCTGATTGTCAGGAGATGTTGTATGAACCCTGTGAGCATCTAGTGTCATGTGTGGTCAGTGTCAGGAAGGCACTGGTCAAACAGACTGACCACAATGTCCAGCGCCTCGGTCATATCCCTTCTTTAGGTATGTAGGGTGAGTCTTACTGTACAACACAATAATCTTACTCTGCACAGAAAGACTTACTGTACCTCTCAGTAATCTTACTCTGTACAGAGAGTGAGTATTATTGTTCCACTATGTACACAGAGTAATACTTACTGTACCATGCAGTAATCTTACTCTGCACAGAAAGTAAAGTCTTACTGCACCACTCAGTAATATTACTCTGCACAGAGAGTAAGTCATGTTGTGTTTCTTGCTAATCTTACTCCAAAGAAAGTAAATTGATCCTCCTAAGCCACATACTTCCCAGTCCCTGTGCCTTACACAGTGTCAATGTATCCCAGCATCTTCCAGTCCTTGATCACATGACTCTATTGCGCACAGACTGGGATCTGAGTGAGGAAGAAAAGGACATCATAGGACAGTTACGGGATCACCTTCCTTCCACGTTGCATGAAGTGGGGGGGAAGGGGAGAGAGATGAAAGAGAGGGAGACAAAGCAGGAGGGTGTGACTGCAGGCTTCTACCTCCCAGGTATGTCGTCTTCCTTACAACTGCATATGTTTGTTTAGTGTGGCTAAGTAAACACAGATTTAATACAATTTATTGATATAGTTTTTCTTTCCATCATAATATGCTAGGAAATATTAAAATGAACATATATGGCAGAAAATAACCATGTGGCAGTAATGTCATATATAAAATCCAAGATGTAACACATCTATTTAATCTATCCTGGGCCCATCTGTTTGACAATGTTTTGTAAAGTTCCATGACTAGAGTGTTTGACACAATTGAGAAAACCAGGGTTCAAATCCTATACTGCTTTGTCGAACTTGGGCAAGTTCTTTCACTCTACGTTGCTTCAGTTCACTCAGCTGTATGAATGAGTACCTGTCTATAGACAGTGGTGGGAATTTATGTACGAATAATCTTCACGCATTAATCGCAGTATGGCTGAATGCTTCCCAGTGAAGTCGGGATGGTGTTTGATTGAACAGGTCTGCCAGGGAGTAAAGTGTAAAGCACATTAAGCAGTCCAAACGACTGGATACTGCGCTATGTAAGAACTTACCTTTCCTTTTTTCCTTTTTATATTTGATGGTATTTCAGAATTCACCAGTGACAAGTTGGCTGTGTTTGTGAGTCGACTCACAACAGCCGCCATTGGTGGAGAACAACAGACTGTCGACCTACTGTGTACGGACGTGCTCACAATGACCAACCACATCACCCAGACAGCAGGCAGTGTGGCTGAGACACTCAGAGACACACACAGACAGAGGTGGGCTGTCACTGGGAGCTAGCAAGAATAATGTTAACTTGGCTGTTATTTTGCAGACCAGAGGCGATTCTGGTTTGGTCAGTATGAAAGTAGTGTAATCGGAATCGGTTTAGGTGGAATTGGGTGAGGTGAAAGCAGCAGAATCGAAAATGCTTTGAGTGGAATTTGCATGGAATTTGAATGCTTACAGGTATTAATTTTTGATAATACTTTTTTATTTTATTGCTGCAAAAATTAAGTGAACGTGCGTATAAATAAAGCCATATATGGAGAAAAAAATATGAAATAATCACGATAGGTGTAGAGTAGGGGGAATTAGAATCAAACACGTTAGGTGGAATCAGATTTCCCTTAGTGTGGGTGAGATTGCAATCGGAATCAAAAATGTTAGTTGGTATCAGAATCGTCATGGGTGGAATAGGAATCAAAAAGTTACTTGGAGTAGGAATTGTTGATTTGAAATCAACCACAGATCTGTTATGTTGTAACATTCTTCAGTTTTATCAACCATACTAGTTGTAGCTCTAACTTGCATATTGTATGTAGTATAATTGTAGACCAATTATACTGACTCTGTTTGCAGTACTCTGCAGTGTCTGACATCGGAGGTGACGCGTCTGGTGCCACTGATACTTGACAGTGCTGCAAGTGTAGTACAGCGTGATCTCAGACAGGTGGAGCCACTGCATGTAGCTGCGGAATTGTGGGCAAAGAAGGCGAGTGAAAGATATGTATGTCTAATTGTGAATGTTCTTGCATTCAATCTGGTGACACATTGTGGGTTACTAGTTTTGTATGCACTCTGAATCACAAATCATCCAGTCTGGGTAACTGCAGCTCAGCATTCATTACTCAAGTAAAGTTTCCCTGGACAATTAACATGTCATCCAAAATAGATCAGTGAGCGAAAAATTTACAACTCAAAACATCTCCCAAAAACGTTTTTTGAACAATAGTACCATTATGGTTCGTCCAATCCCAACAATCTTGATATCGTGAAAGCTTTCTGCTATTCAAACATATAACTGGTTTCCTGATAATAATTCCTAAATAAACTATAAACGGACCTACAACCGTGCCATTTCCGGTGTCTTAGACACTGCGAACGATGTTGGTTTGTTGACACAGTTCACCAATCTACCGATTGAGGCACCACTGTCTGATTTCATACTATAATCTCCACCCATTTTTGAATGACGGCTAAACTGACGTATTCGAAGTAGGCGTCACAGTCACATATATCAACCAATCAACGCAACAAATTTTGACCCTTAATCTCTGTTGGTTGGCGTTCGTTATTATGATGTCACACTGACGTAGAGATATATCACTTTCGCTGCAATCAAAGCATGTTAGTTTAGCCACCATTTAAAAGTTGGTGGAGCTTATAACATGAAATCAAGAAACGTTGAAGTGCACATGTCTGAACCTATGCAAATGAGGAAAACAACACCGCAATCGGAAGATTAGTGTACTGAGTACCCGCTGCCAACATCATTCGGAACCGTACAGAACGTGATTGTGGGTCCGATATGTGTATGTTGTACAAGAAGTAGTACTAGTTACCGTGGCTCCATTCTGCCACAGTTCGTCTTTTAGTGTGCTTGGAGGCGACGTGCTCGCCATGTGTCTACGTCATACTGTATTTTCTTACTTTTTTACAGACGGTGGACTGCGATCTTATACTATAACTACACTTAATAGTGACATTTGTAACTGTTTTGTGTCATCTAAATAAACGTTACACAACAAAATGTCTTTGCATTTGATAGACACCTGGCGAATACTTTAAAAAGTGTCACATACAACACTGCCACCTACCGGGTAGTAAACGTATGTAATGAATTCACGGATATAACGAACTCATTAGCTACCCATAAAGTAGTTCGTTATAAGCGTGTTGCACTGTAGTATATCCTTTCAAACGATTCCAAGATAATCGGGATAGGATGAGTCGTGAGGGTGCTAGCGACCGTAGAATTTCATGTTTTGGACGTGTTTCGAGTTTTTTGCTCGCTTATCTATTCTATGTGATGCACTATTTCATTATTACTATTATTATTTCAACAATGTTGCCACTCATGAAAATGTATTCTGAGAGTGTCATGAGTGTCAAATGACTTGTCATATGATGTATCATGTGACAGGTGACACAGCTGGAGACGCTGCTGGACTGTCAGCTGACCACATGGAGAAGAGAAGCAGACAGAGTGGTGGACGCGGTCAAGACAACGAACACAACACTCCTGTCATCACAGGTAAACCTAGCAGCACTCCTGACATCACAGGTAAACCTAGCAACACCCCTGACATCACAGGTAAACCTAGCAGCACTCCTGACATCACAGGTGAACCTAGCAGCACTCCTGACATCACAGGTAAACCTAGCAGCACTTCTGACATCACAGATAAACCTAGCAACACTCCTGACATCACAGGTAAACCTAGTAACACTCCTGACATCACAGATAAACCTAGCAACACTCCTGACATCACAGCTTAACCTAACAACACTCCTGACATCACAGGTTAACCTAGCAACACTCCTGACATCACAGGTAAACCTAGCAAGTAGCAACACTCCTGACATCACAGGTAAACCTAGCAACACTTAAAGATTAAAGAAGTCTGACCCTCGCACTGGTGGAAAACAGTGACATGCATGTATGCACACGTGCGGGCACACATGCATATACACACGTGCACACACACACACACACACACACACACACACACACACATTGTGTTTAGCCTTTTGCAATGCTTTAGTTTTCATCATTTGTGCTGGTAGCTATTAAGTTATCAACAGAATTAATGCCATGACATACAATATGACTGTTTATTATCAGACGGAGCTGTTGGGAGACCACAAGAGGTTCCTACATGGATTGGTGGACATGGCCGTCCAGCTCCTTGACCACTCACACACCTGTAGCCATGGCAACGTGTCCACCAGCGACAACGTCAACCTCGCCAAACAGAGGCGCCATCTAGAGATTGAAGTGACTCACTTTGATCAGCTGACGTCTATGTTTCTGATAGTCGCCGACATGTTGGTGGATAAAAGTAAGTGTTGAGACAATGTTGACTGACAACAGGTATGTCTTGTGTGGCAGAATTTAGGATGTGTTCACAGACTTAATATAATATATTAAATTGAATCATTAGTCAACTAAACATATGAAGAACAAGGATCTTTGTATGGGTACCCACATATCAATGTAATTCAAAGTGTCATTTTCATAATTAGGAGTATGTTGCCTATTCGTCTATTTTAATATGCAGTAACTATTACTTGCCACTGTGATCTTAATTAATAATTACAATTATATTAATAATTTTATTTATTACCATAAACTTAACCTTTTACTGTCCCTTTTCATAAAAAAATCCACTTCTATGATTTATGACAATGATTTAATGCATTGACATTGTTCATTTTCCCAGGAAGAGTTACACAAATGAGTGTGCTATATGAGACATTTGTCAATATTATGTGCATGTAATGCTACAAGTGCCTCCTGACCAGATGCTGTCAGGGAGATTGCCCAGCTGGAGTTGACGGCCCGTGAATGGGCTGCAGCTGTCTTCTGTCTCACCACTCACATCGACACACTTTGTCGCGACACTTGCGTCAAACTCAACGTCCTACCACCACCAGCGGGCAGCACTGAGTGCTGTGCGTTGCTGCAAGAACTCGATGAGATTACACGTGCGACCATTCGAGTGAAAGAACTCGTGAACTCGGTACTAGAGAGGTGTGTGGAGAATGGGTGTGTTAGTAGTATGACCTATACAACAGATAATGTATACTCATTAGGGGTGATTAGGTCACATGTCACAAGATGAATATAGATACATTATACAGAGGAGGGATACTGAGCTTCGTCCAGAACTTAGAGAGCTTGGTTATGTACAACGCCTAACCATGTGGTTTGACAACATTGAATATGAGGAGGTTAAGATTTGACCAAATGAAAGTGTTTTAGATGTTGAATGTATTTCTAAAACATTTTCACACATAAAGGCATAGAAGAACCAGAGAACACAAGGTAGCATTAGTAAAAGAACAGTGTAGATTGGTTGCTAGCAGTGGGAATATGTCAACACATCCTGGTGACATCAAGTGCGCTTTCTGTTGTGTTGACAGCCGTGTGTCCCCAGAGACAGTGTCACAGTTGACCCATCTACTTGACCAGCTGGATGACCACAATGTTCAGATGTCTGACTGCTTCAAGCTGATCACACACGTGAGCGCCCCCTGCCAGACAAAGGAAAAGTTGTTTGCCCCTCACAGTCTGGGTCTGCAGCAATGGGCCTGGGCAGTCAAGGTAGATGTTCTGTTCTACACTCGGGTCTCACTCAATCTACACTCAGGCCGTCTCAGGTCTTACTGAGTCTACACTCAGGCCATCTCAGGTCTCACTCAATGTACACTCGGGCCGTCTCAGGTCTTACTCAATCTACACTCACGCCGTCTCAGGTCTCACTCAATCTACACTCAGGTCTCACTCAATCTACACTCAGGTCTCACTCAATCTACACTCAGGTCTCACTCAGTCTACACTCAGGCCGTTTCAGGTCTCACTCAGTCTACACTCAGGCCATCTCAGGTCTCACTCAGTCTACACTCAATGTACACTCGGGCCGTCTCAGGTCTTACTCAATCTACACTCACGCCGTCTCAGGTCTCACTCAATCTACACTCAGGTCTCACTCAATCTACACTCAGGTCTCACTCAATCTACACTCAGGTCTCACTCAGTCTACACTCAGGCTGTTTCAGGTCTCACTCAGTCTACACTCAGGCCGTTTCAGGTCTCACTCAGTCTACACTCAGGCCATCTCAGGTCTCACTCAGTCTACCCAGTCCTTGTATAACTCTCTCTTCACTTGATTTAGCCCATTTCAAATCGGGTTCAGTTTATTTGAGGTTTGCAGTATGTTATTAGTTAAAGTAATATGCACAGTCAGGTTAACACAAGGCTGCATACTTTTACTTTTGATAAAGTCATTGAAATAATTCACTTTATTCGTTAGATCGAGTAACTTGTCAAAGTATGAATAGTTTTGTCATAGAGTCAGAACATTTTGCAATTTGTTTCCTGAATTTTGAATGTATCTAGTCAAAAATAATGGTTTAATAATAACTTGTCCTACAATCTCTTCATCTCTTGTCAATAGCAGCTTGTTTCTGTTCAAATTTCACAAATGTTAAATTGATACTTTTTTCTGTAATATATTGGAATGGGTATGTCATATGTAGGAGCTTAAGACTTTGTTTTTCACAATTAGTAATTAGCAACCAGAGAGTGCCGTGAACTATAGCAGTAAAAACTGACCTGCTGTTATTTCAGGTAGCACTTGAGTGATATTTCAGGTACTCCTTGACTGATATGTTAGAAAACCTTTGATTGATATTTAAGATAACACATATCTCAGCTAGCCATGCAATAGTGTGTCAGTGACTCATGGACTTCCATTTCAGCTAGCCCTGCACTGCAATTTCAGCTAGCCCTGCACTTATCTGAATGTAATCAGCAAGAATAATATTTCAGGTGCGCCAGGTTTATGTCAAGGTAGAACAACTGACTTCCAACTTCACACAGAAAGTAATCAGTTCACCAGATGAAGGCAACGACAGTTTCCAGGAGCAGTTTAAGGCTCTGTGTGATCAGACGTTAGAAGCTGTGCGACAATGTCATGACAAAAACATGTCTGCAGTGATAGAGCGCCACCTACAGGACATGATGCGCATCAATGCGGAACTCTTGTCATTGGAGGCAGATTGTGAGTTTATTCTCCTGTCCTTTTGTTGTCATAGTATAATTATATCATTATTATTAGCATTTGCTTTTTCTGGCTGACATGGTCTCGGTTTGCTATTAAAAATATGATGTTCTTCAATCTTAAATGTATCTAATGTCAGTTATTCAGATTAAATTACGACATGGAAATATCACTTCATTGATACCTAGTAAAGTGTAACAGGATGACGCATGTACCTGCACTCAATGTGGCAGTTTCGTATAAGCAGACGAGTGTAAATAATAAATAAAATAAATCATAGAAAATGAATAAATGTAGGTACACAAACAGTTACATAATAAAGAAGATGTGTACAATAATCAAGAATAATTAAGACTATAATATATGTGACTAATTTGTTAGGTGAATATGTAAAACGGTGAATGTGTACAGAATAGATATTGATTATGTCCACTGTGAAACAGTTGTAACATCGAGACTCTCATGGAAACGGTACAGCGGTCACTGCTGCAAAACACTTTGAGGTCATGTGACGTATGTGTACACATACATGAACACAGGCGTACAGCGATGACCATGTCATGCGTGTATGTTGCAGCTACCTTGAGTGAACCGTGTCAGGCCCCTGAGAGTCGCCGTAGAGAGTTTGTGCAGTGTCACTGGGCCGCCAAGACTTGTGCCTTCATGGCTTGTCTACACGACACATTTGTGTCTAACTCTGAAATCATACAAGGTATGACTTACAGCCTAACCTGGAGACCTACCACATTCAACTAGACATTCTTAGATCAATTAGCAAACTGTAGCATTTGTTGCAGGCTGTAGAAATATAAACATTGCAACCAACCTGTGTGGTTATCTAAAAGGTAATTCCACAGCTATAGGTCTTATGGATGAAGTGTAACACACGTTTTCTTAGCACAAATTTACATATATTTTTTATACTGATGATCGTCTGAGAACGTTTTACCTTTAACATCTATAACACGGTTGGTAGACATAATGGCTGTCAGTCTTAAATTTTTATGAAACACATTTGGAATTATAGTACATTATACAATGTATACTGTGGTTGCAGGTGGATAACTATTTACTTTTGTTTTGTTATATGCTTAGCAACATTGCATCACTCGTTAAATATAATATTTTGTTATTATCATATATATATAAATGTATCTACAACACATGAATTTGTGATTGTTACTTGACTATCCTTCATAATGAAGATAGAAGCAATGAGAGACAAAGATATACGTAGAGAGATAAAGTAGACAGTGACACAATCACTGCGTGTGTAGACGCTGAGAGACTACTGGTGACTGATGAAGAGAAGAGTCAGGAGACGACTGACAGCAAGGGTCAGTCGGAGCATGTCCAATCTTCAGGTGACCAGACTCAGGACACTGAGACACAAACGACACCCACCAGGTAAACATGTCTGTCCCACAATGACACTTGTTGCTTTACAGTTGTCAGTCACATATCAAACCCTTTAAAACTACCCTTAATAACATTCTAAATTATGTTATTCTTCTTTAAAACTGTGCATATGCAAAACATGTATTTCCTGTGTTGTTCTTTCTAAGACTCTCTGTAATACTCAAAATGTGTCTTATTTTAATAGCATGATTTGCAGAAATATGTGGAATTTCTAGGCATTTTAGAATTGCAGGTGTAAGCAGACCAGGTACTGCAGTTATATTTAAAAATTGTCATGTCATTAAACTGGTACTATGTGTGATGTGTTGGAGAGTATATACATGTTAGCGGTTTATATAATACAGGTATATGCAGTTACATTTGCAAAAATGTGTTATTACTATGTTTGTAGTATGATTTCTCACTGTATAAAAATGTGTTTTATTTCATGTAAGTATTGCAAAATTACTTTCGATAGTCAGTGCTGATACCTAGGAAAATACTTGCTGTAGTGTTCTGGGAAAAGATGGTGTAGTTTAATCATAGCACTTTCCAAAATTTGTATGATGAGTTCAGTTTTAATACAAGATATCTTGAGTCGTGTCTGTGTTTTATGTTTGTCCACCCAGCACTGAGTATTATACTCAGCTAACAGGAAGTCTGCTTGAGCTCGCTGATAACCTTGGCATGACCTCTGTGACGTCAAATGGAGATGCGACGAGGTCACTTTGTCAGAGATCTGTCTCCAGGTTATTCATTCACACTTGACCGAACATGACTGGTTGGAAAGCTAGCTAGTTCATACTGTAGACTAGATGCTGGTGTTAGACAGCCGCGCCCATGTTGACGCATGCTTGCATGTGTATGTGCTTGATGCAAGATAATGGCCTAGTGTTTGTGCTGTCTACATTCCCAGGAACCTCATGGTGAATGCACACATTGTTCTATGAAGTCCATTACAGCATGTAGTCAGTTAGACCAGGTGATTTTAGTATCTTTCAAAGAGGTTAGTTTAGTGCTCAGAAGAAAAACTGGTGTTTAGAATCAACAGAAGATCGTTGAACCGTCACATTTTGTGAGAATCATTGGAAAATGTTTTCTTATTATCACCGTGCCTTGTGACAATACAAATTCAGTATAATAGACCGGGAGCCCAGCACTTTTATTTATGTAAAAAGAGCCTGAGTGTTTGAGCCCATGTGTTGGAGGAACCATCCCCTGACAACATCCCCTGAAGTGGGCAAAAAGTACCTTTATTTTTGTGAATTGTGCCAAGGCTAAAAACAGTTTCAAAAGTTTCCCTGGTGTTCCTCTAGTATGGAATGACCAATGACAGCAACTTTAGGGGGTGAACAAATTTTGTACACTTCAGGGGCTGACAGCAAGTTCAGTATAATAGACCGAGAGCCCAGCACTTTTATTTATGTAAAAAGAGCCTAAGTGTTTGACCCCATGTGTTGGAGGAACCATCCCCTGACAACAACAAAATGAGTTGCTGCCCGGTCTTGGGTGGTGAAATCCCCCCTAAATCACCCCCTGAAGTGGGCAAAAAAGTACCTTTATTTATGTGAACGGTGCCAAGGCTAAAAACAGTTTCAAAAGTTTCCCTGGTGTTCCTTTAATATGGAATGACCAATGACAGCAACTTTAAATGGTGAAATCCTCCTATCAGCAACCCCCAAAGATCAACGACGCAACAGGATAACTGTTCAAGTATCTTCTTGTAGTAGGAGAGGAGGCAGTTCCCTCTGGTGGGACAGTTACCTGTAGTGGGACAGGGGACAGTTACTTGTAATAGGAGAGGGGGGAGTTACCTTTGGTGTGACAATTACCTGCGGTGAGACAGGGGGCTGTTTCCTGTGGTAGGAGAGTTACCTGCGGTGGGACTGGGGACAATTACCTGTAGTGGGAGATGGGACAGTTACTTGTGGTGGACAGGGAGAGCTACCTGTGGTGGTACAGGGGAGAATTAATTGTAGTGGGAGAGTTACCTTTGGTAGGTAGTTTCCTGTGGTGGTACAGGGGACAATTACCTGTTGTGGGGCAGTTACGCACAATATATGTTAATGACCACATCATGCAATGTAAGTATGTATACTACAGTTGCCCAAGTTCGTCCATCGCGAAATTCTGTGGCAATCAGGTATTGTATTGGTTTTCTCAAATCTAATCATTTATAAACACAAATATATCATACCAGCCAGGTTTATTGCCTATTGTAAGTTCAACATAAATGTTCACCGGAGCAGTCAAACAGAAGATAAAACACGAAGCAATGTTAAGGGGACACTGAGATAACGATGTATGAACTTAGGACACGCAAGAGTGGTTTCTTTCCTAGAATTGGAGAATAATAATAATATATTGTATTTAATATAGCGCCAGATCCAATTATAAATTGTTTGTGGTGCTTTACAACATGTAGAACCCAGATAGAGGTAATAATGATGGCTAAATAAACATGGGAAGCAACAGGGAAAACAACACTAACACATATTGCTCACATACAGTGGCTAGAGATGCAAAAGGAGATTCTAGAGATGCAAAAGGAGATTCTAGAGATACAAAAGGAGATTCTAGAGATGCAAAAGGAGATTCTAGAGATACAAAAGGAGATTCTAGAGAGGCAAAAGGAGATGCTAGGTTATCCTTGTTTTTATATTAAAGTGATGACGCATGAATGAATTTTGAAAAGTCTATCATCAATACAGTTGCGACATACATAGGACTAGTGTTTAGATATCTTCGTCGCTCTCGTCACTGTCATCGTCTGTCCAGACGTCCGATATCGATTGGGCCATCTACTGGACTACGAAATCCAGTGTTTGCACAAATAAATACAGTTTCATCAATCTTCGGGGGTTGCTGTGAGGGGGATTCCACCACTTAAAGTTGCTAGCATTGGTCATTTCGTACTCGGGGGGAACACAAGGAAACTTTTGAAACAGTTTTCAGCCTTGGTGCCGTTCACATAAATAAAGGTACTTTTTTGCCCACTTCAGTGGGTGATTTAGGGGACATTTCCCCACCCAAGACCCTGCAGCAACTAATTTTTGTGATGTCGGAGGATGGTTCCTCCAACACATGGTGTCAAACACTGGCCCTTTTTACATAAATAAAAGCCCTGGGCTCCCAGTTGATAATGTCATGAAAAAATTACATTTGTGATAGTGAGGATAGTTTAGCTGCTGAGGATTTTCCGTAGTCCCTCCATTTGACACGGAAAAGGAAGAACTTTGGTTTGAGCTGTTGAGATTGTAGAAACCACAAAGAGAGTATAAGAACGCATTGTGTAGTCAGCTTCAGAAGTGACACTACTCTCAGTCATATGATTGTGTGTCAGTGTGATTCTGTACAGCCTGTGGTTGTATGTGATCATATGTGACAATGTGATTCTGTTCAGCCTGTGTTTGTACGTGATCGTATGTGACAACGTGATTCTGTTCAGCCTGTGGTTGTACGTGATCGTATGTGACAACGTGATTCTGTTCAGCCTGTGGTTGTACGTGATCATATGTAACACCATGACTGTTGAGCAGGTCAAAGCATGTCCACTTTGCACCGAGTGACGTAGGAGACCATGAAGAAACGATGGAGATGACAGCATCCATGTGGATCACAGAAGACGATTGGTCTCTGGCTATGGATTGTTTATTTTACTTGGATGTTCCCTCAGCAAACCTCATTGTCACCTTCTTTGAGTGTCTCTAGTTGTTTAATTCTTTTGACTTCACTTCACACATACAGTTGCAGCATGTACCATACCTGGCTCTGTTCACACAACTGGCTGTCTACTCTTTGGAAAGACACTTCTCATATTCCACACGTGCAAATTTGTTTGATGTTTACACATGGTCCTATCAGCTCTTTACACAAGGTCCAGTTTGTTGTTTAGTCTTGGTCCTTTCCACTGTTCACATATATTCTTTTCTGCTGTTAACACATGTTCCTGTCTGCTGTTCTCACACAATCCTTTCTACTGTTCACACATGGTCTGTTCTACTGTTCACACATGGTCCTTTCTGCTGTTCACACATGGTCCGTTCTACTGTTCACACATGGTCCTTTCTGCTGTTCTCACACGATCCTTTCTACTGTTCACACATGGTCCGTTCTACTGTTCACACATGTTCCGTTCTGCAGTTCACACATGGTTCTTTCTGTTATTCACACATGGTCCGTTATGCTGTTCACATATGGTCCTTTCTGCTGTTCACACAAGGTCCTTTATGCTATTCACATATGGTCTGTTCTGCTGTTCACACAAGATCCTTTCTGCTGTTCACACATGGTTCTTTCTGTTGTTCACACAAGATCCTTTCTGCTATTCGCATATGGTCTGTTCTACTGTTCGCATATGGTCCTTTCTGCTGTTCATACAAGATCCTTTCTGCTGTTCACAACTTCCCACATGGTCCTTTCTGCTGTTCACACACAATCCTTTCTTATGTTCAGACACGGTCCTTTCTGCTGTTCGCACATGGTCTTGACTGCTGACATTGGTCTGTTGTATTGCCTCAGTTATGCTTTGTTCAGATACTTGAGTGTAACATGGTCTGTTTGGCCCAGGTCTGTCCTGTTGTTGTAGGCACTGTGTTTTGTTGTCATGTTTCGTTTGTTCGTACGTATGTTACAGTGAAATGTGTAGGAGTCTTGTGCACACTGCATGTTTGTAGGACATTACATGCATGGTGCATTACAAAGCACTGCAAACATTGCATGCATAACATGTGCATGTGAATGTTGATATGAGCAGTAAAGCTTATACCCTGCGGCATGAACCGTGCTTACTGTGTTTGCATTTTGATGTTTGATTGCATGTGCTTGTTTGTATTGTGAATTGCACAACTTTTGAAAATCTACTTATACCTGGGTATTATGAATGTATATTTAAAGATCATCATAATAGAGTTAAATTTGTGTTTTTGCTAAGTGATACTTGTCCGACTGACAGAGACAAGAGCAACAGAATGGGGTGCAGTGGTAAAGTGGTTAGAGTGCTGGACTGTCATTTGGAGGAGCCGGGGTTTGAACCCTAGTGCCGTCTGGCGGTGGTTCGGTACTGGTTTGGCCGCTGTGTCAAAACTTGGGCAATTTTGTTCACCCTACGTTGCCTGTGTCTTTTGGAAGAGATGATGTAAGCCGTTGGTCCCTTCTATCTGGTGTTTGTGCCAGGAGAAGAAAAAGATCCCACGCAGGAAAATGGAAAACATCTGTCGTGGACTCACTGAGCTGGGATCTCATTCTCTAAACTCCCAATACCAGAATAATCAACTTCATGATTGTGGGCATTAAATTGAAGAAGAAGAACATGACTGTCTGCTGATGTAGACAGTTCTTCTTTGAAGTGTCAACCAGTGTTGACTTTAATTAAATTTGCCAGTGTACAAAATGACTACTTCAAATTCTTGGTTACATTGTAAACATTTATACTGGCAGACATTTTCTTAATTAACAAAGTGATCATTGAATGTTATATCACAGTCGCAAATGATATGTTAATTTAGTATTGTTAATGTTATTTTGTAATTTGCAATACCGCTTTCTTTACACTGTATTGTTTGTATTGTGCCGAGGTCAATATGTTGATCGTATAGTGTGTGGTGTATTGTTGATGGTATTGCTCATACTGTATTTATTGTGTTGATGTTATCATGTATTGTTTATGATGTAGTATTGTTGCTGTTATCATGTGTTGTTGATGTGTTGTTGATGTTATCATGTGTTGTTGACATTGTTGTTAATGGTGTTGTTGATGTTGTGTGGCCGCAGTGACCCGGAGACTGTGTCGGTGTCGGTGGAGTACAGCAAGGCAGGAGGGACAGTGTCGAGGCAGAGCTCTGGTGAACAGCAGCACACAACACCCACACAATGTGGAGCCACACAATATGGAGCCACAGACACCTCCACACACATTATCTATGTAGGTGAACACACATGCATGCGTGCTTTCGTCATGTGCACACACGACCGGTCAACTGCACACACGCACACACGCACACACGCACACACTGTCTGTGTAGATGAACACATGCACTCACACACAGTTGCACAGTTACACACACATGCAGTTGCACACACACACGCTTTTGCACACACGCAGTTGCACACACATGCAGTTGCACACACACACACACACACACACACACACACACACACACACACACACACACACACACACACACACACACACACACACACACACACACACACACACACACACAAACAGTTGCATACACATGCAGTTACACACACATGCAGTTGTACACACACACACAAAAAGTTGCACACACATGCAGTTGCAAAGACACGCAGTTACATACACAATTACACACACACGCAGTTGCACACACACACGCAGTTGCACACACACACGCAGTTACACACACATGCAGTTGCACACATACGTAGTTTTACACATACGCAGTTGCACACACATGCAGTTACACACACGCAGTTGCACACACACACACGCAGTTACACACACACGCAGTTGCACACACACACACACACACACAGTTGCACACACACGCAGTTGCACACACACACACTTTTGCACACACACACGCAGTTGCACCTACACGCAGTTGCACACACACGAAGTTGCACACACACGCAAATTCCACATACATGCTTTTGCACACACATGCAGTTGCACACACACGCAGTTACACACACGCAGTTACACATATGCAGTTACACACACACACAGTTGCACACACACGCAGTTACATACACACACGCACTTGCGCACACACACATGCAGTTGCACACACACGCAGTTACATGCACAGTCGCATGCACACACATTTGCATGAATTCGCAGTCGCATACACATACAGTCGCATGCACCCACACACACACTTACATGCACGCACACACACACCTGCACACACAGTCGCACATATACACACACTCATCCATACGCACATGCGCAGTCACAGACACACTGTAATTGTAAGTCTGAATGCTCAACAGACAACCTCACAAAAGTGACAATGCACTGCCAAAAGTGTAGGACAATTTATTTAATTACTCGTAATATTATTAATGAAGTAATTTGAAAATTAAATTAAATATTATATTTTTTATATTATACTTTAAAAAGTTCCTCAGATTGTGAAACTTTGTGTAATACAACCCAGGCTGTCAGACTTGGGGTTGATGTCGTGTCTGAGTTCCTTCTCTCACCACCAGTCCTCCCCGGGTTGGATCCCTGTTGACACAACTCCCTGGGAGGATGAGGACAACGCCCTCATCACGGTCGCCAGGGTCATCTCACGACAACTTGGTGACATGGTTAACTACATGCATGGTCACTGCTCACTGAAGGTAGGACTTGGTGACATGGTTGAATACATGCGTGGTCACGGCTCACTGAAGGTAGGACTTGGTGACATGGTTGAATACATGTGTGGTCATGGCTCACTGAAGGTAGGACTTGGTGACATGGTTGAATACATGCATGGTCACGAGTCAATGAAGGTAGGCCTTGGTGACATGGTCACGGCTCACTGAAGGTAGGACTTGGTGACATGGTTGAATACATGCGTGGTCATGGCTCACTGAAGGTAGGACTTGGTGACATGGTTGAATACATGCACAGTCACAGCTCACTGAAGGTAGGACTTGGTGACATGGTTGAATACATGCGTGGTCACGAGTCAATGAAGGTAGGACTTGGTGACATGGTTGAATACATGCGTGGTCACGAGTCAATGAAGGTAGGACTTGGTGACATGGTTGAATACATGCATGGTCACGAGTCAATGAAGGTAGGACTTGGTGACATGGTTGAATATATGCGTGGTCACCAGTCAATGAAGGTAGGACTTGGTGACATGGTTGAATACATGCATGGTCATGAGTCAATGAAGGTAGGACTTGGTGACATGGTTGAATACATGCATGGTCATGAGTCAATGAAGGTAGGACTGATTAATGAAAACACATCTGAGTAGTGGTAGAATGTAGTTTATGTTGTAACAATTCAGTAGTCAAAATTATCTGACTTTGTACCTTTAATATCAGATATTTTTCTTTTACATTATTTTCTTTGATATTTTTTCTGTGATGAAGAACCATTTATGTTACCAATAAATATGGGAATATGCAGTTATGTTGATGGTGGTGTAGTGTTTTTGCACAGTGGGTTGTTTGTTGTGTTACAGAACAAGTCAGAGTTGATAGTCACAGCTAACGCAGTCATCAGTAATGGGGAGAAACTTGTCGAGTTTGCCAAAATACTCGCCAAATACTGTGTCAGTGAAAGGTAGGGATGCCAAACCAATAATTTTGTATCGATTCATCGTGTGTGCATCATACCGAACATTGTATGTTAAACACTGTTTCATTGGTTGTTGCACATCTTGGGTCTACGATTCAACGAATCTGTGAAAGTCCAACTTGTCATTAATTGAATTAAACCATGGCTGAACCAGACGCTGAAGTTTGGCCCTGGTTCCCAAAAAGGAAGTAACCAAATTTTTAATTGTCCGACACGATCAACAATGTCATTTCCCATGTTTTTAGTGATGCCGCTCTGATATCGTAAGTATGTGTTGCCGTCAAATGTGTGGATTATTGTTGAAATGTCCTTGCAGATGCTACATGAGCAATTTAATGTTTAACATATTTATTTTCTTGAACGATGACAACGTTAGTGCCACCGAAATGAAACGAAAAGGCAACCTGAAGGCTGACATTTTAGACACAATGTAAAATAGTAATAAAGAAAATAAACTGCCAACGTGCAACACAGGCGAAACCAGTAACGTGCACATGTTTAACGCACTACTCATTCTGTCTACATGCAAAAATTTGAACATCTCATTTTGGGCCAAAATCAGGTGTTCAAATGTGTTAATTTGATTGGCCAAAATTGTTGGCCAATCAAGTTAACACGCTGGGAAAACAGGTTGTAGACACTCTCTTCATAGTCAGCATCGCATGGCATTACTTTGGAATAGAATAATGTAGTTATATTTGGAGGTACGACAATCAAACCCTAACTATGCCAGTCAAATTAGTAATATCACAGCAAGATATAGCCTACCTCTAATCTACACGTTTATGACTGTAATGTTAGCACACCATAATGGTATCTGCCAAGTCTTGTTATCAGTACTTGTTATTCTAATTCTTTCATAAAAGTACATGTCTAGTAAGGCCAAATAATTTTTAACTATGTACTGTATGATAATTCTTGTATTTACACAAAACACCTTTCTTGTGCAATGACTTATTTTTGTTCCCCTAATCCTAACAATAAAATTGGTGTGGCTTTAGCTCATTACCTACAACAGACCCTTTTTGTTGTAGACTCCACAGACCTGCTGTTGCAACCAGTTGTATTGTGACCCTGTGTTGTAGACTCTGCACAAACCTGCTATTGCGACCAGTTATATTGTGATCCTGTCTGTTGTAGACTCTCCACTGACCTACTGTTCTGTTGTGACCAGGTGTATTGTGACCCTGTCTGTTATAGACTCCACTGACCTACTCTTCTACTGTGACCAGGTGTATTGTGACCCTGTCTGTTGAAGATTCAGCTGACCTACTCTTCTATTGTGACCCAGTCTGTTGTAGACTCTTCACCGACCTACTCTTCTCTCGTGACAAGGTGTATTAATGACCCTGTCTATTGTAGACTCCACCAACGTACTCTATTATTGCAACCAGTTGTATTGTGACGCTGTCTATTGTAGACTTTCCACAGACCTACTCTACTATTGTGACCAATTGTATTGTGACCATATATGTTGTAGACACCACAGACCTGCTATTGTGACCAGTTCTATTGTGACCCTGTTTGTTGTAGACTTCACTGACCTGCTCTACTATTGCAGCCAGTTGTATTATGACCCTGTTTGTTGTAGACTCTCCACTGACCTACTCTACTACTGCGACCAGGTGCCTGTGATCATGACACAGCTCCACATCTTGGCCGGAGTCAAGATGGCGACCGCAGACAACATCACAGTAATATCATTTACTTTCATTTTTCTAAGTAATTCTAATTTCATATTTGTCTAAACATTATGCACCAGTGGATTGTATCAGATATTCCACTCCAGTTGATCATCTGAGACAATAACATCTGAAAGCCATTATATTAGTGACATATACAGGACCTTGCCTTCTGACAGCAGTCCTCCGAATTATGGGTGAGACACTACAAACAGTTGGTTGCTTCTACCTGATGTCTGTCCCAGGGATGTGATAGATTGACTGTAGCATAACTGCATAAGATGTTGGGACCTGTAGAAGGGAACGTCTCTCTATACTAACCCACCAAATCTATTATAATTCCGTCATTTGTGCTAGAACCTGACTTTACAAAATGCTGTGACCCAGAGTAAAATACAGAATTTTTGATGTTGTGGAACTTATGACATCACATAAAAAATATGAAATTAGATTCCATTCCGGGGGGAATGAAAGATGGAGAGAGGGAGCTGTGGGTAGAAAACTTGGGAAAGAAAAAAAACAGAGTTCTTTCGGCAATACTATACTTGATCCCCCACCCCTGCTCAGCATCAATGTATGTGTTTGTTTGTAGGGGGAGAAAACTTTGAGGAAGACAGGAGACAACCTGGTGGCCGCCATTAACAGGATGCTCAAGGTTGCAGAGAGCACCTGTATCAAAGTGAGTCAATTACATGTAAATAAAATAGCCATGTAATCTGATGCCAAAACATATGTAGATGGTGACTTCGATACAACTAATGCAATTGTGTAACTTATATTGTTTATCAGTGTCAATGATTGTTGTCTTATGGTTGTGATGAATGAAGTTCTGCGTTCCCAGGGCCTGCGAGAGCCCCCCAGGGAGATGCCTGGGGACAGGGAGGCTGTGGCCCTCGCCAGACAGTGGAAGTGGAGGCTTGACTGTCACCGCCGGTGGGAGGTGTCAACCACTGAAACCAACGAACTGGGGCTGAGGAAGATGACTCAGCGGACCCCTTCCCCAGCCCTCAGTCACATCTCACACACGGGAAGAGGTCAAACATTAGGTGACATCACCTTACATGCATGACGATGTCATCACTTCACAGGCATGACGACATCATCACTTCACAGGCATGACGACATCATCACTTCACACTCATGACGACGTCATCACTTCACAGGCATGATGACGTCATCACTTCACACATACATGTAACCAGGGATGAAGGTACAAGAGACAGTAAAAAGACTCATGATCATAAATTCACAGACTTTAATTACACCAGCTCATGGTCAGCCATTTGCTCTTGTGAATGGAACAAAAACGTTACAACTTGTGGCACACAACGCCGCAGTGCACTTATGACTGGTAGTAATATCACAACACTGCCGGAACTACTTGTAAATAGGCTTCTTAATATGCAAATAAACATATCTGTCACTTTATTGGTTTGTCAATGTATTTGTGTCTTGGTCGTTATATGCATTATAGTTGCATAAAAAAGAAACAAATTCATGCGATGTTACATTGAAGTAGAAAGCAAGAGACCAACTAGCTTGCACAACTCTTCAAACAAATGTTGAAACAAGCAGACTGTACAGCATTAGTGATAACATAAAGCCAAGTCAGTACTGTTATCGACTGATGTACGTCACTCATCCTAATAGTTCAGCTTATTTGCTGATTTTAGAAACTGGGACTATAAATGATGGCTGGATCCGACTAGGCGCTTTCTTTGTTTTGCTTTAACATATTGAAGCTGAATTTCACACTGGAATTGGATGGAAATCTGTTTTCATTGTTATTGACCCACCCATCCCCATTGTTATTGACACACCCATCCCCATTGTTATTGACACACCCATCCCCATTGTTATTGACCCACCCATCCCCATTGTTACTGACCCACCCATCCCCATTGTTACTGACCCACCCATCCCCATTGTTATTGACACACCCATCCCCATTGTTATTGACACACCCATCCCCATTGTTATTGACACACCCATCCCCATTGTTATTGACACACCCATCCCCATTGTTATTGACCCACCCATCCCCATTGTTATTGACACACCCATCCCCATTGTTATTGACCCACCCATCCCCACTGTTATTGACCCACCCATCCCCATTGTTATTGACACACCCATCCCCATTGTTATTGACCCACCCATCCCCATTGTTATTGACCCACCCATCCCCATTGTTATTGACACACCCATCCCCATTGTTATTGACACACCATCCCCACTGTTACTGTGTCATCCTCTAATTCAGCCCCTGAATTCCTCCGCAACGTTACTGCTGGTGTACACTTACAAGTTACACTGTAGCCAATTTCCTTCATACTTTCCTAATTGTGACACGTCACCTGTCCTGTAGTTGTCACCTGTCCTGTTGTTTTCAGCTGATATGTGAAACCTTGTTGCTACAATTACTTCTGCATTCATTTCTATCTACTACCAAATCAAGAAAAATCACATAAATACATAATAGACTATACAGAATAAAAGCTGCAATTCTATATGAATACTGGCAGATTATACATCAAATTAAAATACTAAGTACACATTAAAAAAAATGCAACTTTTCTATACAAAATTGTCTCTAAAACACATTTTCTGACATTTCAATGTGGGCATTTATGATGAGACAGTAGAAACCATGGTTTAAACAGTATTAGTAATTTTCCCTTCAAACATGCGCCAACCCTGATTTTGATCTAACAGCAGCATTCCCTTTTCCCGTGCAAACGCAATGAGACGTCTCTGGAAGCCATTGTTTGTGAGCACCGTCTTACGTGACACTTTCACAAACTTAGCTGCTGAGATCGGACCCATGTTCTTGTGCAGCATACAGTACGCAATGGCAAGAACACCACTGCGGTTGATGCCCATCAGACAGTGAATGAGGACCTTCCCACCACCGAGTCTTGCTTTCTCTATGAAGTCATACACAGGCTGGAAATGCTGCATGATGTCATAAGCCCAGTCATCTTCAGCGTCAAATCCCATGTAGCTGAACTCTTTGCCGTAAAAATCTGGACCAGTGTTTGTGTAGCCACTGGCACAGTTGACCACATGGGTTATTCCAATGCTGCGTAGAAGATTCAAGTCTCTGGCATCTTCTTCCCCTCCAATGTATAAGTGGTCAAGAAGACGAGAGGCCGACCTTCCGAAGCCAGTGAACTTTGCCATTGCTTTCTCAAGCAAGTCAACATAAGGAGCATCGCCAACGCCCATTGCTGGCAGGGTATTAACCTCTGAAACAAAGAAAATACACCTATGGATATATTGGCTGCAAATTATGAAGACTGCATGACTGTTTTAACAATTAGCTTCCAAATAGTATCTTCATAACTTATTAGTATTGTCTTTCTGCAACGCTTAGTATATTCTGTTTCAATTAATTAAATGGATTTAAAATCATGCTACATAATTCACTACAAGTATTCACATGAAACAATAAAGGTCAGTTCTTACTTACTGGAGTTTCAAATTATTTGAACTGCTTAAAACACTTTACTCCCTGGCAGACCTATTCAATTTAACACCATCTTGACTTCTCTGAGAAGCATTCAGCCATGCCGCAATTACTGCATGAAGACTATTTGTACACAAATACCCACCACTGTCTATAGCCAGGTACTCACACAGCTGAGTGCACTGAAGCAATGTGAAGTGAATAAAATTGCTCACAGTTCAAAACGGCAACAAATCGATCCCAACCTGGAATCTCTATCGAGTCTGATGCTCTAGTTATGGCGCCCCATGCTCAACCAAAGCTGTGTAGCAGAACTGATTTAGAAAGTGGACTACTTGGAGTAACCCAGCGTCATCTAAGTGAAAAGCTATTATGCATATCAAAAGTATCAAATATGTAGTGTCATATTTTAAATAACCATTAAAAAATATAACTTTTAACACAAAAGTGACTAAGTATTTTATCATTCAAATAGTCTAGATAGGTATTATCTCGCATGTAATATCAATTATAGTAATTTTTATAACCGTGATCTCTTTCCTTGCACAAATGGTACAAAATAGACAGGAAGGTGACTATAATACAGTCAATGCAATGGTTTTTTATTACATAATTTCAATACAAAATGTCATGTTGTCCAAACCTTCCACTACTCGTGGACTGTGACAGTCTGGTCATGACAGTCAGGCCTGTTAGCAATGTTTATTGGCCATGACAGTCAGGCCTGTTAGCAATGTCTGTTGGTCATGACAGTCAGGCCTGTTAGCAATGTTTATTGGCCATGACAGTCAGGCCTGTTAGCAATGTCTGTTGGTCATGACAGTCAGGCCTGTTAGCAATGTTTATTGGCCATGACAGTCAGGCCTGTTAGCAATGTTTATTGGCCATGACAGTCAGGCCTATTAGCAATGTTTATTGGCCATGACAGTCAGGCCTATTAGCAATGTATATTGGCCATGACAGTCAGGCCTGTTAGCAATGTTTATTGGCCATGACAGTCAGGCCTGTTAGCAATGTATGTTGGTCATGACAGTCAGGCCTGTTAGCAATGTTTATTGGCCATGACAGTTAGGCCTGTTAGCAATGTTTATTGGCCATGACAGTCAGGCCTGTTAGCAATGTCTGTTGGTCATGACAGTCAGGCCTGTTAGCAATGTTTATTGGCCATGACAGTCAGGCCTGTTAGCAATGTTTATTGGCCATGACAGTCAGGCCTATTAGCAATGTATATTGGCCATGACAGTCAGGCCTGTTAGCAATGTCTGTTGGTCATGACAGTCAGGCCTGTTAGCAATGTTTATTGGCCATGACAGTCAGGCCTGTTAGCAATGTTTATTGGCCATGACAGTCAGGCCTGTTAGCAATGTATATTGGCCATGACAGTCAGGCCTGTTAGTAATGTTTATTGGCCATGACAGTCAGGCCTGTTAGCAATGTATGTTGGTCATGACTGTCAGGCCTGTTAGCAATGTATATTGGCCATGACAGTCAGGCCTGTTAGCAATGTCTGTTGGCCATGACAGTCAGGCCTGTTAGCAATGTTTATTGGCCATGACAGTCAGGCCTGTTAGCAATGTTTATTGGCCATGACAGTCAGGCCTGTTAGCAATGTATATTGGCCATGACAGTCAGGCCTGTTAGTAATGTTTATTGGCCATGACAGTCAGGCCTGTTAGCAATGTTTATTGGCCATGACAGTCAGGCCTGTTAGCAATGTTTATTGGCCATGACAGTCAGGCCTGTTAGCAATGTATATTGGCCATGACAGTCAGGCCTGTTAGTAATGTTTATTGGCCATGACAGTCAGGCCTGTTAGCAATGTCTATTGGCCATGACAGTCAGGCCTGTTAGCAATGTCTGTTGGTCATGACAGTCAGGCATGTTAGCAATGTCTATTGGCCATGACAGTCAGGCCTGTTAGCAATGTCTGTTGGTCATGACAGTCAGGCCTGTTAGCAATGTCTGTTGGTCATGACAGTCAGGCATGTTAGCAATGTCTATTGGCCATGACAGTCAGGCCTGTTAGCAATGTCTGTTGGTCATGACAGTCAGGCCTGTTAGCAATGTCTGTTGGTCATGACAGTCAGGCATGTTAGCAATGTCTATTGGCCATGACAGTCAAGCCTGTTAGCAATGTATATTGGCCATGACAGTCAGGCATGTTAGCAATGTATATTGGCCATGACAGTCAGGCCTGTTAGCAATGTATATTGGCCATGACAGTCAGGCCTGTTAGCAATGTATATTGGCCATGACAGTCAAGCCTGTTAGCAATGTCTATTGGCCATGACAGTCAGGCATGTTAGCAATGTCTATTGGCCATGACAGTCAGGCCTGTTAGCAATGTATATTGGCCATGACAGTCAGGCATGTTAGCAATGTCTATTGGCCATGACAGTCAGGCCTGTTAGCAATGTCTATTGGCCATGACAGTCAGGCCTGTTAGCAATGTATATTGGCCATGACAGTCAGGCATGTTAGCAATGTCTATTGGCCATGACAGTCAGGCCTGTTAGCAATGTATATTGGCCATGACAGTCAGGCCTGTTAGCAATGTCTATTGGCCATGACAGTCAGGCATGTTAGCAATGTCTATTGGCCATGACAGTCAGGCATGTTAGCAATGTCTATTGGCCATGACAGTCAGGCCTGTTAGCAATGTCTGTTGGTCATGACAGTCAGGCCTGTTAGCAATGTCTGTTGGTCAACGTTATGTATTCTAGCCAAACCGCGTGACATAGAATGTGTTTGGTTGTCATTTGTCACAGCTATAATTACAATAGCGCTCCCGTTTGTCCATTAGCTTAAATGAAATTCGATTGAGCTTTACTTTAACAAAGCAAACTGTACGCATCTTTACTGTACTGTAATACTGAATGAATCTGCCGACACACTGAAATGTTTTTGTCGCCAAAAACTAGCAGTCCTAATGAATGTCCGTACAATTGTGTGGTCACAAGGCAACTGTTGAAAATCTACACTTTGTTGAACAGATTTTTATCTAACTGCAGCATTCCCTTTTCCTGTGCAAACACAATAAGGCGTCTTTGGAAGCCATTGTTTGTGAGCACCATCTTACGTGACTCTTTCACAAACTTAGCTGCTGAGATTGGACCCATGTTCTTGTGCAGCATACAGTACGCAACGGCAAGAACACCGCTGCGATTGACGCCCATCAGGCAGTGAATGAGGACCTTCCCACCACTGAGTCTTGCTTTCTCTATGAAGTCATACACAGGCTGGAAATGCTGCATGATGTCATAAGCCCAGTCATCTTCAGCGTCAAATCCCATGTAGCTAAACTCTTTGCCGTAGAAATCCGGGCCAGTGTTTATGTAGCCAGTGGCACAGTTGACCACATGGGTTATTCCAAGGCTGCGAAGAAAATTCATGTCTGTTGCTTGGTGTTCCCCTCCAATGTACAAGTGGTCAAGGAGACGAGAAGCAGACTTTCCGAATCCTATGAACTCGCCCATAGATTCCTGCAGCAAGTTAACATAAGGAGCATCACTATCACCCATTGTTGGCATGCCACCAGTTTCTGAAACAAACAAACACCACACCAGTGAATATATCAGCTGCAAATCCCGAGAGCTGGATAATTGTTGTCTCATAAACTCAATTTTATTTAATGAATTAACGTTTTTCCAAGACATTTATTTTAATTGAGAACATATATAAATTTATGTTTCAATTAATCTCGTTTGTAATTCTGTTGATACAAAATTAACTTCCAAATAATATCACCTTTTTAGGGGTGTCTTTCTTGAAGTTTCTTCCAAGTGAATTATATTCTGTTAAGACTGAAATGGGTTTAACATGTCATGCCGTGCCAGAAACATGCATACACTACATTAGTTATCATAAAAGAGTAAAGGTAAGCTCTTATACAGTGCAGTATCCAGTGTACGAGGCAAACTGCCACTGGAGACAAGAGTGACAAATGCCACCCCAACAAAGAGGACATAGTCTAATAGATACACAGTATCTAGGCGTAATGCCATATTACATCAATAGCAAAGTAGGAATCAGCTGCAGAAATATTGATAGATGCAGGTGCAATTACTCCTGTCCCATACCATACAAAAGGTAAGTTTTGATCACCTTGAGTGTTTAACTTTGAAGAAAGACATTATGATTAGTCCTCTTACACAAACCATCATGCACATGGTGAAAAATATTCTTAGTGACTAGCATTCAAAATAACTGGGGCCTGTGAACCTTCTGTCAGGCTCACAACTGCCTGATGTCACAGTCACGGTTGGCTTGCACAGTTCTGGGTATTATATCTTGTGCTATCAACGAAGGACAAATAGGAATTACAAGAGTGGAATGAGTTGTTTTAGAAGTATGCAAGGGCTGAAGATTAATAGTATGCATTAAACAGAAATGGCATGGTTGGACACCAAAAAGACAGGTTCAACACCATATTAAAGGTGAATGAGATCAAGCAGGCAAGTGGCTTTGTGTACATTGTCAGAATGGTTACTAATGATGTGCGTCTGTAGGTAAAAATGCAATGAATGACGTATGACAGAAGGCCCATAGCATGGTTGAGTGCATTTTCCCAAAAACCTCCAACTGCACCTACCCTTTAAACTCCCCAAAATCTCCAACTGCTTCGCCATTGAGGCAGCCAAAAACTTCCAACTGCACAGCCACTGAAGCAGCCAAAAAAGCTACAACTACATATCCCTGTGGCTTCAACCTGAACTCTTGTCTCAGTAGGGGGTACCCATTGCACCCAGGGGCCTTCTATGGGTCAGACTCATAGAGTTACATCATTAATCATTCCCCTATAGTTCACATATTTACCTCTCAAGAAACTTGGTTTTTTGCTCTGTATATTTCGGATACATCGCACAGAGACCAGACCATCCATCCATTCGTCATTGTTGTTTCATTAACTCTATTATATTATATTTCATGAATTCACTTTTTCCAAGAGATTTATTTAATTGAAAATGTAATTCAATTAATCCCCTTTGTAACTCTGTTCGATTGGACAAAAAATTAACTTCCAAATAGCTTTTTAGGGATGTTTATTATATTATGTTTTAAATATGTCTTAAAAATCAAGTCAAAAACAATATACACTACACCAGTTATCCTGAAAGAGTAAAGGTAAGGTATTATACAGTGCAGCATCCAGTGGTACAACGAGGCAAACTGCCACTGGAGACAAAAGTGACAAATGCCACCCCAAAAGAGGACATAGTGTAATAGATATGCATGTATCTAGGTATATTATAATATCATTACTTCATAATCACTGTAGTAATCAGCTACGGAAACATTTACAGACACAGATGCAACTGCTCCAATCCCATAGCCTATTATAGCAATGGTTTTGATCTGCTTGAGTTTGAAGAAACTTCTCTAACGATATTTCTCGAAGAAATATCCTTAGAGAACAGTGTTCGACATAACTGAGGAGTGTGAATCTTCTTTTGGACCCGCAACTGCCAGATGTCACCGGCCCGGTTGGCTCATGGGGTTCTGGGTCTATTATATATCCCAATCTTGCTGTATCAGTGAAGGACAAACAGGAACTACAAACGCTGCAAGAGCGGAATGAGTTGTTCTTGAGCTTCCCAAAAACCCCCATCTGCAGATCCCCGAGGCTTCAAGCAGAACTGTTTTCATTCAAGCAGAACTCTTGCTTCAGTGGGGGATACCTATTGCACCCCATGGGCTTTCAATGGGACTGACTAAACACTGCGACTGCATGGGGAAATGTAGAGTGGTCGGGACAGAGAGGAAGAGTTGAAGGGGAACATAGTAAAGTCTTGTCTGTTCTGTTACATGGAATCACCCTCACAAGCCAGTAATTGTATTTGACAACCCCTTCTGTTGCCAACACAAATATTTGTAGAATTCATATTATGTCTTGTTTAATGTCCAGGTGTTTCCGCTGTTGCTGTGTCTTTCAACCCATTCAAGTGAATTTTATTTAATGAGTTCACTTTTTAAAATAAATTTGATTAAGAACATATAATTTCACTTCAGCTAATCTCTTTTATAACTCTATTAATAAATTTCAAATACTGTGGTATGCTGTTAGGTGTTTTCTGCTTATTACACACTTTATTTCACAGAGTAAAATGTGTCTGAGTAAGAGAGGGACCACACACTACAGCACGCAGCACTTGCCAGAGAAAGCAATGCAATTATTAATTATTCAGATATCAAGAAAAATGGTTATCACAAGTCAGAACATGATATGTTTGCCCATTTCAAGGTGTCTAAAGTCAGTGTTCTTTTAGTGTAAAACATATTTTCATGCTCAATTCAGAAGATCTTGTTTAATGCCCAGATAGTTCCACTGCTGTTGTGTCTCACGTAGCTACAACTTTAATTATTTGACGGCTTTAGTTTTCATCAAAGCTGCATACCATAACTATAAAAAATTTAAATAGCAAGTGAGAGTGTTCAGAGGTGAACCACTATTCTAAATTAGGTGAACCACTATTTTCATTTATGCCATACAACAGTGATTATAAAATAATATTAATTGTCATATGCTTGTATCAAGTGTTACTTTAAATAGCCATTTAAGTCTTACTTTTTTCAACTTGATTAATTAAATATCTGCTCATTCATGTAGGGTAGACAGATGTTATTTCAGATCTAATCTCATCGAGATGGTGTTCAAATGGTCTGCCAGGGATGATGTGTAATTCGTAGTGTGGAAAGAACTGAATACAAGAGTCTATAAGAACTTACTTTTATGGCCTGGCTTTACCTTTTACAAATTACAAATGGAACACAAATGATACAAAGAAGGTGTACCTACATCCACCCAATGTCCACCCAATGTCCACCCAATGTCCACCCAATGCAATAGTGTCTTTATCATCATGTATTATTTTCAATACAAGTCCTAGATTGAATCTTGCCCAATCCTAGATCATTTTTTACTCTAACACAGACTGAAATTACCAGTGCCCCAACATGTTTTGATGCAATTTGCATGTCATGTAGTTGTGCTAAATAACACAATAGATCTATCCATTTCAACCCTTTGTGTTATTACTGCAAAATAATTAAACCCACTATTAATTATCAAAAGGTGCCATAAATATATCTGTATAGGTAAATAAATACCTAGTGATGTAATAGAAATGGACTACCAAGGACCCATTATGCCCATGGCATGTGGTTACATAATAACTTACATACCCCGGTACTCATTAGAAGATTGGATTCTGAGTAGATAGAACTCAGGTTCTAATTCTCTTGCATTCCTTGTGAAGCCTGGCCAGTTTTGTTGATGTGTTGCACCAGTTCTCTCAGTTGTATACACGAGTACTTGACTACCAGGTAACCTGGATTTACAACAGTGGCGAGTATATGTGAATGAAGAACATAGATCTGTTAATTCTCCACAGAAGTGGAGTTTGTATTGAAACAAACAGAACTGCCACCGAGAGAGGGTGGCGCAACAACCATGCCCTAAATAGGACATTATATATTACCCTTTTATAAGAATTAAGACCAATTTCTATAACCGATACACACCGTGGAATGTAAGAGAGAAGAGTCCATCTACTATCACATATGAGAAGGTCATAACACAACACATTTGAAAACCTTTTATTCGTGAGTATTTTGTAGGTCATAGTTTATTGAAACACCAATTCCCAAACTAAAGGATGTCAGTCCAAATTAATGTCAACTCTTATAACAGTGTGGACATAAGCCAACTGTTGACAATCTATACTTTGTCAAGCAGTTCTTTATCTAACTGCAGCATTCCCTTTTCCCGTGCAAACACAATAAGGCGTATTTGGAAGCCATTGTTTGTGAGCATCATCTTACGTGCATCTTTCACAAACTTAGCTGCTGAGATCGGACCCATGTTCTTGTGCAGCATACAGTACGCAATGGCAAGAACACCGCTGCGATTTACTCCAACTACACAATGAATGAGGACTTTCCCACCACTGAGTCTTGCTTTCTCTATAAAGTTATACACTGGCTGGAAATGCTGCATGATGTCATACGAGTCTTCATCTTCAGCGTGAAATCCCATGTAGCAGAAGCCTTTGCCATAGAAGTCGGGGCCAGTGTCTATATATACACAGGCACAGTTGACCACATGGGTTATGCCAATGCTGCGTAGAAGATTCAAGTCTCTGGCTTGTTCTTCCCCTCCAATGTACAAGTGGTCAAGGAGACGAGTGGCTGAGTCTGGGAAGCCATAGGTGTCCGCCATAGCTTTCAGAAGCACATCAACATAAGGAGCGTCATCTTCTCCCATCAGTGGCATGTTAATGCTGTCATTAGTCTCTGAATCAAAGAGACACTGCATCAACACACCAGCTGCAAATCGTGAACACTCCAGAATCCAGATGTCATTTAAAGAGTTGAAGTAAATTTGTTTAATTAATTTGTTTCTCCCAATGAGATTTGAAATTTTGTCACTCTGAGTTGTCCAACAATCTAAACTTCCAAGTAGTATCTACCGAGTTTTACTCGGGACTGCTCAAAGCGCTTTACACTTTACTCCCTGGCAGACCTGTTCAATCGAACACCGTCTCGACTTCTCTGGGAAGCATCCAGCCATGCTGCAATTAATGCGCGGAGACTATTCGTACACAAATATCCACCACTGTCTATAGCCAGATACTCATTCACATAGCTGAGTGAACTGAAGCAATATAGAGTAAACGAACTTGCCCAAGGTTTGACACAAGATTCAAAACCGGGTTCTCTCAGTTGAGAGTCCAAAGCTCTTACCACTGAGCTACTGCACTCTACATAGAAGATTCAAGTCTCTGGCTTGTTCTCCCCCTCCAATATACAAGACATAGCACCATCTGTCTAATAACCATAACATATACAGACAGTGAATAAAGCATTGAGCACTTAATATTACTGTCAGTCACAGTAATTATAATTATAATAGATCAATGTATCAATCACAGTGTGATGACAGCTAGTCAGTCGGTAGTTGAGTTGACGCTGCTTTCATGTACAGGTCATTCAAGGCATCAGACTATTTCATGGTTCATTCGCTAGGTGGCACCACCCAAAATAGGTGGCCTTCACCTTGCCGACGCAGCGTTACATTTGGTTTCTGTCACTTTAGCCACTAGTTAAATTTGGATTTAAGCTGTATTCCTTTCATATATCTAGAGAAGAAAAAGCGTGCATAATTCTAAAGTCGAGGCAGCTTCCAACCACCATACAAAGTGTGTCCAATAGATGCGGCGGGACTTTTAAAATGGCGTCTCTCGTCATAAAAACCTGCGCTGCCGGTGGTTAGAAAATTTATTCGATGGTGTTGCACGCCGCCGTCCGCATGATAAGTGTTGGAGTTTGGACTCATTATTGATCAGAATTAGTATCTACATTATGTTTACAATGTCCTATAAGAATTCTGGCGAACTGCATCTGATAACCGATGCAGTATGCCACGACCACCGCTTCATCTCGGCGGCATTCGAGAACCGGAAACCAGTGGCCCGTTGGGCCAGTAAAATATAAGAACTGGTGGCCCGAAAGCTTCAAAAAAGGCGCCAGGCCATTGGGCCAGTGTTAATGTCGAGGCCTGAATATTCCTCCAAGAGCACCTGATTATGACTACCAATCTGTCATAGTCCATGACTATAGCATATTTTGGTCAGTCTTGTCTGTTTAATTGTTATCACATGGATGTTAATGTTATACCTACCAACACTCCCAGATTTTCCAGGAGTCTCCCAGATTTGTTGTGGAACTACCGGCTTCCCAGAAAAGAAGGATTAGACTTTTAGTGTTAGGTGCAGCGGGGGGGGGGGGCAGTTGGAAGTCCAAAGGGATGTGCAGTTGAAGGGTTTGGTGAGCCTCGATGATCGCCCCAGGGAGATGCAGTTGTGCGAGTTGGATTTGGAACTCCTTCTTCTTAGAAGTCTTATTTAATTAATAGGTAATTGTTTACGTAAGACTTAGTTAACAGACACAACATGGCTTAAATTATTAGCAGCATCCGCTGTAGTATGTATTAATTTAATTTGGTTGAAAACTTCTGTCATTTTTGGTGGGTAATCTTTTGGATACAGGAAAGAGAGAACAAATGAAGTAGTGCGATTTAGTGGGGTTGGGGGATGTAAACGTAACTAAACTTAAACCATTGCACCACAATCGTCATGCTCGGACAAGGAAGTCCGGCTGGATACATCAACTGACTACGTCATGCATGACATGATCAGACATGATTGAGGACATTTGGGACGTAAATGAACCACTGAGGACGACAAGCACCCTGGCAGTGACCACTCTCAGTGCCAGCATAGAAAGGTCGGCTTGGCGATAATGTTCTGAAAAAGGCTGGCTAGTTGAATGAGACCTCATAAGATCATAACCATAATATATACCGACTAGTCAGTTAATTACTTAATAGAACGTTGCCGAGTGCTGGAAACAACTAGGAATTTAAAAAAAACTAGGAAATCGCCGGTGCCCCGCCATGTCGTTGTGCTAAACACTGTCAATGTTGCTCACCTCCGGACGCCATGTCAACTGTTCTCTTGTGTGACAGATTATGTTCCCTCGTTTATGTTTGCTCAGTCAGCACTAGCCTCGATTAATTCAGAACCCGCTCAATCACAAATCTGCTGGCTAAACTATTTTTGAAAACGGCAAAACACCACCCGATGTAAACAACAAAATAGTGGCACTTTACAAACGAAATACCCGTTATACCGTATTCTACATAGCAACTCATCCACTACAATGAACATTAATAAAGGCAAGCTGTTTCCTTAACTGGTTTAGGTAATCACGAATCCGGTTTTTATGTCAATATGAAGTATTTGAATAGTTTTAATACAATACAATACAATAACTTTATTGTCTGTTGGGTTACAGAAAATTTCCTTTAGGCTTGTTCATATAAAATCCTACATATGTATGTATACAAGGTTAAGATAAGTACTAAAAGCGAGGTTATCACGAAATATTCATATCACATGCATAAAAGGATATAGTGATAGATCATATGCTCATAGATAAGTAAACCACAATAAATAAGTAAATAAGTAACAGGTAAACAAGCAAACCACAGGAGGAGATTGTCTATCATACAAATAGTACTGTAAACAATCAGGCTAATACTTGGGGTCAGAGTAAATACATTATAAAATGGTAAACGTTATAAAATGGTAAGCATACTATCACATATTGTAATTATTCAATTAAACACATATATATTGCAATAGATTATTTTGAAGTCATAGTTATGCCTAAAATTAGCAAGATTCATTTACACACACAGACACACACAGACACACACACAAAATAATAATAATAATCAAAATAATAATAATAATAAAAAAAATAAAAAAGAAGAGTGGCGTTACCACGAGTAGACATCTGGCGCCGGCATTACAAAAAAACAAAAACAAAACTGTGGAGCCACGACATATACACTGCAGGACACTAAGGCACAATATAATGACATAAAAAAAACTAAATGCAAACACAATACTGCTACAGAATACATTCACTTACAGTTGAGGATGGACACTGCTGTTGGTATAAAGGATTTTTTGAAGAGATTCTTCTGGGCAAGGGGCATCTTATATCGTCGGCCTGACGGAAGCTGCTGGAACTGGCCAAAAAGAGGATGGGTGGGGTCGCAAACAATAGTATTAACTTTCCTTCTGACAGTGCCATTGTACAAGTCATCCAGAGAGTACTGCCCTGACCCAATAATTTTTCCTGCAACTTTGACAATGCGTGACAGCCTACCTTTGTCTTTCATGTTCAGATTACCAAACCATACAACACCATTGAAGGTCAGAACACTCTCTATTAAACTCCTATACACCGTTTCCAAGATTTTTTGGTTCACATCAAAAGATCTCAATTTCCTTAGAAGGTAGAGGCGCTGGTTTGCCTTTTTTACAATGTGATCAGTGAAAGACAGCTTGTTGTCATAAAAAGTGCCAAGATATTTAAATTTGGACACAACTTCAACAGGTTCATTACTAATCTTGGCAGGGGCAAAAACATCAGAGACTTTCCTGTTGTCGATCAGAAGTTCTTTCGTTTTGCCAACGTTAAGGTGAAGAAAGCTGTCAGCGCATCATTTCTCCAAAACAGAGATTTGTGAAAAATATTCTGCCAGGGAATCTTCTTTTTTCAGGAGGCCAACTAAGGTCTGACACCTCATGTGATCTGTGTATATTGAAAAAAGTGTCGGCAAGAGGACACAGCCCTGGGGTGCGCCGGAATTTACAATAATCTCATCCGACATACAACCCTGAATACTAACACGCTGTGGACGGTCTTTAAAAAAATCATTCACCCAAAGAACAATATTTGGGCTTACATCAAGATCAATCAAGCGCTTCAAAAGAACATAAGGTTCGATGGTATTAAACGCACTCGAAAAATCTATGAACAACACTCTGATGTAGGCTTTGGAGTCTTCAAGATGCTGTGAAATCAGATTAAACAACAAGAGAGAAGTATCTTCAACACCCCTGCGGGCTTTATAAGCAAACTGGAGAGGATCAAGATGTGCAGACACATCAGACTGCAAACGACTGAGTACAATCTTCTCCATGCATTTAGCTAAGTTGGAGGTAAGTGCTACTGGATGAAAGTCATTTAACTGGCTGGCGCTAGGTTTCTTTGGTACAGGGACAATCATAGAGGTTTTCCATGCCAGGGGTACAGTATGAGAGTCTAGTAGAGCCTGGAATATGGTAGTGAAAATCCTCCCCAGCTGAGCCGCACACGTCTTTAAGATTTTGTTTTTCACTCCATCAGGGCCTGAAGCTTTGTGTGCGTTCAATCTGGAGAAAGTTTTCACTACCTCATCCTCAGAGAGTTCAATGTGTTCCGGTACAACAGTCTGGCACAGAGATGTACATTGATCACGAAAATCATTAACATCAAACCGAGCATAAAAACGGTTAAGTTCATTTGCTGCAGTAACGGGATCACCAGTATGGTACACAGGTTGCTTGATTTGTTGCTTACCCATCATAGTTTTGAGTCAATTCCATGCCTCCCTAGCATTACCAGTCCGAAATTTTCCCTCAACTTTGTTCTTGAATTCAAGTTTGGCAATCCTAGCAAACCTTCTAAATTCCTTTTCTTTCTCACGATATTCATCCTTCTTTCCCTGCAGAAAGGCAAGTTTCTTTTGATTCAAGTGCACTTTAAGGTCCTTTGTTATCCAGGGCTTGTTGTTCGGGGACATGCGCACTGTCCTGGTTTTGATGACCGACTCTTCACAGAATTTGACATAAGATGACACAGTGTCCGCAAGTTCAGAGGGGTCAGAGCAGCTGTTCGTAAAAACAACCCACTATGTTGCTTCAAAGCAACCACGTAATTCCTCCATGCTTTCAGGTGTCCAGTGTTGAGAAACACGAGTTCTAGTTGTTTTTGTCTTCAGCTTTTGTCTGTACTTCGGCAGCAAATGCACAACGTTATGATCAGAGCGGCCAAGTGGTGGCCTACACACAGACTTGTAAGCGTTCTCTATATTTCCAAAGCACAAGTCAATAGTCCGATTGAGACGGGTGGGGCACAACACATACTGCTGGAGGGTTGGAAGATGAGAAGCAAGATCACACTGGTTAAAATCTCCTGCGATAAAAACTGGTTGATCTGCACACTGGGATGCAGCGGCGTTGTAATTATCGGCAATTCTCTCGGCGGCAGCTTTGAATAATAATATAGCAGAGCTGTAAGAATGAATACAAAATTGGCTATAATTTGTTCTCAGAGAAGTACAGTTGTTGAAGGAATGTACAGTGCAGACGCAATCCTGATGACTAGATATATTAAAACTTATTTTAACAGTTTGGTCGTATTGTGTAATATATTGTAGTTGTCAAAGGTTCCAATTTAATATTCTCATCTCCGAGTAATTTTGGAAACAAAACTTAAACAAATTTATTAAATAAATATCCACTATAACTTAAGGCAAGTCATTTGTATAAATTTATTTGTATTTGGTGATACCATTGGACAACCTATTAAATTATTTTGACCAAAACCAATAAAAAAAATTCAGAAATCGTGCACGAGTAGTTTGGCTCTATGTATTTGCTATTCACATTTTACACACATTTATTGATCTAATGATCAACGTATATTCTTCCAATGATGTTAAGAAACCAACTGTGCATACTTTTCACAAATTACAGATTTTAATATAAACTGGAACTGGTGATGTTCCAACTAAATCAATGCATTTGTTATTTTATACAATGTGTATTTAACGAGATGCTCAATGTAACAATACTTACTTCAATAAGACTTGACAATTTCATTTTTTTCATGACTTCAAATTAAACAAAGTTTCTTGGCAATCCACACAAGACATGCCTGACCACTTGTGAAGGATGTGTCACTGACCACTGGTCAATCTCCCCCCATTCCTGGGCCAACTCCTACCATTGTTGAGTCAAACTCCCCCAATGTCCATCTATTTAAAGGCCGACCTCTCAATTGCCACTAATGTGTATGCCCAACCTCCCATTTACAGCCGCAACGCTCACTTGATTGACATGTTACATATCCCAATCCAAGTTGCATATTTGTTACTGATACCTCTCAGTAAACACTGCTATTTTGATTTGCTGATCAATGCAAGATAAATAAGGAATGATCTTAGAATGCCAATGTCAGATATCAGACAAAATTACTTTCATTTGGCCTCAGCCCCCACCCCACTCAGATGAAATCATGATATGATGATATCAATATTATCTGTCAGAAGCATAACATATTGATGTCCAGACGATATTGCCTCAGACCCTAACCCTAAACAAGTGATTTAATTTGATATCGGACATTGATGTTCTGAGATGATCCATAAGATAAACTTATGTATATAACAAATTGTCACATAATTTATCAATCTTACAATATAACATGTAGTTCTTGGACAAAAAAGGAAGAAATACCAGTTGTTATATCCGAAAATGTTTATCTACAAAAGTAAAGCTAGGATTCCATATGTACGGAGACGGTATGCGGCAAAATTATTAGAAATATTTCTGTAAGTACATAAGCGGATGAGTTTTGTCAAGCAGATGCGGGTGTGACAAATTTAATTCGCTCATTGTAGTGATTGGAAATGTATCCGCACAGGAATCGGATAGGAAATTCCCAAATGTGGCGTCACTCAGAGGTATTCCCCATTCCGCATCCATACATGTTTCCGTACATATGGAATCCTAGCTTAACCTGCTGTGTACGGTTGTTTATTACCATAGATTCTCTTATTTAAATCTGATTCACGATGGGCTAGATGAATTGAGGTACTCATTGTCAGCACTATCACAAAATTGACTGTTATAAACTGTGCACATGGCTACTCTGCAGAATCAACTAACTCATTATGTGTGCATTGTTATATAACTGAATTACTCCAATCTGGTTCGACCAGTGCTCATAAATAATTGCTGACCTGCGAAATCCATATTTTTTACTAAAAATTCTATGTAGTCGTGTAAATCTTCATAAAAAGTTTAATGGTTAATTGGCCTAAACCATTCCTACCGTAATTAGCATATGTTTTGGGAGACCGTATGTTTTGGGACTCCCTAAAAATAATTATTTTTCTGTACCGTATGTTTTTGTTTATCAAAAAAATGTATTACAATGCCAGCTGCTCTGATGTAAACAACACAAACTCGGGTGATGTAAATAATGTAGCACCAACAACTTCGTCCTTCTCTGTGAAGTTATCTCAGATACCAGATACAAAACGGAAAACAAACAAATTTCACCATGCTACCAGGAAATAACTGGGTGGCTAAATGTGACTACCCGGACCGTAGCTGGTTCAGTGCAGCTGTGTCAGCTGTGTTGACTTCAAAGATTGACAGCTGGTAATAACAATGTAATAATATTCCTCTCCTGCACCGTGAGAACGGATGTAACTTGTGGTTTTACATATTTCTTGGAGAGTTCCAGACCGTTGGGCCACGTGCACAGTTGAGCAGGCTTGTGGGATTATAACACTGTATCTTATACCACGGCAAGTGCAATTTACTCCAGTGCAAAAGTTACAGGTCCTCTTCTGGCTTCTAGGCTGTGATGCCTCTTACGCCATTACTTGTAATGCTGCGATGCGTCTTACATCATTACAGTAATGCTGTGATGCCTCTTACGCCATTACTCTTAATGCTGCGATGCGTCTTACATCATTACAGTAATGTTGTGATGCCTCTTATGCCATTACTTGTAATGGTGTTGTTTTGACAATCAGGTGAAGCCTAGCTTTAGTAAAGCCAAGTTGTGAACGTTGTGCTTGGAACTTGGCTTAAAATATCTACACCTGATACCACGAGCAAGCGTCTGAATAAAGCAGACAGTTGTTACAGTTGATGTCTGCTAGAGTGGGACAGTTGCCATGAACGGCTGATGCTGTCATATTCAAAGATGTTTGTACGCGGCCATGGTCTGCAATGCCAACGACCTTGACACGGATATGCTGTTCCAGGCAGCGTTCTTTGTTAGCAACAACGAAAGTGACTTAGGTTGATTTTAACTGTGAAATGGATGATGATGTATACATCATATCTGAAGATATTTGCCTGGTGCGCGCAGCACGGTTACATGGAATGACACCATCACCTGTGTGAATGACGTACACAAGACAATATGTACCATTGTCCATAAGATCACAAGTTTTCCATCTAAAACAAATCTGTAGAAAAACATGATACAGCCGTATAACTCTGTATTGTAGACATGAAGTCAGTGCGATGTGGCATGTTGCATAGTCAACTGGCTCCAACTTGGCATGTTACATAAGCAACCAACCAATGCAGTTCCATAACCAACTGGCTCTAACTGAGCCAGTGCTATCACATGGCTGATGGCTTTTAGCCAAGCCTGTGGCTTGCATTGTTCAAGAAATTGTGGCTCTAAGTTGTTGTGTATGATGTTGTCAAGTAATTGGTTGACTCTAAGTTGGTGTGTTAAGTAATTCAATGGCTCTAAATTGTTTTGTATGATACCATAAGAACTGACTGGCTCTAAGTAGTTGTGTATGATGTTGTTATGTAATGGGTTGGTTCTAAGTAGTTGTGTATGATGTTGTTATGTAATGGGTTGGTTCTAAGTAGTTGTGTATGATGTTGTTATGTAATGGGTTGGTTCTAAGTAGTTGTGTATGATGTTGTTATGTAATGGGTTGGTTCTAAGTAGTTGTGTATGATGTTGTTATGTAATGGGTTGGTTCTAAGTAGTTGCGTATGATGTTGTTATGTAATGGGTTGGTTCTAAGTAGTTGTGTATGATGTTGTTATGTAATGGGTTGGTTCTAAGTAGTTGTGTATGATGTTGTTATGTAATGGGTTGGTTCTAAGTAGTTGTGTATGATGTTGTTATGTAATGGGTTGGTTCTAAGTAGTTGTGTATGATGTTGTTATGTAATGGGTTGGTTCTAAGTAGTTGTGTATGATGTTGTTATGTAATGGGTTGGTTCTAAGTAGTTGCGTATGATGTTGTTATGTAATGGGTTGGTTCTAAGTAGTTGTGTATGATGTTGTTATGTAATGGGTTGGTTCTAAGTAGTTGTGTATGATGTTGTTATGTAATGGGTTGGTTCTAAGTAGTTGTGTATGATGTTGTTATGTAATGGGTTGGTTCTAAGTAGTTGTGTATGATGTTGTTATGTAATGGGTTGGTTCTAAGTAGTTGTGTATGATGTTGTTATGTAATGGGTTGGTTCTAAGTAGTTGCGTATGATGTTGTTATGTAATGGGTTGGTTCTAAGTAGTTGTGTATGATGTTGTTATGTAATGGGTTGGTTCTAAGTAGTTGTGTATGATGTTGTTATGTAATGGGTTGGTTCTAAGTAGTTGTGTATGATGTTGTTATGTAATGGGTTGGTTCTAAGTAGTTGTGTATGATGTTGTTATGTAATGGGTTGGTTCTAAGTTGTTGCATTGGTGTCATAGAATGGGCTGGTGGAAGTCTACCTTGCCACTGAGACAGCCTGACACTAGGCAGTCGGTGGGTGAGAACTTGGTTGTCACGACGACACTGGAGTGCGATATGTTTGACGTCACTTCATACAGCTGCACTGGACTAGTGGGCACACAGTCACACAGTTCATCGCAGGCGTCACTGAACGCCAGCAAACGCACACCAAACCCAAATGGCGAACAGACGAGTCGACCGTCGTGGTTAAAGCTAATCTCTTTGATGAATCCGTGTCCTACATTTGGTTCTTCGATGTAGTGTGTTAGACATGGCCGTGTCCCACGCACACATATCGACTGCTGCAAGGTGGACGTGTGACTGTTGGCACCCAGTCTGTGATGGTCTGAATCAGGTGTCACTGGTGCCATGTCTGATAATGTACTGTGATTGCGGTGTGGCATAGAATTATTTTGTCCTGATGATTGTGTGACTGCAGCCAACACTTCTGGTGTGGGTGTTAACGCAGTCTTAACACCAGCATTCTGCATTACACTATGTCTGTTCAACATTTGACTGTTGCTGCTGCAATTGGACTGTTCTGTTGTTGAGATCGACAAGTCAGAGCACCTGCCTCCAGGTGGCAGCACTGAGTTACTTGCGGACGTCGAGGAATGACACCAGTCGTGGTCTATCAAGTCACTGTCTTGCAGATCTTCACTTTCCTGGATGTCGTGCACACAGGTCCACTGGCAACAGAAAACATTCATTGTAATGTATATCAACACATCAAACATGTAGAAAAATATTTTTAAATGTAAAATATGCTTATACAGAATTATATTATATTGAATTATATTCATATTTGTTTCTTCAGTTATACCTAACTGCCTTCCTGCATTAAAGATGTTAAGTATGACAACATGGTTTATTAACATTTATTAACAAAGTCAGTCAGAAAGTTACACTTCTGATATAACCTATAATAACTACCAGGGTAATTTCAATGTTAGATATTCTCCATTCATTAATGCTTTTAAATAAACCAGGAATTCCAAATACACCAGGCCAGGACAAACTTGACAAACATAAACAGTTATTTTAGAATGCCACAATATGTGTGAAACACAATTCTGGGGGCATCAGCCAGAGGGACAACACTTTTGGGGGCGAATGAGCTGAGCAGGTTTGGAGCCCAGAATCTGATGAACATATTGTACTGTCAGTGAGTGTGAGGCATAGAGTAGCTGTGGGAGTAGGTGGTCTGTGGCTTACCTCTGAGTTCTCCCCACTGCAAGTGTTGCGGGACGCGATGCACCAACCCTGGGGGTGAACCTATAACAACAACGTCACTCATGGTTCATGCTATAACAGAGAAAACACAATGTCACTCATGGTTCATGCTCTAACAGAGATAACACAACGTCACTCATGGTTCATGCTTTAACAGAGATAACAAAATGTCACTCATGGTTCATGCTCTAACAGAGACAACCACAACAATGCTACTCATGGTTCATGCTCTAACAGAGACAACCACAACAATGTCACTCATGGTTCATGCTCTAACAGAGATAACACAATGTCACTCATGGTTCATGCTCTAACAGAGATAACACAATGTCACTCTTGGTTCATGCTCTAACAGAGACAACCACAACAATGTTACTCATGGTTCATGATCTAACAGAGACAACCACACCAGTGTTACTCATGGTTCATGCTCTAACAGAGATAACCACAAAGTCACTCATGGTTCATGCTCTAACAAAGACAACCACAACAGTGTTTGTAACAAAGATAACCACAATGTCACTCATGGTTCATGCTCTAACAGAAATAAACACAATGTCACTCATGGTTCATGCTCTAACAGAGACAACCACAACAATGTTACTCATGGTTCATGCTCTAACAGAGACAACCACAGCAATGTTGCTCATGGTTCATGCTCTAACAGAGATAACCACACCAGTGTTACTCATGGTTCATGCTCTAACAGAGACAGCCACAACAGTGTTTGTAACAAAGATAACCACAATGTCACTCATGGTTCATGCTCTATGCGACAACCAATGTTAATCATGGTTAGTGTTCTAACACAGTCACTCGTGTTTCATGCTCTAACAGAGATAAACATAATGTCACTGATGGTTCATGCTCTAAGCGATAACCACAAAGTCACTCATGGTTCATGCTCTAATAGTGTTACTCATGGTTTATGTTCTAACAAAAATAACCACAATGTCACTCATGGTTCGTGCTCTAACAGAAATAAACACAATGTCACTCATGATTTGTGCTCTAACATACACAACCATAACAATGTTACTCATGGACTCATGAGATAAACACAATGTCACCCATGGTTCATGCTCTAACAGAGATAAACACAATGCCACTCGTGGTTCATGCTCTAAGCAACAACCACAATGTCACTCATGGTTCATGCTCTAACAGAGATAAACATAATGTCACTCATGGTTCATGCTCTAAGCGATAACCACAATGTTACTCAAGGGTCATGCTCTAACAGAGACAACCACAACATTGTTACTCATGGTTCATGCTTTAATAGAGATAACCATAATGCCACTCTTGCTTCATGCTCTAACAGTGATAAACACAATGTCACTTATGGTTCATGCTCTAATAGACACAACCGCAACAATGGCACTCACTGATAGTTCATGCTCTAACAGAGATAACCACAATGTCACTCATGGTTCATGCTTTAACAGACACAACCACAACAATGTTAGTCATGGACTCATGAGATAAACACAATGTCACTCATGGTTGTTGCTCTAACAGAGATAAACACAATGTTACCCATGATTCATACTCTAACAGACACAACCACAACAATGTCACTCATGGCTCATGCTCTAACAGATATAAACACAATGTCACTCATGGTTCATGCTCTATGCGACAACCAATGTTACTCATGGTTCATGTTCTAACAGTGATAAACACAATGTCACTCATGGTTCATGCTATACCAGACACAACCACAACAATGTTATTCATGGTTGATGCTCTAACAGAGACAACCACAATGTCACTCATGGTTCATTCTATAACAGAAACAACCATAAAATCACTCATGGAGTGTTACAATACTGAACAGAGACCAGACCTCGGTTCAATTCACTTTTATCAATTCCAATGTATTTAGCAAGGATCAATTCCAATTCAATTCAACATACTCACAAAAAAGATCATTTCAATTAAATTAAATATTATTCAATTCCAATTCAAATCGGCAACAATGGCTGTTTTGTTGCAACTTATTAAGTTTCTGCACATTGATGTGCAATGAAGCCCCAATGAAAATCCACTGGCCATTGTTAGCACCCATACCCCAGGCTCTCCAGGAAGTCCATAATGACATGTCTGCGTTGTTCTCAGAAGAGATGGTGCTAAGCAGGCCTTGTACCAAGTACTACAATCTGAATGTTCTGAAGGGTTATACATGTATCTTAGTCACAACAACTTGCAGACCACCTACACCAGTGTCTAGTATGGTACCACCTTGCAGCCTGATGAAGCAACAAAGGAGATACCAAACTCTGGACATTGGCAAATGCTAATTCACTCCCTCAGCAAACAGTAATTTTGGTCAATCAGTAGTGATTCCAAACAGATCTGTCCTATGCTGCTAGTGAAACTGAAATGTTTTGTCAGGTAACAAATCTTTTTGCGCCTGTAAATACTGGTAGTTCTGCTGTTGGTAGTTTTATTTTGGTCTTTGACCAAAAGACACACCCAAACACGTTACATTTAACATATATTTTGTAGTTTAGACATCTCAATTTATATATAAAAACATTGTAAATTTCTTTTCCATTTCGATCAATTCATTCAATTCATCTTACTTTGTGGGATTCAATTACAATTCAATGTTTTTATTTTATTTTATTCATATTCAATTCATATTCATGCATTTTGTTGATCAATTCAATTCCAATTCAATTAAGAATTGAACCCAGATCTGACAGAGACAAATACAAACAAGAGTGAGTGACATCCTCACCTCAAGGGAAGCAATCATTTCCGCATCGTCATCAGCTGGGAAGTCATTGAGGAACTGCAAACGATTGCGTGAGCGTGTGAACATGTGGCTAAACCTGAAACATACACGCGCAAGTAAACGCACGGCTAAACCTGAAACATACACGCGCAAGTAAACGCATGGCTAAACCTGAAACATACACACGCAGGTAAATGCATGGCTAAACCTGAAACATACACATGCAAGTAAACACATGGCTAAAACTGAAACATATGCATATAGATAAAACACTTGGCTAAACTTTGAACACTTGACTAACAAATCTAAATCTAATTTTTTTTAAATTTATTTAATTAAATCCGTACTGCATTTTTGGCACGACCCCTTCACCAAACATAAAACCATCCCGTGCAATTTTGGGTAAACACAAGTCGAGTTCATATGCCAAGTTACGGCTTTGTAAGTATTGTAGTTAAAAAAAAAAGTTACATTAAGTAATACTTCCTGGTTGTTACCAATAATAAAAGTGTCACCAGATGCTTGTTTTTTGCTTAGAAATGTTACTTTTTTTATTGGCATGTGGCTTATTTCAACACGATTTGACAGACACTTCTATTACTGAGATTTCCCCCCAAGGTTTTTTCGCCAAGTTGTCTCATGACATTGTGTTATGAAGGGCCATGTGTTGAACTTGTTGTGGTAGACAAGATTGATTGACACCTGCTGGGGTCAGTCACGTGTCATTGCAAATGGGGGCTGAGGTCAGGCATTATCGGAGAATAAACAAAACTACCGCCAGTATTTGGTGATTTGACAGCGTGATGCATTTAGGTAATTATAATACAACAGCATAGTGGCATGAGAATAGCCAGACTATTATGACCTGCATTCATGGTGAAGGAATTTGTTTGAACTGGGCTGACGCACACGTGATCGTCATTATGGAAACATCGTCAGTTTTCAAGAATCTGAAAAGGGACTTTCCACAGACGCACTAAAACTACTAGTTTTTTAAGGACTGATTGGTGACATATGGTGATAGTGCCTTAGTTTTTTTAATAGTACACATGTTCATACTGACACCTACTAATGTTCTATGAAGAAAAAAATCAACTGACATGATACCCGGTGCAGCTACCATAAACAGATAACTACATAACAGTGACCTAACTGTCTCTAGTACCTGTCGTATGTTGTTATTAGTTGGTCTATATTTGGCTTGAAGCCGCGGAAGTCATCAGCGAGATGCTCAAGCTCGAGGTTGTGAATGACCATGAGAAAACCTTGTGCTGTCGCAATGATCAACTTCGAGCAGTCCGGCATCAGCTTGGTTCGCATCAACCCACTCATATGGAACACTGCATCAAACTGAGCCACGCCTTCTGTGTACCTGAGGACAACACATGCAACATTATTAAACATCTTGCTATTTAGGTCACTATTGGCTAGTTCTGAGGGTGACCTTAATATGGAGGTTCCACTATACATTAATGCCAGACTGTGCAGGTAGTATTGAGTGGATTTGAGTGAACCATCTTGCCTGTTGATGTCCCATGTGTAGATGCTGCCATCAAAGCCAGACGTTACGAGTAGGCCAAGACTTGGGGCATACTCTACGTTCTTCACCCAGTTCGAGTGGCCGTGCAGCGTGCGCACGTTGTACTTGAGAGAGCGAACATCCCACAGCCGCACCGTCGTGTCGTCTGAGCAGCTCGCAAACGTGCGTGAGTCAAGAAACCTATAAAATACAAAACAATATCAATCACTGAAAGAACTTTCAGTATATAAACTCAGTCTATACATACTGTGATGTATATAAACAGTAATGTAGTAATTTAAGGTAATTTCTATGAACAATCTCACCCGTCTCCTTTGAAAAATCTCACCTGCCCCCTGTGTAAAATCACACCTGCCCCTGTGAAAAATCTCATCTGCCCCCTGTGAACAATCTCACCTGCTCTCTGTGAACAATCTCACTTGTCCTTACTGTCTCACCTGCCCTATGTTCCCGTCTCAGACTCACCTGATACAGTTGACACAGTCGGTGTGTGCGTCGTTCCTGGCGGTCAGTAGTTGGCCAGCGAGAGGATCAAACAGGAGTATACTCTTGCGCTCACACGCGGCCACCAGCAGAGAACTGAACAACAACAGAGTCCTGTCACTTCATATACACCAGATATATTGGCATCTCAACATCAGACATGGGGTCAAATACATATCCATTTGAAAGTATTTAAATACATTTTTTTGAAGTATTAGTAATTGTATTTGATAATAATTAAATGAAAGTATTTTTTATTTAAATATTTCCATAAAGTATTTGAAATTTTCAAATACTTTCCAATCCAGTCAGAAAGAAAGCCATTATGTGGAAGTCACCGAGGTCAATATGAGAGCATACCAGTGAAGTCTGGATCAATTTGTTAGTTGTCATCTGTGACCAAGATGCAATTAGCAATGCTTGTGTGAACTGATAAGACATATTTGCACTCTGTGGGTTGAGGGGAAGGTAGGGGCTTCCCAAGCCAGATCATTACTTGCCTACAGTGTTGCAATTTTACAAGATACATATTGCCAGTCTATAAGGAATATCTCATGTAATAGCTATACATAACATAATGAAATTATATCGATAAACAACATAGTTACTTTATAATATAAGATTTGTTATTGTTTTTGATACAGGCTCTCTTGTAAAAACTATTTTGTTTAATATTTGAAATACTTCCTAACATATTTGTATTTAAATACTTTTGCATTACAAAGTTTTTTTTAATCGTTTTTGAACCCCTCAGGAGTATTAATTTTGTATTTAAATATTTTTCAATGTATTTGACCACATGTCTGCGGTCAACATGTCAGTATTTTGGACACTAGCTAATCCTAATCTAACCATCTTCTTCCTATTCTTGTGCATGCATCCGCTCTGGGATATTTCACATAGGCTACATTCCAGTGCTTAGTGGGTCTGTAGCCAGTGTAGGTGTGTGGCGCTTCAACAAATTGTGTTGTGTGAAATGTGTGCTGCTGTCAATATTTACAGTGCTATTTGCAAGTATTATTCCTATTTACATGAGTGTGAAAGTAGTGGAGCGACTACATTGGTATCTTGTGGCCCTGGGCTGGAGGCAGTAAACCCTGGACTATGGAGCAAGTTTTAAAAAACCTGTCCTTAATAACACTATAAAAATCATGTTAGGTTGCTGTTTAGACTGTTGCCATTCTGACGTGCAGTTATTGTATCAAGAACAGGCCCGTACCCAGCTTTTCACAATGGGGGGGTTCATATTTGACCAATTCAGACTCCAGCGAGGGCCACACGTTCATGTGGTGTTATACATTTTTTTAATGCAGAGGGCCCCACACGTTCACGTAGGGGCTCATAATGCAGGTTACATTTCTAACTGGAAGAAAAATTAAATGGGTGTGAGATTGGTGGGCCATGTGGTTTCTTCTTATTTTTTTCATCTATATATTGCTAAACACATTAGCATCCCCAGCAGGCCCATAACGAGGTTGTTTTGGGGGTGCATTTTCAGACAAAGTGGGACTCATATGAGGTCTTTTTGTTGCCTGATTAAGCCTAATTTACACCCAATTGTATTCATAAAAGCCAACACACAGTGATAGTATATTGTTAATATAACTGAATTATTTACTTGAAACCCTTCACCGTGTGTGCAATTGTTTTGAATATGTTCATATTAATATAATAAACAAGGCACCGAGGAGTGTGTGTGTGTTCAAGTTATTTTTCAGAATAAACATTGTGATATTTACAATCTGGTTTTCACTCAATTAATACATTATATTTACATGATCTGATGTGCAAAAGTTAGATAATTTATCATAAACATAATTAAGTTAATAAATTAACAGACCTTTATAAAACATGCCTGGTAAATAGAAGCTAGGTTAAACAAAAATTGTGTCCTCTTGTGGAATTTGAATTAAATTCTAGGTGTCGAACAGTCAAGTACCATATCCTGTACACCACCCTGACTCCAGGAAACACAAACTGTATTTTACAACTACACAGAACACAAAATGGACATAATAATTTATAATAAAGGCCTTTCACACATTAGTGCCTCCTCATTAGTGATAAGGCTCCCCTTTCTGATATCTACAAACATGGAATTAGCAACCACAGTATTTCGGCAACCACACAATTACATGAGATTTCTCATCAGCATGCACATTTAAAAATAGCTGAAGCTAAACTTTATTGTGTACTGATTAAATACAATTATTCATCAAAATTTGCATTCCAGCACAATAGCTGAAAGTTATGCTTTGTGTTAAGCCAGATGAGGATTTGCAGCTTGTAAGAAATACACTCTCTACACATCTTAAGTTGGATTGTTGAGAATAGCTTCTTTGACAGTCGGTAATTACCTTAATCAATATACTAAAAATAAAAAGCTGCACCTCTCGTTTAATGATTATGAATGTTTAATGAATTGTTTTATATGGCTTAATTGATATGCTCATAATTGTTAAATCTTCTTCTTCCAAGAAGTTAAATCATCGTCACCCCATTCATTCACCAGTATTTTGTCTGCATCTGTCACATCTGAGTGACTACAATTAGGACTCAAATTTTACGTTTTGGTGTAAAACTGGCTTCTTGTGTATTTGTTTCCCCATGCGTTTTTTATAACAGGAGACCCTGGAATAGTGTGAAGTCCTTCTGCAGGAATAATTGGATGCAATGGTCCTTTGACATACATTCCTCTAATGACTGCCCTTTTCACACATGGCATTGGAGACAGACCCCTCAGCCAGGCTCCCATACATTCAATGATGATAACGTAATAGATAACGGTTCTCCCTTTAACATATGTACACCCTGTACAAATCAAGACTTTCTTGGCGTTCCTTGTAATACTTGAACACTATCCAGCAGCTTTAGGAGGCGGGTTAACGCTTTTGAGAAACATGGAATACAATTAGTGGTTCACATTTTAAGCATGCAATTTTGAGGGAGGGTCACAAAAAGCGGGGTTCACGTGAACCCCCCGGCTTCGGGCCTGAAAAAACTGTTTTGTGGAAATGAATACTCCCAAATTGGCCAAAATGTCATTTATCGTCCACCCACCACTACAACTGTTTTGTGAACTATGCTACTTTTATTATGCATACCCGTCAGGAGAGAAGTCGAAATTGAAAATGCCACCGTGGTGGGTATTGTCAGTCGTTTGTGCAGGGTTCCACGAGCGCACGCAACGAATATTCGGAAATAGGTAACTTTCAACCTGGGCCCGGTTCGGTAAACCGTGGCAAGTTCGTCTCGAAAATCTGTGTTCGAATACGTTGCCTAGTTCTCTTTGAAATGTCCACCGCCGAATCCCATCGCCCGGGTGTGGCATTACTTTATAGAATTACAGGGAGGAATTGAACTTTTGCATAAGATATTACCGACTAAGATGTTTAAATTAAACTTTATTCGATTCCTGTCATTAACAACGACTAGCAACATCGCTCAAGTTCCGCACGCCACCTGGTGACTTCAGCATCAATTAAATCCACACTTAACGCCCCCAACAAACTCGGTCAGAAGTCAACGCGAGATTCTCTTGGCGTGTTAACAAAATATTCAATATTTTATTTACCTTCCTATATAACGGTGTGGCAACTTTATATATATTTTACCGAGTAGTGTTATCTTGATCAAACTATTATTAGGTTATAGATTGTTCAATGGTATACCAATTGTGTAAAATTTTGTCTTTATACTTTTCAATTCTTGCACACAAAATTTAATCTAAATTAAATCAGTAGCAAATGTGTAAAATGATTTTTTTATTTAATGCAAACGATCTTGTTATTTTATGTTGGTTAACACACAATTACCCCATCTTGGCACAGTTCCTTCTTTGTGTTGACATGTCTGCAGTACATTCAATTAAGTTTCCTGAAAGTTCACCAGTAAATCTGTCAGTGAAGAACATTCCAAGATGTCATGTGACTTCAACTGCATTTAAACAGTTCATATATACTCATGAATCTCTACCAAAGATGAGTGGTGCTCTGTCAGAAATGTAATTTATATAAAATAATGTTCATCTTGGTTATGTTAATTATAACTCTTTATTGGAACATCACTCGCCTTTGGTGAAGTTGCATATGGAGTTTAAGTGAACACATTATGTTACAGCTGGCATGAACAATTTGATACTTGGCAAGAAGTCTCAAGTGACACATGCTGTGACTCCCTCTGGTGTCATTTACCATCATCATGTTGTAGCCTTCTCTCTTCACTTTGCATCTTCCTCTGTCTTTCCAATATTCCTCTTCGTGCAGGCCTCCAATCTCAGCCGAGGTCTTCTCCTTGTCCTGTGGCCTTGATGTTTCTCCACCTTCGGTTGTCTGCTAATATTCGTTCTTATCACGTGGCCTGCCAATATCATCATGCATTGAACTTATCTGAGCTGCCAATTAAGCTGTGATGACAAGGTAAATCTAAATTGCTTATCATTTTACGTAGTCGTGATCAAATGTATAAAATAACATATTTTTTTAATGTTGCGCCAAAATATTCTATTAGTAGGATATGCTGTTAGGTCAAATCGATGGAATTCTCAGTGGGTCTGAACTGGCTTTACTTAACGTATTCCAGCAGCCTGTCCTAACAGAACACTGCCAATTAACCATTATATTATATTGGTTGTCAGAATTGTTGGTAAAGTCAATGCTATCACTGTTGAAACAGCTTCTTGTATCGCAGCATTACGTCTCTCCCAAATTGTTCTCTGCATTTCGAAATACTGCACCCACTATATACAGAAACACTGTATAGATTTATATACGTAATGTGGACAACATACCATTATCAATATTTTAAAAGAACCCAACAGAGGATCTGGAGTACACACATCAGAGGACCTGGATTACACACATTTGATGCGACACCAAAGGACCTGGAGTACACACATCTGATGCGACATCAGAGGATCTGGAGTACACACATCAGATGTGACATCAGAGAATCTGGAGTACACACATCTGATGTGACATCAGAGAATCTGGAGTACACACATCTGATATGACATCAGAGAATCTGGAGTATACACATCTGATGTGACATCAGAGAATCTGGAATACACATGTCCGATGTGACATCAGAGGTCCTTTGGTACACACGTCTGATATGACACATTAGGATCTGAGTACACACATCTGATGTGATACCAGAGGATCTGGAATACAGTGCATGCATCCAATGTGACACCAGAGGACCTGGAGTACATATGTCTGATGTGACAAATTGGGAGGACCTGGAGTACACACATCTGATGTGATACCAGAGGATCTGGAATACACACATCTGATGTGACACCAGAGGACCTGGAGTACATACGTCTGATGTGACACATTAGGACTTGGAGTACACACGTCTGATGTGACATAAGAGGACCGGGATTACACACATTTGATGTGACACCAGAGGACCTGGAGTACAGACATCTGATGTGACATCAGAGAACCTGGAGTACACATGTCCGATGTGACATCAGAGAACCAGGAGTACACACATCTGATATGACACATTAGGACTTCAAGTACACACGTCTGATGTGACATCAGAGGATCTGGAGTATACACATCCGTTGTGACGGCAGCGGACCTGGAGTAATTAGTCGTATATATAATAAAAAATGTGTTTTAATTGAATATTATATGATACATCAATATTATGATAAAAAGCATGATGTTTTTAGTGAAGGTTTTCGACTTCATGAAACCCAAAGTAAACAACAGTGACAATATCACTGACTACAATGAGAAAGCCAAATACAACCTCAAAGTGAACAATATTGTACATTTATTATTTATAGATTAAACTATACATTCTACATCTATGTTACAATATTATTAACACTAATGCACATTTTCGAGCAGTTCTAAACATTCCATATTACATGATTATGAACATTGACGAACAACAAATTTCAGAGAGTGCAGCTGAACACATCGGCACAGAATATTGGTTGTAGTCCCTTCAGAAGATTTCTCTTGCTTGGAATGATTTCACTATGTACAAAGTTGACATCTTCACTTTTTCTGAAATGAGAAAACAAAATGTTATTAAAGTCAAGTTAGCCAACATGTATCTGTGCTATGTTACTGATGACCATACACAACGTTGATACTGCAGTTCTGAAAGATAAAGTGATATATGTGAAGCATGTATCCACAAAAAATGTTATATCAAATATGTATTTGATAAATCATGTTTTCTATTGAACATCATCTTAAAACAATGTATCATCAGTGGATAGTGTGATGTATACCAGTGAGGTGTTGCCACAGAACACTTTTAACTATACTCCACTATCAATTTGATGACAGTACAAATACACTCTCATTTTGACATTAAAGCATTTTGCTAATGTTTCATATAATATATATATATACTGTACAGAGTTTGACAATATAAGACTTCACACACAATCTTTAACCTGTATTCCATATATAGAACACCTTTTTCTGGAGGTTCTTTGACACTTTCTTCATCGTTAAAAACACACATCTCCTTCAGTTGTTTTTACTTGAATAACGCTGAGGCAGGCATTCAGCTTACAGGTTAGCGAATAGACTGGTTGTAACTGTCTAATTTAAACTAATTTGTAATTAATAACAATTGTAGCATCAGTGTATTTTTTATTACAATGCTAATTGTAGCTGAGTTTTGTATGTGCCCTTGAGGCAGTGTAATATAACAAATTTGTTGCAAATCTATAACTGACTCCAAACATGGCATGAACACAAGAATGCATCCATGATCATGTCAACAACAAAAAACTCTTTTAAAAACAATGTAGTTGCACTCAACCTGTAGGTGACCACTTCCTTAAATCAAAGTAAATTCTGAAAACAAACCTTTCCTATGTTAACCCTAGATAAGTCATAAGACAATTGCAATTGAGAGCCTATTTTAAATGTTTGCATGGAAATGCTGATAGGATTGTCAGACCCAGGCAGGATATAAAATGTTAACACAATGACAAGATTAAATATGTGAATAATGCTCAACTGCTCCAGTTTTATCGTATATTTCCAATGTGTCATAATGAATTAAATACGTGAACTGTGTTAACGACTGTTGTACAGACACCTACCCATATCTCCTGCATGAGGATGACTGTCTCCTTCTCGAGCATTGGCCCAAACAGTGGGTTCATCTGGGCCAACATGGTGATCACCCAACTACAACACACAAACACTGAGTTCAACATGTTTGCGTTACTTATCAAAGACACCAACTCCACTTCCCGTAAAGTTCAAGCTACCTGTCTGGTGCTTTGTCTCATGCTATGTCACAAGTTAAAAGTAGTTACAGTTTACAGTTTGTGGGTGACGCTGGTATATCCCATAACATTTATTTCAATCACATTATTTTAGGGTCATTCAAATTTACTGTTACAATTATTTTTCAATACACTTCAACTTTGATTGGTCACGAATAACTGAATTCCTGAAATTCTGTGTGAGCAACAAGAGAATAACTTGAACACAAACCGTGAGTTGATACTTACAAGAGGTAACAGCATACTGATGTCATCACCAGCATCACCTGGGTCACCCTGAAACAAGGAACACACACTATGGAGTCAAACATTACAGGGGTTTAGCCAGAGATCTGTCTGCCTGTCTTCAAGATTGACAGATGACTGGCCAAGACAGGTAATCACAGATAGGTGGAATTTACAGGGGGCCACATAGTCACTAGATTAACTACCCCGTTAGTAATAAATCCAAGTGTAGTGGCCCACATTAATGACAAAATGTGAAAATGTTGCATTTTGGGGGCCCTGGGAGATTTCTTGTGCATAGTGGCACTACCACATGAAATGTCTATGCAAAATCAGAGAAAAGGTTATTGAAGAGTTTTTGAAAATAGACAAAAGGTGAAAATTGACCAGTTTGAGGGACCTGGGCAGCTGTTAACGCCTTTGTCGTACAGCCACAGCACCGCCCGGACAAACATTGCGCTGCCAAGTTGAATTTTCACCTCAAAAAGCATCCAAAGTCATTCTAACTATCTGAACTAGTATAATAACATTATTCATGAATACTGTTCGGCATTTTGTGAAAATATTGACAAAGTAACTTAAAATAATCTGAAGTAAAGTTTTGAAGTGAACAATTCTCCGCAACAATGTCTGCCATTTTTTTTATTATTACAGCTACGGAGGATCGGGGGCGGGGTGTCTGAAATGCTTTGTTTTGATTCGCTAAATAACCATAGCATCACATGTTTCTTGGCTAGGCAGTCACTAGCTGTCAATCAATCTGCTCATGAATAAATGTACACCATCCTGAAAAAATAGGCAATAGGTGCCTTTAGAATGACTCAATCAAATACAGATTTATTGCGTATAGTGTCACTACCACATGAAATGTCTATGCAAAATCAAAGAAAAAGTTACTGAAGAGGTTTTGAAAAAATTAACGAAATGTGAAAATTTACCAGTTATGGGGGCCCTGGGGAGTTAGAATGATTCAATCAAATACAGATTTCTTGTGCATAGTGGCAGTACCCTAAGGTGCTAAACAGTTTCTGGGATATGGCAGCTAACGGCAGACGCAGAGTGATGGCATAAGTCCATTGGACCTTTGGCACAAAGGACTAAAAATGTTTTTTTTTACAAATGTCAAATGAAATTTGTGCGACATAGACTCTTAACTCTATATCACTTACTTTATTCAATGCAAACAAATGTTGACAAAATTAATTTGTTTGCGAAATACTTACAAATAACGACCGTGAGACAGTCGTGCAAAAACATTTTTTGTATTGCAAATCGGAATGACAAGCCTTGTTGGCAATAAATGTAATTATTTACATCAATCTTTCCCGGGTGATTAATGTGAATAGTTGTTCTCATTTTATTTGTTGAGATTGTTAACATTTAATTTAATAATATTCAAGAATGCCAGACAACTCGGCCTACGGACAACTCGGCTCGGGCCGAGTCGCCTCGAGATTTCCCGGCCCTATCCCGAGACAACTCGGCCCCCATCCTGAGACAACTCGGCCCCCGCAGGTTGGCTCGATGAAAAATTAATGCATGTGTGTGTGTGCGTGTAATTTTTCTCAAAGAGATATGAATTCATCTGCCATCATACTTTTTCATCGAGCTGACCTGCGGGGGCTGAGTTGTCTCGAGACGATACATTTTTAACATAATTATTTATTCATATTTAAACTAACTAAGCCACCCAACGGTCTTTGATCAGAGTTTTTCACCAGATCGCATGAATGTTCAGTTATTCACACGTACTCCGAGAGTACGTAGCATGCCAATTACCCCGTTGTGTCGTTTCATAGATCAAAACACACACAGGGTGTTTGAACTTCATCACTTTCTGACAAAACTGGTTTACCTTCCCTTTGATGATGAGTACATGAATTAAAATAGTTACCGAGCAGATCTTGAGTGTCAGTTTTGCACAAGCCAAGTTCGAAACAGCAATAAGACTCGTATAGCTTGACTGACTGATGGACCTCACAAATCACCTATTTTGATCATGAAGATATTTTTAAAGATGTTGTTGAAAAATCACTGTAATTGTTGTTGTTGTTCTCCACATGAATCCCCGTCGTCATGCGATGAGACTGGCCATGGTTCAGTTCCTTTTTGCTCATCACTGTATTCAACCATACTAAATAAAGTTGCTTAAAAATACGAAGTAATCGTATTCGCACTCGATCATAATCGTAATGCTTACCATAGGTGTGTGACGCATATATTGATGTTGCTCCTTGTGAATGTCCATACTATAATCACTTCCCCCAAATCTAAGTTGTTAGCATATATTCCAGTTGTTTGCATAATCTTCGTTGTTATTGAAAGTGTGAAAAGATCAGTCAGATGATACATTCTGACAACTTCAGAATTATCTGCTCAACGAAACAATGACGGAGTCGCAAGCGAGTTACCCCTCTGTGACCATTCACACAGTTATACTGTCGTAGTAAACAAGAAGCCGACAAACAGCTACATTCGCTTCAGAAGTATTTGCTCAACGAAACAATGACGGAGTCGCAAGCGAGTTACACCTCTGTGTCCATTCACACTGTCGTAGTAAACAAGAAGCCGACAAACAACTATAACTACATTCGCTTCAGAAGTATCTGCTCAACGAAACAATGACGGAATCGCAAGCGAGTTACACCTCTGTGTCCATTCACACTTTTATACTGTCGTAGTAAACAAGAAGCTGACAAACAGCTACATTCGCTTCAGAAGTATTTGCTCAACGAAACAATGACGGAATCGCAAGCGAGTTACACCTCTGTGTCCATTCACACATTTATACTGTCGTAGTAAACAAGAAGCCGACAAACAACTATAACTACATTCGCTTCAGAAGTATCTGCTCAATGAAACAACGCAGGCCACTTAACTCATTGTGTCCCATCACTCATCATAAGACACACAAAGAGCGGTTTGAAATCTATCTAAGCTCCATATCAATGCATAATGATGCTTCCAATTGTAGAAAATTTAGAATGATAACACACGTAGTATCAATCTTCTTAATTGCTGAATGTTGTACAGGCTCCGAAAAGCCAATTTATATGCAAATGACTATAGCTGAGGTGGGGGATTTGTTTACATTTGAGGCCATCTGGTTTTGGGGAGACAAGAACCCTATACAGAGGGCCTTTGTTCAGAAGGTTACTGTAAGTTCACTGGCACCCTGCCAAGATTTCTAGAGAACCCTAGACTTTGGAAATTACATAATCAAGGTACAGCGTCTGTCCCAAGGCTATATATTTAGCTGTATATAAGGAGGGCTTTAATGAGGATCAGGGCTGGCTGTCAGGAGATGCAGCCAGACACTTCGAGGGCTGGCTGTCAGGAGATGCAGCCAGACACTTCGAGGGCTGGCTGTCAGGAGATACAGCCAGACACTTCGAAGGCTGGCTGTCAGGAGATGCAGCCAGACACTTCGAGGGCTGGCTGTCAGGAGATACAGCCAGACACTTCGAAGGCTGGCTGTCAGGAGATGCAGCCAGACACTTCGAGGGCTGGCTGTCAGGAGATGCAGCCAGACACTTCGAGGGCTGGCTGTCAGGAGATACAGCCAGACACTTCGAAGGCTGGCTGTCAGGAGATGCAGCCAGACACTTCGAAGGCTGGCTGTCAGGAGATGCAGCCAGACACTTCGAGGGCTGGCTGTCAGGAGATACAGCCAGACACTTCGAAGGCTGGCTGTCAGGAGATGCAGCCAGACACTTCGAGGGTTGGCTTTTGGGGGATGCAATCATATACTGCGAGGGAGCTGTTTGTTAGAACAGGCCCTAAGATGCATGCTGGAGCTGTGTGTAACACAGACCAGTGGTGTAGGGGGCGACTACTGGGGCACACTGCCGGAGGAACGTTTCTCGTGAAGCACTGTCACCGAGCGCCCTGCGAGAAGTACTAAAAGACTCTCGCAGTACACCCGTGGCAATCAGTTATTCGCAGACGTGGTGAGTAACTCGGTTGCTGTATATAAGCCGCCGCCGTGTATTAGATCTTGTATTGGTATATTCATTACTTAAAAATGAGCTAAGTCCGTGGATGCAGAAGTAGTCTCAGAACGGGGGCCGAGTTGTCTCAGGACGGGGGCCGAGTTGTCTCAGGATGGGACCGAGTTGTCTCGAGACAACTCGGCCCGGGCCGAGTCATCTCGGGCCGAGTCGTCTCGGGCCGACTTGTCCGAGGGCCGAGTTGTCCGCCTACCATATTCAATCCTGTGCTCCATGTTCTACTTCTTATGTCAACACAGATCAAAATAGATCTTTTAATTTTAGTGCATTTTTTGTCACATGACTAGAAAACCAGACAGCGCACCAGCAAATGGTAACATAATAACTAATAATTATGCTAAGTCAATTTTACATGGATATATATATACATATAATTAGCGACGATAACTAACGATATGTACACATGTCCGACTTGTGAGTGTGTCCGATTGGCGGGTACTTTATTATATAGGGTCAACTGGCAGTGAAACAAATCAAATGGATCTAAATTAATTAAATACACGGCTCAAAAGACACTGACTTGTCACTGAAAAAAACTAAACTGGCTAATAATGTCTGTGATTGACATCACTGGCTTCCATCAAAGCCGTTTGTGCACTAAAATGTACATTTTTCATTAATTCAACACTGGTAAAAAATTATATCTGGCTACGGGCCTGATTCATATTGAAAAGTTGCATAGTTTTCTTGCTAACAATTTTGACTCAGTTGAATATTATAGGAATGGTTGGACAACAGTTACCAATATTATATCATAAATTAAAAGTACGCTAACCAGTTTTGAATTCACCACTTTCAGAAGAAGTTATGTCCAAAGACAATCAAAAGTACTCCTGATGAAGTCATATTCCAGATAATCTATCAATAAAACTTTGAGTTTAATACTTCTTTGATGACTGTGACTTCATTTTTTTTTAATTCTCTCTCCACGTTTGCAAGTTTGTATAATTTTGAGAAACCCCCTTCAGAATTTGTTATACTAGAGGCTTTCACAGTTGAGCAGATATTCATCCTTCGAAACATAATAGAACAGGTAGTGGAATGGCAAGCAACGCTATATGTAACTTTTGTAGACTTCGAAAAGGCATTTGACTCTGTACACCAAGAGAGCCTTTGGGAAATCATGGCGAGCTATGGAATCCCATACAAGATAATCAGAATGGTCCAGATTTTGTACGAGGACAGTGAATGTGCAGTGTTAGATGAAGGTGAACAATCTGAGTGGTTCAAGGTAAAAACTGGAGTTAAGCAAGGAGACGTAATGGTAATCGACTGGATAATGAGGAAAACAACTGAAGAAAACAACACAGGGATAAGATGGAGATTCATGTCAAAACTTGAAGACTTGGACTTTGCAGATGACATTGCCCTTATGTCATCAAGTTACAGACACATGCAAGCAAAGGCAACAAAAATGAATGCATTCGCATCAAAAACTGGCCTAAAAATCAATAAAAAGAAAACTGAAGTACTGAGGATCAACAGCAAATGCAACAACAGAATAGAGATTGATGATCAACAACTGAATGAAGTAGAGAAATATACATACCTGGGCGCAAACGTCAGCAAGCAAGGAGGAGGGGATGACGATATTAACAACAGAATACGAAAAGCAAGGACATCATTCATGAAACTCAAGCAGATATGGAACTCAAATGTGTACACATTAAAAACTAAACTTAGATTATACAATACTCTGGTCATATCAGTGTTACTGTATGGATGTGAAACATGGAAAGTAAACAAATGCGACAACAAAAAACTTGACATTTTCCATTTCAACTGTCTCAGAAGAATTTAAAAAATTAGATGGCCAGTAATAATTTCGAACAAAGACATTGAGAACATAACAGCAGAAGAGAAGATCAGCACAGAAGTACAGAGAAGAAGGTGGAATTGGATCGGGCATGTGCTGAGAAAGAAGGCCCAAAACCACTGCCTGACAGCACTGACATGGACACCGGAAGGAACAAGAAAAGTTGGTCGACCAAAAACAACGTGGAGAACCACAGTGGAAAAAGAACGGAAGCAACTGGGCTGGGCAACATGGAGCAAAGCCAGACACATAGCCGTTGACAGGGCGAGGTGGCGGAGTCGCACAGCAGCCTTATGGGCCACAAGGCCCGAAGAGGATAGGTAAGGTAAGGTAAGAGGCTTAGTACCACTGAGTTAGGCAGATTTTGGCTAACATAAATGAATTACTGCTGCTTTACCACTAGCGACAAGAAGCTTTCTTTTCACTTCCAACTGGAAATGTCTGGAATGAAAGGCTAGAATTCTGTCGTCTGAAAATTAGTTTTCTTAGCTATTTGGAACAGGAAATGATGCTGTTTCTGTGTGACGTTGTTCATTCACATGGACTATATCACCAATAAACTTACTCCTAATGAATTATTTGGAACAACTGTTTTCTTTTTCTTAAACTTGATGATAGCAAGCAACTTATATTTTATAGAATGAGAACAACTGGGATGGAAAACATGAAGCAAAGCAAAACGCATAGCCGTTGACACTAAAACCTTAAAGCTAGCAAGTGTCAAGAGTCATCATCTTTATTAATAATTATAATTGTCTTATATGCCAGCTTCGACTTCATATTTTGTTCATTCTTTAGATCTTGAATGTGAGCCTCGCCAACAAAATTGGTAGCATACCAATTCTATATCCTATAAGGTTAATACATTTTGGTAGGTCACTGTCGCGACTGTAACTGTCAGGGTGACCGGCGCAGTCGCAGAAAGTAGGGGGCAATGCCAAACTACCCCTAGGCTTACGTCACACTCACTCAGTTACCCGAAGCCTGTCAGACTCCAGCTAAGCTCAAACGTGACATTATAAGTACACTCCACCGTTAAAGTAATAAATAATAGGGAGACAAATACGTGTTTGTATTTCCTAAAGTTGATTTACAACGCTGTTATCGACGAAAGCATCAGTTGCCCGTCAAGCCCGAATAGCACCGACTCTGACCGAGTCTGAACTGAAAAGGCCAGGGAAAGGACAGGTCATGGTCGAAAAACATACCAATTATTCGCTACAGCCGAAATATCCAATACATCCAGAGAGAAAATGAAACACCTACCATCTGTTTGGTCCTTTTGGTACTATCCAAGGACCAATCAAACCGATTAATCCCCAAAATAATGTCATAACGATGAACGGAATCATGACACCCATCTTGAAGGCTACTAGTCGCTGTTTCGGCCTTCACCTCCAGTAAACGTCATGTGACTTTCGATTACCCACACCCACCTTCGCGTTGCCGTTGGTCGAGTCTACTCGCTCAGGCAAAGCCAAAGTCTCGTTTGATCATTGTGTGTCAGAAAGGCCACCTGCTCCATGGATGACTTCCGAAATTATACTATCTAAAAGGCGTCGTCGTTATTTAGAGCGTGTATGGCGCAAATCACGGTCGCCATTAGGTAGATCGCGTTATTCTAAGCAATGTCACCTCTGTAACAGACAAATGGCTAAAGCTAAATCAGATTATTTTACAGATATGGTCATATATAAGTCTGATAATCCGCGTCAGTTATGGAACTGCATCAATAACATTCTACACAGACGGCCTACCCCATCGTTACCTGATCATATGTCAATTAAGTCTCTGTGTGATTCGTTCTCTAGTCACTTCAAGAATAAAATCAGTATCATTCGTTCTGCTTTCCCACGTCATAATATAAGTAATGTCAGTGTGGACTTTCCACAAGTAAATTCTCAACTTGTATCATTTGAACCTGCAACAGTTGATGAAGTTAGGAAAATAATTATGTCCTCCCCAAATAAATCTTGTGCACTTGATCCATTTCCAACAATACTGCTAAAAGCATGTCTCGATACACTAATTGGACCTATAACAAATATTATAAATGCATCACTTTGCTCTGGCTGTTTTCCTGATGATTTTAAATACGCCCATGTCACACCACTTCTTAAGAAGTCATCTCTGCCTAAGCAAGACCTAAACAGTTATAGACCTATTTCTAATCTCAGCTTCATTTCCAAAATACTAGAAAAGGTTGTAGCAAGTCGTCTAAGGTCTCACATTAGCACAAATGTCTTAACTAATGTGTCACAATCAGCATATAAGCAGTTTCATTCAACAAAGACTGCCCTTTTAAAGGTTCATAATGACATTACCATGAACATTAATAATGGTAAAGTGACTGCACTTACCTTACTAGATCTCTCTGCCGCGTTTGACACGATTGATCACAGCATTCTCATTGAACGCCTATTAAAGTGGTACGGCATATCTGGCACAGCTCTAAGCTGGTTTTCTTCGTATCTAACTGATAGATACCAAACTTTAAAGATTGGGAACTGCTTTTCAGCTGCACTGCCGGCTTTATTTGGTGTTCCCCAGGGTTCTGTTCTTGGGCCTTTGCTTTTTACTCTTTACACCACGCCACTAAGCTCTGTTATACAAAAACATAACTTAGATCATCATCTTTATGCTGATGATACTCAGATCTACATTTCGTTGGCTACCCCGGATACAAATCGCTCCCTTAACCAACTTAGTGATTGCCTTCAAGATATCTTCAATTGGATGACTGACAGCAAGTTGACATTAAATGCAAATAAAACTGAATTGATCATTATTGGTACTCGAATGCAGCGTTGTAAACTGGATGGTTTTGTCCCTACGCGTATTTTGAATCAGTACATCACGCCAGCAACCTCGGTGCGGAATCTAGGAGTAATCTTTGATAGAAACTTCAATTTCCGACAACATATATCTCAAACATGTCGCTGCTGTTTTTATCATATTCGTGATCTTCGCCGTATTCGCCGGTATATGTCATTTTCTGTTGCTAAGACTATTGCAACAGCGCTTGTTAGCAGCAGAATTGACTATTGCAATTCCCTCCTTTATAATATCGCTAGCAAGGATATCACAAAACTTCAGCGTGTCCAAAATTGTCTAGCAAGAGTAGTTACAAGATCTCCTCGTTTTTCTCACTCTGTGCCATTTTTGAAGTCTTTACATTGGCTTCCTGTACGATATCGTATAATTTTTAAGATCTGTACCATTACATATCAGGCACTGTCCAATAAGCAACCATCTTATTTGCATTTATTGCTTACTCCTGTAAGAAAATCTATCCAGCTTCGATCATCTAGTTCTGACCTACTTTTTGTTCCTAGAGCCAACACTAACATTGGAACTAGGGCTTTTTCTGTTGCTGCACCAACTCTTTGGAATATGCTTCCTCTTAGTGTTAGATCAGTTGAAAATAATAAAAAATTCCGTCGTCATTTAAAAACGTATCTTCACAACCTTGCTTATCCACCTTAGCTCCCTAGCGCCTTGACCCATCTGTTGACAACTGGAAAACTACTTATGGACTTTGAGATTGACCAACCCTTTTGTTTTGATGCGCCTCTGAGCTTGGTTTCCAAGGATTTAGGCGCAATAGAAGTTATCTTATTATTTATCGTATCGCTTGTACAGCGCACCGATCCGCTATGCGGGAATTTAGCGCTAATTAAATAAATACCGTATTTACTATTATCAAAAATAGATCATAAGCGAGCGAAAAATGAACAACTCAGAACACATCCAAAACATGAAATTCTACGGTCGCTAGCACCCTCACGGCTCGTCCTGTCCCGACGATCTTGTTATCATTTCAAAAGAATGCACTTTTTGTTATTCTAGCGTCATCTAGATTTCCTGGTAACAAAGAACACCGATAAATGGACCTACAATATCATGCCGTTTTCGGTGTTCTGTACGGTTCCGAACGATGTTGGCGGCGGGTACTCAGTACACTAATCTTCCGATTGCGGCGCTGTTTTCCTCATTTGCATAGGTTCAGACATGCGCACTTCACCATTTCTTGATTTCATGTTATAAGCTCCACCCACGTTTAAACCGCGGCGAAACTGATGTGCTTTGATCGCAGCGAAACCGATATATCTCTACGTCGGCGTGACGTCACAATAACGTTCGCCACCCAACGGGTCTAAATTCGTTGCATTGCTTGGTTGATATATGTGATTGTGACGTAACGCCTACTTCGCGTGTGTCATTTTAGCAGCCGTTTGAAAGTGGGTGGAGCTTATACCATGAAATCAGATAGTGGTGCCTCAATCGGTAGATTGGTGAACTGTGTCGACGAAACAACATCGTTCGCAGTGTCTAAGACACCGGAACGGGCCCGGTTGTAGGTCCGTTTTTAGTTAATTTTAGGAATGATTATCAGGAAACCATTTATATGTTTGAATAGCAGAAAGCTTAAACTTTCCAACTGTAATGTAGTCGTAAACTACGCGCAGATTTGTATTTTACTTTTGAATACATTATGGATCGAACTTCCGCTTCTATCCTTTTCACACACGGCGTGTTCGGTGGTTATCAAACTCACAGTAAAACAACCCAAACACAACAACATTGCATTGGTGACGAGCATGAGTAAGTGAGTTAAGATATCATGGCTTCAAACGGTTTGCCGCATTTCGCCGAATTTGACGTGTATACGGACAGTGCCAATACGGGCGTCCGATGGAAGAAGTGGTTGTCTCGTTTCTCAAACATGATGGTGGCGATGGACGTTAGTAGTCGCGCACGTCAGAGAGCACTGCTGCTACATTACGCTGGCGAGCAGATGTACGAAATATTTGAAACGTTGCCAGATACGGGCGCGTCTGACAATTTTGACAAAGCTTGTGAAAAGCTCACAAATGCATATTTCTCGCCAAAGAAGAACATTGAGTACGAAGTGTACCAATTCAGAAAAGAAAAACAAGAAATTTGTGAATCACTCGACACGTACCATACGCGTTTAAGACGTCTTGCTGCAACCTGCGAATTCACTGACACTGATCGTGAAATTAAGACACAGATTGTGCAGAATTGTACGTCGTCAAGACTACGACGCCGTGTGTTGCGTGATGCCACTATATCGCTCACTGAAATCTGGAAGAAGGCAGAGCGATGGAGTTGTCTGAGAAACAAGCGTCAGGGATGGAAACATCAGGAGAAACGTCAAGAGAAGCTGAAGTTAACATCGCCAGCAAACGTTTCAAGAAAAAGGCAACTCGAAATAAGCGGTTCAACAACGCAACATCAATGAACACTGCGAGTAGACAGACTTCAACAATATGTCGTTACTGTGGGAACAAATATCCGCATCCGCCGACTAAACAATGCGCTGCAAAAGGCAAAACGTTTCCATTTTTGCCATAAGAATGGACATTTCGAGAAAGTCTGCAGATCTAAATACGGTAATCGAATGCAAACTAACACTGTCACAAGTACCAACGCAGTCAGTCCAAAAAGTCTGGCAGCTGAATTTGACAATGATTATGTTTTTTCTACAATTAAACAAACACGAGCACAACCCATTCCCCATATGCACAGTGCAGATTGAAGGAAATCCCATCAAAATGACGGTAGATTCCGGGGCGTCAGTTAATATAATTGACAACAGCACATTCAAAATGATCAGACAATCCAGCAGTATGTTATTCAAACAGCCTACGACGAAAGTGTATCCATATGGCTCACAAACACCACTACCTGTGATCGGCGTGCTTATCACGAAAGTGAAGTTTCGCTCGACGGTCATCGACACAAGCATTCATGTGGTGGAGGGCACGACAGGCAATCTGCTAGGCTGCCAAACAGCACAAGACTTGGGAATCCTCCACATCGCTCAAAACGTCGCAACAAATGGCACGTTCCAACCACAAATCGTAGATCAGTTCACATATCTCTTTGATGGTGTTGGAAAAGTGGATGTCGTGGAAGTGAAATTACACATCGACCAGAGCGTCACTCCAAAACAGCAAGAGCACAGACGCATTCCTTTTCACATCCGACGTGACGTTAAAAAAGAATTTGATAGACTAGAAAAGCTAGACATAATCGAGAGGGTAAACGGACCAACACCATGGGTCAGCCGTGGTGCCTAAGAAATCGGGTGAAGTCAGAATCTGCGTAGACATGAGAGAAGCAAATAAAGCTGTAAACGCATCAAACATGCCATGCCAACAATCGACGAGCTAATCACCGATCTGAATGGCTCATCTGTCTTCAGTACGCTGGACCTGAACTCTGCGTATCCTCAGCTAGAATTGAGTCCTGAAAGCAGATACATAACCACATTCACAACAAACGTGGGACTATGGCAATACAAACGACTGATGTTTGGAATTAACGCAGCATCTGAAATATTCCAAAACACACTCAGCGAATTGTTGTCTGATTTAGTTGGATGCAAGAACATGTCTGATGACATCATCGTCTACGGAAAATCACAGCGCGAACACGACACACGCTTGAAAGCTGTGCTTGAGAGACTGAAAAATAAGAACGTGAAACTCAACAGAGAGAAGTGTATATTTTCTCATAAACAAGTGTGCTTCTATGGAAACATCTTCACAGATCGTCAATGCAGCTGCACCGCAGAATGCCAGTGAAGTACGTTCGTTGTTGGGAATGGTACAATACGTGTCGCGATTCATTCCTGGCTACTCGGATGTCACTGCATCACTCCGAGGACTGACACACAAAGACATTCCATGGGAATGGAAAAGCAAACATTAACAGGCTCTCGACAACTTGAAGGCTAAGCTAGCCAGTGTGTGCACTGTACAGTACTTTGATGCGACGAAACCGTCAAAAGTGCTGGTCGATGCAAGTCCTGTCGGCATCGGCGCGATATTGTGTCAAGACGACAAGGTCGTTAGTTACGCCAGCCGAGCGCTATCTTCAATCGAACAGCGATACTCGCAAACTGAACGAGAAATGTTGGCTGTCGTGTGGGGTGCAGAACACTTTCATATCTACGTCTATGGATCGGAATTCGAGATCATCACCGATCACAAGCCGCTGCTGGGAATATTCGCCAGTCAGAGAGAAGCGTCTGCACGAGTGGAGCGATGGCGATTGAGACTCTCGCCGTACAACTACTCACTCCTCTACCGTCCAGGACGAGATGACGAGAACCCGGCGGATTACCTGAGTCGCCACCCTGTTGAACCACCGGCAACTGATGCTGTAGAAAATACGGTCAACTACATTTGTAGTAACAGCATACCCAAGGCTATGACGCTGCAGGAGGTGAAACTACAATATCTACAAGACAACGTCATGCAGAAGCTACTGCACGCGATAGAGAGCGGTCAATGGACCGATGAGGAAGTGTCACCCTACCTGAAGCTCAAGGACGAACTAGCTGTACACCAAGGCATGGTCTTACGACAAACACGCAGCGTCCTTCCTTTTTCACTCCGCGAGCGTGCCGTCGATCTTGCACATCGTGGGCATCAAGGAGTCGTAAAGACGAAAAGCCTACTGAGAGAGAAGGTGTGGTTCCCTGGAATCGACATCATGGTAGACGACAAAGTCAAGGCATGCCTGCCTTGCCAAGCCACGACCACGCACGGTTCCGAGCGCTGCACACCGCTGCGAATGTCTCAACTTCCAGACGCACCGTGGCAAGACCTATCGATCGACTTCATCGGACCGTTTCCGAGCGGAGAGTCACTGATCGTCGTCATCGATGACTTCAGCCGCTTCCCAGAAGTCAAAATCATTAATTCAACAAGCAGCAACACGGTAATTCCCAAGCTAGACGCAATATTTGCTCGCCAAGGGATTCCACAACAAATAAGAACTGATAATGGACCTCCATTCAATGGACATGAATTCACGAAATTTGCATTATATCTTGGTTTCAATCACAGACGCGTCACTCCGCTGTGGCCAGGCGCCAATGGCGAAGTGGAACGTTTAATGAAAACTCTGGGTAAAGCGATCAGATCAGCTTTCATCGAGAAATGAGATTGGAAACAAGATATCTACACGTTCTTGCGTCAGTATCCTGCAACGCCACATTCTTCGACAGGCGTGTCACCGAGTCAACTACTGAACGGGCGACAGATGAAAGTCTTGCTACCCCAAATGTACGAGAAGAATCCACAGAGAAGAGAGATAGAGAATCGAGATGCCCAAGAGAAAGCCAAGATGAAGAGAAACGCAGACGAGCGACGTCATGCGAGCGACAGCCATCTGCGCGTGGGCGACATTGTACTCGTCCGACAGACGCGTAAGAATAAACTGTCAGCTGCGTTCGACCCTCGTCCACTGAAAGTGTCGGCCACGAAAGGCAACATGGTCACTGCGAGTCGTGGAAACTACTCCATAACACGCAACGTCTCGCACTTCAAGGCTGTGCCGCGCGTGAAGTTCGACGACATCAGTGAAGACGACCAACTCGACCAACTAGACGACTACCTGACTCGAGAAGTTCGCGATCAGCAAAACGACGAAGCTGTGCACGCGAATGTTCCACAGAGACCTGTGAGACAGGTGAAGGCACCTACGAGGTTTAGAGATTTCGTGATGGACGTTTAGAGTAGCAACTCGTATCCTTGTATTTAAGGTGTTTTACTGTTCTTTATTATGCGTATATCACAAGGACACTTAGTTTTAGTTTCGGTTTATTACAGTCACAAGTATTCTTCCGAGACAGGGAGGAATGTAATGTAGCCGTTTACTACGCGCAGATTTGTATTTTACTTTTGAATACATTATGGAACTTCCGCTTCTATCCTTTTCACACACGGCGTGCTCGGTGGTTATCAAACTCACAGTAAAACAACCCAAACACAACAACATTATACAAACGACATCAATATTGTTGGGATCCGACGAACGGCGTAATGGTACTAGCAATCGTTAAAAAAAAGCGTTTTTGGAACGTGTTTGACAGTTGTTCATTTTTCGCTCGCTTATCTATTTTTGCTATTATTAATATATATTAGGGCAAGGTGGGGTAACAATTAAGCCCCTCTTGTATTACGACTTTGTATGCTTTGGTTATACGTGCTTGATGTCTGTGTCTGGTGGACGAATGCAATGCTGCCACCTAGTGACTACTCTGACAGAAAAGCAGACGCAGACAAAAACACGGTTACTAAATATTAGCATTTTAAGTTTTGTTGCATGTTTGATGTAATATTTTTGTGTTTGTAATGTTTTACTGCAACAATTAAATTACACATAGCCTCGTGCAATTGTTGTTATATCTATCATTAGTCCACAGAGCTTCATTCACTTTGACAACATGGGCGATAATTAGTATTAGCGCGGGAGTTCACATTTGTGTAGATCATGCATGATGGGGCAAGAAGCATGGCAGGGGGCTTCTTGCCCCACGTGATTTGGGTAATGTACAATCGTAAGTCACAAAAATATATTTGTTTTGTATAGCTGGTGAGATAATGTCATAGTGCGCAGTAATGCTCCATTACTCTGTTGACAATTGACAATGTATCTCAAGTTCTAAAGTTAATTTGTTTCAGATATGGTTCGCATATACAAGCGAAAGACGGAACGAGGTGCGTACAGCAATGAAACGCCGAAAGCTGCACTCTTAGCTTTGGAGGAGCAACCGTTGAAGACAGTCAGTCGACTGTATAAAGTGTCCACACGTATGTTGCATAGACACCGTGGCAATAGGATTGCTACTCGGGGTGCTCTTGCGCTTGGGCTGATAAATACAGCGCTACCTGCTCCCGCTGAGAGCATTCTGCGCGACCACATTTCTTACATAGAGACATGTTTGTACGGGTTGACAACTGTAGACGTGAGACGCCTAGCCTACGATCTAGCCGAGAATTTGAATCTGAAGCACCATTTTTCTGCCGAAACGAAGATGGCAGGACGCAACTGGCTGCGCAGGTTCTTCAAACGGCACGAAGATTTGGCAACCAACATTGTGCGGGCTGTCGGTTTCAATCAACCAAAGGTACGCCAATTCTTCGAAATGCATAAATCACAATTGGAGATGTCAGTAGTAATAGAGGTGGTGTACGATTTATGTGTGCGCTGCGCGGAGGAAGAGGAAAGTACCCGGATGTAGGTCAAGGTCAAAGGTCAAGTACCGGATGTATGTCACATGGCGCCACCTATCGGAGAGGGCATGAACCAAATAGCGCCACCTAGCGGACTTTTTAGGAAAACAAATAGCCTGAGCAGTAGCGCCACCTATCGGAATTTTTAGGAACGAAACGATAGTGCCAGTAGCGCCACCTAGCGGGTTTTTGTCAAACTAAATATTCGAGTACTGCCTAAATTCGTGCGTCTTAGTTTGGACGTTAGCGCCACCTGGTGGATTTTTTTGTGAACTAAATTCACCTAGCGGATAGGTCATGAACTACAAGCGGTGCCATCTGACGGATAAGTTGTAAACTAAATGGAGAAGTACTGCCCAAATTCGTGTCTCTTGCACGCTTGCGTGCAATAGAGCCTCCTGACGGATACATCACGAACTACAAACACCAGCCCCTAGTGGCGAAGTGAGCGAACCCCATGTTAAAGCATAGGGAATTTTCACCATGTTAAGAGATAGGGATTTTCACCATGTTAAAGCATACAGATTTTCCCCATGTTAAGATATAGGGATTTTCCCCGTGTTAAAGCATAGGGAATTTTTACCATGTTAAAGCATACGGATTTCATCATCAACTGAAAGCACCCCTGTTAGATAAGTGGTGAACTAAATAACTACTCTGCAGTCCGCACTTGTGTACATTCTACTCAGCAGTCCGTGCTCTTGAATTTCCTATAATCCGAGATCTTTCGGCACGCCCACGTGATCTTTATGGTCTATGGACCGGTTATAAAAGGCCTGCGTCTGATTTTGTGGTCATTATAGCTTACATCTTGAAAATGGGTGTGAATTCATCTACTGACAACGTCCAAGATATTGCTACCGACAAGGACCGAGATGTTGCGGGTATCAACAAGCGACGACACCCGGCGACCGACCTGTGCACCTGTCAACCTGCCAAGCGAATATCTCTGCCGTTGAGCACATCCAAGGAACACAAGGAAACACGACGCCTCGTGAGGTTATCGATGAAGAAACTACGCGAGATGCGCAAGACCCGCGACCCGGAGTCTTACCTCTGGCGCTCCGTGCTCATCAAGAACACACTGTCGCGGACAAAACGTGAACAATAGTCTTTACATAGCAGAAACGGTTCTTTTCAGAGCCAACCACCTTCTCACAAAAGAGTATTAGCTATTCTCATAGGGATTTTCGTTTGTACAACTCGTGTCTATAGTTCGATTCGTTCGGCGTGTTGGTCAAACTATAGTGTTTCGTTTGTCAGACTTGTCGGTCTGTGTTCAATTCGTGTCACGTGTTCGGCTAAGTTTAATGTTTCGTTTGTACAACTCGTGTCTATAGTTCGATTCGTTCGGCGTGTTGGTCAAACTATAGTGTTTCGTTTACCCGACTTGTCGGTCTGTGTTCAATTCGTGTCACGTGTTCGGCTAAGTTTAGTGTTTCGTTTGTACAACTCGTGTCTATAGTTCGATTCGTTCGGCGTGTTGGTCAAACTATAGTGTTTCGTTTGTCCGACTTGTCGGTCTGTGTTCAATTCGTGTCACGTGTTCGGCTAAGTTTAGTGTTTCGATAACACGTCGAATTGTCAGAAAGAGGTGAGCTGTACGCGATAACCCGTCGAGTTGTCAGAAAGAGGTGAGATGTCACGCAATAACCCGTCGAATTGTCAGAAAGTTACGAAAATGTTACCACGGTAACATGTTGAAAAGATAAAATGTTAGAAAACGACGAAGGGACGGCGTGAGTGAGTGAGTGAACAGACACGAAGGGTGAGTGAGTGAGTGAGTGAGTGAGTGAGTGAACAGACACGAAGGGTGAGTGAGTGAGTGAGTGAGTGAACATACACGAAGGGTGAGTGAGTGAGTGAGTGAGTGAGTGAGTGAGTGAGTGAGTGAGTGAGTGAGTGAGTGAGTGAGTGAGTGAGTGAGTGAGTGAGTGAGTGAGTGAGTGAGTGAGTGAGTGAGTGAATGGACAGATACGAAGGGTGAGTGAGTGAGTGTTGAAGCAAATCCCACGCGATAACACGTCTATTTTCCTGAAAACGGAGGGATTTGACGCGATAACACGTCGAACCGTACTCTCGTGTGATGTGTCATCCGTAGTCTCGTGACATATCTCGGTCATAGTCTCGTGTGATGTGTCATCCGTAGTCTCGTGGCGTATCTCTTGTCTCGTCGGTACTCTCGTGTGATGTGTCATCCGAAGTCTCGTGACACATCTCGGTCATAGTCTCGTCTCGTGTGATGTGCCATCCGAAGTCTCGTGACACATCTCGGTCATAGTCTCGTCTCTTGTCTCGTGTCATCCGAAGTCTCGTGACACATCTCGGTCATAGTCTCGTCTCGTGTGATGTGCCATCCGAAGTCTCGTGACACATCTCGTTCATAGTATCGTCTCTTGTCTCGTGTCATCCGAAGTCTCGTGACACATCTCGGTCATAGTCTCGTCTTTTGTCTCGTGAGACACGAAAAAAGACGCAAGATAAGGTTTGCACAGTTTATTCGTGAATAACACAAACGTATTTACGTGTCACGGTCCATAACTGCAAGAACCAGAGACTAGACATTGATACAGAGTCTTGCAAAGTTTAATCGAGAACAAGACAAAAGAAAGCTCTTTACAGGTCATCCTCCATTACTGCCAGAACCATGTGTTTCATAGTGTTTCGCCACTGTTTCGAAACGGATTCTTGCAACCAACTATTGATATTACACAAGTGATCGGTCGTCAGGTCGGATAGCTTCAAACCTGCGTCTAACAAAACACACAACCAGTCTTTCATCACTGCAGTCGAATTAATGGCCTCCACAGCCTCGTCAAAGTGCATATAAATTAGAATGTCATCAGGTAACATACAATCGTGATGAAATTGACTAGGATCGTCTATCTCGCAAGCGAGACACTGTCGTCTCGAGAGTTCGACGATGGCACATGCTATGTGACGTGCAATCGTCTTCTTCATTTCAGTCACAGGGAAATCAATGGTACACATCGAACAGATAGGCTCTCCAACCCCGCGGTAGAGGTCTCCGATGCACAGAAGTTTTGGTAGTCGTTGAAGTGATGGTAGGAGGGGTAGTTGTGACGTCGTTGGGAACGGGAGTTGTGACATGGGCAGTATCAGTGAAAGTTCTGACATCGACAGGAATGACCGAAGTTGTCACATCGTCCGTGTCGGCAGGAGTTGTCACGAACGGTCGGCTAATTGATTCGTCTAAGTTGGTGTCGTTGAAGGGTGCGGGTGCGTGGAAGTTGGGTGTTTTGAGGATGCCGTTAGCCGTAGTACTATCGTGGTACAACGGTGATGGTGGTCGGTTGACAGATGGTAACTGTGGTCGGTTGCCAGTTCCCGCAACATGTGGAGAAGAAGCAGAAGAGGCGACGGTTGTAGCAATGGGCTCGTTTTCTTGTCGCTGAAACAGTAACGAGATGAGCTTAGTAATGAATGGTCAACTGGTCTGTATAAGAGAAATATAATATTATGTTCTTTTGAAAATGTTCTAACAAAATGACATGAATACCATTTGAACACTATGAAAAATTGAAGCTTACTGTTGTCTCTTCAAGCTGTTCTTCAAGTTGTTGTTTACGTCGCCGCTGTTTATCTTGCTTCCTTTGGCAGCAGCCCTGCTTCACATGAGCGGGCCAATTCCCTTTATACTTGAAGGTACTGCCACACATAGAGCAAGTATAACGAAGCAAAAGCTTCTGACGCTTCGTCGGAGGTGATGGCGTCAGGTTGATGGTTGGGCTGATTGTCGGTGCAAGTGGCAGAGACGAAATTGGTTTGGTCATCGAACTGGTCGTTGAAATGATCGTTGGCTGATGGTCCGGGTTGCTTGACGGGGTCGAGATGTCGAGTGGGCCCGTAGCCGGAGAAGGATGCGCCTTCGGTAGCAAAATCCCTTGTCGGACGTTATCAATAGTCTTCCAAAATGTAAGATATAATGACCACAAAAAACAGACGCAGGCCTTTTATAACAGTTCGACAGAACATAAAAGTCACGTGGGCGTGCCGAAAGATCTCGGATTGTAGAACATTCTAGAGCACGGAATGATGAGTAGAATGTACACAAGCGCGAACTGCAGAGTAGTTATATAGTTCACCAGTTATCTAACAGTTGATGATGAAATCCGTATGCTTTAACATGGTAAACATTCCCTATGCTTTAACATGGGGAAAATCCCTATGCTTTAACATGGTGAAAATTCCCTATGCTTTAACACGAGGTTCACTCACTTGTCCACTAGGGGATGATACCTACATCCGAGTACTTTTGCTCTTGCTCTACTCAAACTCATTCCCTATGCTTTAACATGGGGAAAATCCCTATTTCTAACCTATGAAAATAGCTAATACTCTTTTGTGAGAAGGTGGTTGGCTCTGAAAAGAACCGTTTCTGCTATGTAAAGACTATTGTTCGCGTTTTGTCCGCGACAGTGTGTTCTTGATGAGCACGGAGCGCCAGAGGTAAGACTCCGGGTCGCGGGTCTTGCGCATCTCGCGTAGTTTCTTCATCGATAACCTCACGAGGCGTCGTGTTTCCTTGTGTTCCTTGGATGTGCTCAACGGCAGAGATATTCGCTTGGCAGGTTGACAGGTGCACAGGTCGGTCGCCGGGTGTCGTCGCTTGTTGATACCCGCAACATCTCGGTCCTTGTCGGTAGCAATATCTTGGACGTTGTCAGTAGATGAATTCACACCCATTTTCAAGATGTAAGCTATAATGACCACAAAATCAGACGCAGGCCTTTTATAACCGGTCCACAGACCATAAAGATCACGTGGGCGTGCCGAAAGATCTCGGATTATAGGAAATTCAAGAGCACGGACTGCTGAGTAGAATGAACACAAGTGCGGACTGCAGAGTAGTTATTTAGTTCACCACTTATCTAACAGGGGTGCTTTCAGTTGATGATGAAATCCGTATGCTTTAACATGGTAAAAATTCCCTATGCTTTAACATGGGGAAAATCCCTATATCTTAACATGGGGAAAATCTGTAAGCTTTAACATGGTGAAAATCCCTATCTCTTAACATGGTGAAAATTCCCTATGCTTTAACATGGGGTTCGCTCACTTCTCCACTAGGGGCTGGTGTTTGTAGTTCGTGATGTATCCGTCAGGAGGCTCTATTGCACGCAAGCGTGCAAGAGACACGAATTTGGGCAGTACTTCTACATTTAGTGTACAACTTATCCGTCAGATGGCACCGCTTGTAGTTCATGACCTATCCGCTAGGTGAATTTAGTTCACAAAAAAATCCGCCAGGTAGCGCTAACGTCCCAACCAAGACGCACGAATTTGGGCAGTACTCGAACATTTAGTTTGACAAAAATCCGCTAGGTAGCGCTACTGACAAGATCATTTTCGTTCCGAAAAATTACGATAGGTGGCGCTATTTGGTTCATGCCCTCTCCGATAGGTGGCGCCGCGTGACCTACATCCGGTACTTGACCTTGACCTACATCCGGGACCTTGATCTTGACATACATCCGGGGCCTTGACCTACATCCGGGTACTTGACCTTGACCTACATCCGGGTACTTTCCTCTTCCTCCGCGCAGCGCATACATAAATCGTACACCACGTCTATTACTACTGATGTCCACGTACACGTCAGCACGAATGTGGAACATGGACGAAAGCAGTTACCAGGGGAAGTGACAAGCGGGTTGTGCGGTGCTACCATCACCGTCATCTGCGGAATGAACCCGGTCGGCACATACCTGCCACCGATGTTCATCTTTCCGAGAAAGAGGATGGCTGAATTGTTGATGACAGGTGCGCCATGTCAATCCGTTGGCTACTGCAGTTCCAACGGCTGGACGGACTCTGATCTATTTGTGAGGTGGCTGGAGCATTTTGCCAATTTCACGAATGCATCAGTTGACATGCCCCAGATCGTAACCCTCGATGACCACCACAGTCATAAGACTCTGGCTGCCGTAGAGTATGCGAGGAGCCGTGGCATTACCTTGATCACACACACACAAGTTACACACATTGGACAGGTAATGCCTCAAATCCCTCAAGAGTGCTTACAACGCAGCGGCTGACAGCTGTATGGTCGCCAGTACCAGAAGGATCACTGCATACGACATGGCAGCAATATTGGGAAAGGCATTCCTGCGATCCGACACACCAGACAAAGCCGTGGCAGGCTATCGCGCGTGTGGAATTTGGCCATTCGACGCAGAAATCTTCACGAATGAAGACTGTTACCGCTGCGGTTATCGATGAGGATACTTTGCCACCGACCACTTGATCACCCTCTGCCTTGCCGCCAACTGCCGGATCATCCTCAGTACTGCCGGCAACTACCGGATCATCCTCAGTACTGCCGCCAACTGCCGGATCATCCTCAGTACTGCCGCCAAATGCCGGATCATCCTCAGTACAGTCGCCAACTGCCGGATCATCCTCTGTACAGTCGCCAACTGCCGGATCATCATCAGTATAGCCCCAATGGAGTTGTAAAGCGGTGGTACGCACTAGAACTTGTTTTTCTAGCACCCACCAAAAACCGCATCTCCATTTTCGACCCATGTGCTCGTATCATGGGCAAGTGCACCCTGGTAAGTGCAGTAGGGTAACGCAACCTGCGGGCTTCCCGTGGGCTTACGTAACTTGGCTGTAGGCAAAAGGAGGGCGGGACCGAGTGCCTGGACAGTATATTTTAGTCGGGGAGCATATGTGGGCCCTGTATGTGCACAGCGATTGGCCTCTTGGTGAAGGTCATTACCAACCACATGCCCAGCCATGGATTAAATGGTCCCAGCCATGGGTAAATTATGAATTAGTGGCAACACTACGATGAATGTTTATACTGGCGACGACCCTATTGGTCTCCACCGGCAGCTACATCAGGAAGTATAACTATGTACCAGAGATCATCCACCCCAGTTAGAAGGGAACTGTTGACGGGAAAAATGGATCTCGTATATAGCCTTGGGTGGCAACCCGCCTACGTGAAGGACAACACCGAACAACAATGTCCAGTGAGTTGACACGCTACAGGAAGCGAACTTTCCAGTCAACTAGTTGAAGCAGGGCTAGTAACCCGGCCTGATGAATCACTACCTACTACAAAAAGTTCTCTTGATACACCAAAACAGACGACAAACGGACAACGACCCCTGGATCGAACTAGACCACGATTAAGCTCAACCCCAAATAAATTCAGCCTTCGACACAGCATCCGATGCGCAACATAGAACGTTCTGACATTGAACAATAGTGCTGCTCTAGCTGCCGCTTCTATCAACGAACTAAGCAATCTAAGAATCAGCCACGTTGGACTATAGGAAACACGTCTTTGTGACTCAGGAGAAATCCATTATGGTGGCTACAACTATATCTGGTATGACAGAACTGATGGACAACATTACTCTGGAGTCGCATTGGTCATGGATATAAATCTTAAAAAGTCTATACTGTTTCTAGTATTGATCAAACACAATGCCAAGAGTAAAGGTAAATCTTTCTACAGTGTTTTATTCAGTCCTTAGGAGTGGTCTTGTTGCTTTACACTCCACCCATGACAGACGTATTCGGTTGAACACCATCTGATCTATTCTGGGAAGCAAGCTAAATAAAAATATGTTACCTATTTGTCTGCCTTAGATCAGCGAATACTGCCGATGAGCAGAAGTCTACAACCCTCCTACGACATGAGGAACACCTGCGACTGGCGACCTATATCCGAGCCAAGTACAACAGCCTTGCTGCCGCGGCGAAGCAGGCGGCCGCAGCACATGGTCTTGTTCTCAGACCACACCAGCCCAACTCTGCCGACATCTCCTTCCATTACAGCTTCGATTTTGCCCAGCAGATTATTATCAAAATAATCACTTTTTAATTTCAAAGACAACAATTGTGTTTTCTCGCATGGTTTATTGCTTACTTTCCTGCATAAAATTGTTTGTAATTATTGACCTTCTGAACATATTAAAAAAGAACACAATTATTTTCCTATGGTTAATAAATGCTATTAGAAATATATCACACATAGGAAACCATATTTTTGCAAAGATGAAGCAATTACACGTGAAATGTAATTGATTGTGCTTACTGTTAACATTTTAACCCTAACATTTAAGCTTTTTGAGTAATTGAGTACAGGTATGGTTAAAAAAAGTTGTCAATGAATACTGGATCTTTTTACAAGTTATGTTTTGAATGCTTCTAGATGATGATGACCCGATGCAGCCCGGACCCATCTACTTCCTTGTGTAGCGGTGCTGTGGCCTCTTTAGAATTCTGAGGGGATGTCCTCCCGGGTGAACTATCTCATCGACGAGGCTGCTTCCACAGGGAAATGGGCCAACAGTGCCATCAGTTATATCCACCACTACCTGGCAAACTTCGGCATGGGAGAGAAAGAGATGCATTGCAACTGTGCAGGTCAGAACAAGAACTCGTTCATGGTGTGGGACCTGGCGTGGCGAGTCTTGTCTGGCCTGCACACGACCATCAGTAACCATTTCATGCTGGCTGGCCACACAAAGTTCGCGCCTGGTGTTTCGGCCTCATCAAGAGGAAGCTGCGCCGAACGAGAGTGTCATGCCTGATAGACATCGCAGGAGTCGTCAGCACGTTTTCCACAACCAACCAGGCACAGCTTGTTGGCGATGAGGCAGAAAATGTGCTCGTCCCGACCTTCGACTGGAGCACTTTCGTGTCTCTCGCTTTAAAGAAGATAAGAGGCATCAAGGGAATGCATCACTTCACATTCCCTGCGGACATGCCAGGTGTGGTTTTTATGAGGCAGCAGTGAGATGACCCCACCACAGAGAGGTCCTGTTGCAAGGGGAGCTGCCTCAGGGAATGCCGCCATCAACACTGCCTGCTGGACTCTACTGCGACAGACAGGGGTACCTGTTCCGCCACATCAGGCAGTTTGTCGACGTGGAAAAGAGGGACATTGCGAAGGGCAGTTCTCAAGGGGCACGGAGAATGCCGGGTCGAGTCCGCGGAGGCAGCTTTGGCAGAGGCAGAGGACGTGCCAAATAAATAGAGTGGCAGAACACAAAAGGACCTGGCAGTGTGTTATGTTATGGTGTGTGATATGAAATTGTTTTTAATTGTATGATAATGCAACATCAATATATTTTTAATATGATCCATACGTTATCGATAACCAGTGCTCGCAATGAGCTCCGAGCATATATAATGGTATAGTCAAAATGTTGCCATTCAGTGAATATTTGTTGTTTTCCTAATTATTATTCTGTATATTATATGATATATACCATTTCTAAGTGTGTGCACAATTTCGTTAAGATTGGAGCATTATAAATGCATTATAAATGCTATCATTATGTCTGAAGGATGTCAGTTTTTTAGTGCGATTTTTTAAAAGCTGATTTTCTCGGAACTGATATCCCAAGAATGTATGTATTCAAAATGAAATATCTTTGCCCACAAGTAAGATACCATGTTCATCTTGGTCTCATTTTAAAGCTATGAATCGCCTCCATTTGAATCAGTAATAATATGGAATTGTCAATTTGACTCGAAAAGCCTTGTTTTGGCATGCCGCATCATATATATGTTACTGTAAACAAATTCATATATACAACAAAACACAGGAATAATAATCCCAGCCAATCAATGTAAGTCGTTCATGTGGCTGGGGGAGCGATGGGTTCGTACGCACACCCGCTGTGAAAAAAAGAATTCCGTTCGAGGAAAAATAGCTCCGCCCAATGTCTCAGGGGTTACCGGGAGCGTCAGGGATGTCACTGGAGGTCTCAGCCAAAGTTAGAGGTTTATGTGTTGGGAGCATAAAGGGCGGTGCAGTTGCTTTTTTATGCAAATCAAGCACTCTGCGGTGATATTACGCCTACATTCCCCTGCAGATTCTGACAACCCGCAAACACGATCAAACCGCCAGACATCATTTAATACCAGACTATAGACACGTCTCGTCGTGAAAGGTTTGGGAGCTGAAAGACTTACGAACTGTAATTTGTAATTTGGCTTTTTTTGGACTTTCTTGCGCATGCGCTGCGTGAATGTGCGTGCGAGTGTGTGTGCGTGAGTAGTATATAGGTACCACAGGGGCTCGCCCCGCCCTTTTTCAGGCCTCGCTCTATGCATAAAAAACGTGCTAATCGTTTTCGGGAACATACTTATAAAAAAAGATCAAAGGGTTTTGGTGACACTAAACGTTTTCGGGAACATACTTATAAAAAACGTGATTGATGGCCTGTCACTTTTGATTGATGACCCTTCCCCTTGAGGCGCCACCTAACGGTTATCCCAGTGACTATTTTAGCCCTAGCGGTCAACGTAGGACCTGTCGATATATATATATATATGTAAGTCTGTATACAACCACAACGGTAAAACCCTTATAGCTATATATATATATATATATATATATATATATATATTTAAGCCTGTATATAACCACAACGGTAAAATCCTTATAGGGGCGCTGCGCTCTAAACAGCAGCAGCAGCGGCGCGCGCTCGCTCGCTCGCAGCAGTAGCAGCAGCCGTGGCCTATGATCCGGCGGCCTAGTTTCTAAATATAACAGTGCGGCTAGCCGACTCTGTAACAGCGTTAATTTCAGCCGTACAGCTGGCGCTATCAAAACGAAACGAAGCGCATGCATGCGTTTAGCATTTAAAAACTGTACTCAGCGGCCTGTAAGGCAGGATGGTTATATGCGGTGGATAGACGAATGGACGCAAAATTATGTAAGTTATGTTTGATACAGCTGGCGCTATCAAAACGAAACGAAGCGCATGCATGCGTTTAGCATTTAAAAGCTGTACTCAGCGGCTTGTTAAGGCAGGATGGTTATAGGCGGTGGATAGACGAATGAACGCAAAATGGTGTAAGTTATGTTTTATTAATAGAAGTCACGGTGGCGTGAGCCAGGCGGTCGGGCCTGCGTAATGTTTGCTTGAGACAATTGGCTCAGGTGCAGTAGTCGAGCGGCGCGTGAGTTGTCCCCGTCAAACTGACGTTGCAACATTGTTGAGCGACAGGCTGGAATTAATGGCAAGTTAAAGCCGCGTCGCTCGTATACTTCGCTAGCGGGGACTGGCGTATACCATAAGCCATTGGCCCAGCGTACGGCAAATGACGAGGTGAGGTCGGAGGCTTCATCATCATCGGAATCGCTGTCGGCAATGAATGAGGCGGTGAGGTAGTCGTCGTCTGAAGGTCCTGGGAAGTCGACTTCATCGTCTGAAGGTCCCGGGAAGTCGACTGGGGGGATGACGGGAGGTGTGCGTGTTACTGGGAGGACGCGACAGACAGACGTATCGTTGGCGTTTCCCCGTGTCGGCAGGCTGATAGTTGGTCCACGTCGCGGCAGGTGGATTCTGTGAAATATGAATAACGCATTTGACTAATGAGGACCTTCTCAATTATTAAAAAAATTAAGAATATAAAAAGTAATTACACATAGGATAATTAACGCTGTAATTAATATAAAAGTAATTAAAGAATATAAAGAATTACAGATAGGATAATGTACTAAATAATAAGTTATAAAAGTAATTAATAAATAATGAAAACTTACCGCTGTACTAAATATATAAAAAGTAATTAATAAAGAATTACAGATAGAATAATTAACGCTGTAATTAATATAAAAGTAATTAAAGAATATAAAGATTTACAGATAGGATAATTAACGCTGTACTAAATAATAAGTTATAAAAGTTAATTAATAAAGAATGAAAACTTACCGCTGTACTAAATAATAAGAAATAAATAAAAATAAACGTACCGCTGTTCGTTCGCGGCGGGAGCTTCTTTCGTAGACGACGTCAAGGAAGCAGTCATGATGATGATATGAAATTGAGCAACGACCGTTGCATTATTTCCTAAAGTCGGTTATGCGTTAAGTGCGCATGCGCAAAAGTGACGTAAAAACATCGAAGGCAAAGAGATCGAAATAGCAATAAACGAACATTTAAATGCATGAAATGAAGCGTTGTATACGCTTAGTTAGGGCTCAGGCATCTTGTGGAGTATTAATATTAGAGAAATTCGATGTGAAAGTCACATTTGACAACGAACGTACTAAAGTGACCGATGATTTTTTTCCTGGCGAATAACTAGAAACCGAATGGTGACGCGAAACAGCTGCGGCGCGTGACGCTAATGGGGCGATAGCTTATCGCGATCGGAATGTGAAGCTAGAACAATGCCATTTCAAAAACAATACACGAACCACTAAAAACATGAATTTAAGCGTTGTGTAGGATCAGTGGGGAATAGGGAATTGTGTAGTGTCATTAGTTTATTGAAATTCGCTGTAAATAAACGTTTGTCAACGAACGCACTACATGACCGTTCATTTTTTTCCGAAAGCAAAAGACATCGGATACTAGGCAGTTATGCGTTAGAACGCATGCGCGTAATGTTGTAATAGAACCGTAGACTAGGGCGTTATCCGTAAGTGCGCATGCGCTATATGCTGTGAGGGTATAAAGCGACTGAAAAATTGCTATTAGTGTATAACGCAAGGGGTCTGACTTTTACAGCTGCAGCAGACGTCCTCCCCGCCGCAACATTGGCCGACGCTACAACCGAAATGAAAAAGGCTAAGACACCACGCAAGCAGGCGTCCAAGGTGGGGACTGGAGGCGGCCAGCAGGCATCGACGTCAGTCGGAGCAGCTGCTAAGCGCCCCGTGGTGCTTCTCGTGCCGTCAATAGGGCGTAAGCGAGGCGCCGACGAAGCATCGTTGGAGCAGCCAGCTGTGCGGAGTGCATCGCTCGATCGAGAGTGCAGCGCCGAGGTGTCGACGCGCGCTACATTGGTGAGTGTGAGGGAACTGGCGTGCGTTGAGAGTGGCGTCTATAAGCTTAAGACGCCAGTTCGTATTGAAGCGGTGTCTTATAAAGAGAAGTGCACGTACAGGGGATGTGCCCGGTGCCGGCGCAAGTTGTTTCGGCAAGTCAAGGACGCCCTTATGATATGTCGAACCCACGGTGAGCAGGAGGAGGGGAAGAGTTTCTTTGCGTTGCGCGTTATGGTGCGAGATGGCGAGGCCGACGAAGATGAGCTTTGGCTAACGCTGTTTGACACGCAAATGGCTAATCTAGTTGAGTACAGGGCCGACTACTTGGAGGACTTAAGTGAGGAGGAACTGCGTGATACTGTGCTGGAATTAACAGGCACGAGAGTGGAGCTCAGTGTGCGTAAGACGACGTGGCAAGGCGAGCCGTCTTATACGGTGCGTACGCTGAAGAGATACGACGACGACGACGACGCCGATGATGTCTAATGTGTTTTTCTTGTGTTGTTTGTGTAGGAGTGCCCACTGTTGGTATCGTTGTTGACGCGTAAACCGACGAGTGACGAGATAGCCGAAAATTATATAATGGCATGGTGCTCAGCTTACGAAGCGGCGGCAAACTTTAAGCATGACAATTTTCTTCTGTAGGAGGTCCGGCGCGTGCTGCTGGACATGTTAACGAACAACGAGAGGATGCGTGCAAGGTACGCGGAGGTTGCCGCGTTCGTACAAACGCTGCTGGATCGGGAAGTGGCGCATAGTGAGACGATAGACGCTGTGCTTCTGGGTCGTGTTGCTAAAAAAGGGGCGGCGGACTAATCATGTGTGTATTTGTAGAGGGCGGAACGGCTTGAACGTGAAAACGCCGCTGAGTTCGGGAGCCTACTACTGAACTACGACAATGCGGTGCGTGTAAAAACTGTATGCGGAATCGTTCGTACAAACACCGATGGACAATGTACCGCTACAGCGAGATGCGGCCTAATTATAATGCGTGTTTTGACAGTGAAGCTTAGTATGACATGTTTTATGCTGTAGGGGTGCGTGCGTAGCGATAACGAGTAGGACGTTATCATCAAGGAGGCGCTTGGCGTACCACACATCGAACCGCCGACGTACGACGACATACAGCACGCGCCGTCGCCAACACCGCCGGAAGTGATGATAATACAACGTCAAGTCATCGCGTCGGGTCGGGGTCAGTTGACCGGCCGCTATGAGCGGCATGCGATGGCCCTCTTCGCCGAGCAACTCGGTGAAACGATTCTGCAGAAGGCGCGCGAACGATGCGGCGCGTGCGAGGTCAATGAAGGCTGCCCATACGTACATATGGTCGGCTATCGTGCGGGTCGGCCGACTCGTGTGTACACGCAGTGCTACGACAACGCGTCTGACCTCGTCACGCGACACTTCAACGCCGTGTTGGAGACGTGTCTACATCAATCATTGATACCGACCTTCATGCGTCTCGTGCGTCTACTGCACTCGGGGTGGGTGGTCGAGCTCGTAACGAACGCCACCTACTTCGTGAACGCCATCCTAGACCATCCTATCGGGTGCGTTGGCACCGCGCTCCCCGCCTACGTGCGGAACAACAAACACTTAGTGACGTTGAAGAACGATCGTCGGTGCACGCCCTACGACGATCATCTATGTCTCTTCCGGTGCATCAGTCTCCACCTGCAAGGCGGTCGACAACGCGAAACGCGGAACAGCCCCAGAATAAATTCGACCCGTTTAACGAGAGTCGCTAAACGACTGCACGCGCGCTACGCTTCGACGACGACGTCGAACGGCGTGCGCCTGAACGAACTGGAACGCGTGGAGACGGTTTTCGGCATCAACGTCGCCGTCTATCGACTGCACCCCACGACCCTGAACGACAACCTGTACGATACGCACTTCTCGTACATAATCGACCTGCGCGCGTACGCGAAAACGTACAAGTGCTCGAAATGCAGCAACTCCCTCTGGCGGTCCCCGGCGCAATTACGGCGTCACGAAGCGACGTGCGAAGGTGGCGTTCGTCACGTGTTTCCCGGCGGCGTCTACCGACCGACGCCGTCCGTGTTTCAACGGCTCGACGACGAAGGCATCGACGTCGGCGGCGAAGACCTGCGCTACTATCCGTACCGCGCGACCTTCGATTTTGAATGCTATTTTGCCGCCAAAGATCTACCACAGGATACCGACAAATGCCGGTGGCTAGCGCGACACGAACTGCTCAGCGTGAGCGTCGCGTCGAACGTGCCCGGACACGAAGCGGCGCGCTGTTACGTCACGACCGGTGATTCGGCCGAACTAGCGCGCCGCCTCATCGACGACCTGGAAGCCGTGAGCGCTGCGGCGTGCGCGGCTCTTCGCCCCCGCTATGAAGCGATCTTCGCGGCGCTCGACGCGCTCGACGACGACTGGCGGCGAAGACGGTGCGACGAAGACAACGATGCGTCACCGTACGCCGCACTCGCCGACCGCCTGTGGACGCACCTTCGTCAAATGCCCGTACTGGGTTTCAACAGCGGTAAATACGATTTGAATGTCGTCAAAAAGTACTTGACCCCCCTGCTCATAACCGACGACGCGCAGCACACATCGTCGGCGTTCACCATTAAACGACAGAACAATTACATGTGCCTGGCGACGCCGACGTTGAAATTCCTCGACATAACTAGTTACCTCGCGCCCAGTGTCAACTACGAGCGCTATCTGAAAGTGTACGGCTGCGCGGCGACGAAGGGGTAATTTCCGTACGAGTATATCGACGCGTTGACGCGCCTGGACGAGACCGTCCTGTCGCCGCGCGAAACTTTTTACAGCCACCTGAAACGCGAGGGATTCTCCGCGGAGGCGTACGAAATTTGTGCGACGGCGTGGCGTGACGATTTTCTAATCTGGTATAATAACCGAGATGTGGCGCCGTTTCTCGAGGCCCTCAAGCGGCAGTTCGACTTCTATCGCCGCCAGCGCATCGATATGTTCAAAGACGCCATCAGCGTACCGGGATTGACGTTGTTGTACCTATTCAACGACCTGCCGCTGTCAATCCATTTCTCCCTGTTCAACGAACCGAACAAAGACCTGCACCGCCTACTGCAGTCGCAGTTCGTCGGCGGCCCATCGATCATCTTCGCGCGTCATCACGAGGCCGGCGTGACGTCGATTCGAGGCGGCGGCAACCCGTGTCGTTCGATATTAGGCTATGACGCGAACGGCCTCTATCTATCGGCGATGATGCGGGAGATGCCGACGGGTTGGTACACGCGTCGACGCGCCGAGAACGGCTTTCGAGCGGAGCGCGTGCACCGCTACGGTCGTATGGCCGTGGAGTGGTTGACGTACGAGGCGGAACGGACCGACACTCGTATACGGCACCAGTTGAACGGACGCGAGAGGCGCGTCGGCAAGTACCGAGTCGACGGTTTGTGCGCCGCCACGCGAACGGCGTATCAATTTCACGGCTGCTACTTCCACGGCTGCCCGACGTGCCAGACGCACGTGACGACGAACGCCGTCAACGGTCGACCGATGACGACGCTGTACGCCGAGACGATCGCCGTGACGGCCTACCTACGCCGCCACGTCGACGCCGTCGTCGAAATGTGGGAGTGCTAGTGGCGAGCCGTGCGACCCCCGCGGTGCCGACACCGCCCGACGCGTCACGATGGCAACCATCGGGGCGGTGTAAGCACTCGACGATACTGGAGGGTGTACGCGACGGCTCTCTGTTCGGCCTCGTGCATTGCGATATCGCCGTGCCGGAAGCGCTGCGCGCCAAGTTCGCCGAAATGCAGCCCGTGTTCAAGAACGTCGATATCACGCGCGACGATCTCAGCCCGTTCATGCGCCGCTACGCCGAGTCGCACGAACTACTCACCCGACCTCAACGGACGCTCGTCGGTAGCTACTTCGGCACGGCGATCGTGCTCGCCACGCCCCTCCTACGCTGGTATCTGGAGCACGGGCTCGTCGTCGCGCGCATCTACCAGGTGATCGAGTACACGCCGATCGCGTGCTTTCGCCGCTTCGGCGATACGGTGTCGACAGCTCGACGCGAGGGCGACGTCGACCCCGACAAATCGATCATCGCCGACACCTTTAAACTACTCGGCAACAGTTCGTACGGGAAAACGATTACGCGCCTCGATCGGCACCGGGATATCAAGTACGCCACGCCGATCGGTGCCTCGCAACTCGTCAACAACCGGCGCTTCCGGCAACTCGACGTCGTCGTCGACGACGAACTGTACGAGGTGGCGCTGAATAAGCGCACCGTCGTCTACGACCTGCCTATCCAAACCGGCTATTTCGTGTATCAATACGCGAAATTGAGAATGCTCGAGTTCTACTACGATTTCGTCGACGCTTACATTCCCCGTCCGCTCTTCCATTACTGCGCTATGGACACCGACTCGGCGTACATCGCCCTAGCGGGCCACGACATCGACGCGCTCGTACCGGAAGCGCTGCGCGAACACTACTTCCGGAATCGTTCGCTCTGGTTTCCGGCCGAATGTTGCGATGCGCACGTGGACGCGTACGTACGATGCCGCGTCGCCGGACTGGCGTGGGAGGTGGGGGCGACTGCTGCGCGCGCCGATGTCTGTTCGATCGGCGAACGCCGGGTCTCTTCAAAGAAGAGTGGCGCGGCGACGGAATCGCGGCGCTGTTCAGCAAGACGTACTACTGCTTCGGCGGCGACGACGGCGCGAAGTACAGCACGAAGGGTCTGAGCAAACGTCAGAACGCCGACATCGACGAGAACACTTTCCTCGCCGTACTGCGCGACCGACGCAGCGGCGTCGGTTGGAACCGCGGCTTCCAGGTGAAAGACTCGTCCGTGTTGACGTACGTTCAAGAGCACGCGGCGTTGAGCTACTTCTACGCTAAACGCCGCGTGCTCGACGACGGCGTCACCACGGCACCGATACTCGTCTAACTCGTATAACAACAACAACTAACTCGTCTAACTCGCCTAACCTAACCTAGGGGTTGGTGGTCGCCTAGGGGTAGGGTTCTGTATGTATGTATGTAGTGTAGGGTAATAAAACAAAATTGCGTACATTTGTTTGTCATCGTTTTTTATTACTACTACTATACACGTAAAATCGAAGCGTTAATGCAGCAATGGCTTTAGCCAATCGAATACGAGACAGTCATTGTCCACCCGATTGGTGCCGAATAGGTTCTGGAACGACGTAAACGGCATGCCGCGACATCGGAGGAGTAGGTAGGCGACGCAATATTGTCCGCACACGTTAGAGACGACGCTCTGCAACCGCTTGTCGTTGTACGTCCACGCGTCTCCGCAGTGTCGGTGCAGGAAGGCGCGGAAGTCGGCGTGCAGCGGCGGCAGACCGTACAAATCGAAGTACTCGCCGACACCTCGCTGGTCGACGTAGACGGCCACCCAGTGCTCCACGGTTCGCCGCCGTCGTCGGTATTGCACACGAAGGCCATCGGGTAAGTGACGGCGGCGGCGGTGGTAAGTAGCGCGTCTTTAGGCACGACGCCGACGACGATGCGTTTAGAGTACGCGTCGCGTTCCAGGCGACGCATCAGTTGGAAAGTATCCATGGTTACGACGTACAGTCGTACAGGACATTCCGGGTCTTGTCGATCTCCATCACCGTCTCGAATTCCGCGTACACGACGACGTTCATCGGTCGGGGTAGCGGCGTCGTGAAATGCATTTCAGCGCCCACGGTCCCCTGACGCACGACATTGAAATGGTCCCCGTCGCAACAGTCGGGGGTCAGGTCGAAAGCGAAGACGGTGTAGCCGCCTTCGAAGTCAGAGCGCGATATGTCGTTCCCCTCATCTTCGCCCGCCTTTCCGGTGGCCTCGAAGAGATTCATGTAGCTTCGGATGCACCGGTGGTGCGGGAAGTCCGGCTGCAGCGGCTTGCTCGGCACCTGACGTCCGTCGACGATGAGCGCGAGGAAGTTTATGTCGTTGTGCCGCGCGTCGAACGGATTTCTAGTGTAGTCTCCGTTATAGGCGGCGTTGTCGATCATCATCAGGATTATGCGTTTCGGAATCGCACCCATATACAGGTTCTCGTGCGTGTGCGATAGCGTACCCGCCGTTATCGAGAACGACTTGCATTCCACGCGGCGCAACGGGAACTTAGCCGTTTCCAAAGTCCACGCTTTGATGTGACCCAGCTGGACTTCCGGGTTCAACTTCACTTTTCGGACGTACAGGCAAATCGAGCGTATCACGATATGCCACCCCGGCGCGGCAGCCGGGCCCATGAGCGCGAAGGCGTCCTTCGAGAGGACCATACGTATTTTCGTGTCGATGCCGCTCGGTAGGAGGCGGTTTAGCAAAAACGCGTCGACGTGCAGGCGTCCCATCATCTCCACCTCTGCGCTGGCCGCCGTCAGGTTGCGCCGCGCTACGAACCCGGTGTTGTCGTCCCCGCGCGCGCTCATGTGTCCGGCGCTGTCTTTGTACCACAACAACCCCGTGAGATGCGATCGTTTCTCAGCAGGGTCTCGATGTAGGCCCGGTACGCGTACGTATTGGTCGACGGCGTCACGAGCGTACCGATCAGCGACACGTCGATTTGACTGAACATCGAATCGAGGAAATTGTTGACCGGCGCCACGTTGGTGCCGGCCGCCAGATCGGTACCGTCCCCCTGAACCTCTTTGAAGCGGACGAACGTTTGAAGGCTCGCCAGGTCCGTATAGTCGTTACCCGACCCCGGAATGAGGAACTCGATAGGGCCGCCGGCGTCGAGAGCCGTCAGCGGTTGGTAGACGGTCCACTGACTGCTGTCGATGCTCTTCTGCGTCATAGGTCCGGTGAACAGGTCCAGTTCGGCCTTCACGCCCTCGCACGCTGTTTTCACGAACGCCATCGTTACGCGCCGAATATATCGACCGGTCGACGCCCTCTCTTCCGTCTACTGACGGTCGTCGCCGTTCGACGCGGCTTCTTTATATACACTTTTTGTTCCTCCTCTTCGGTGCCGGCCCTTTCAATAGGCCGTCGAGAAGATCGACGCCGGCCGCCTTCGCGCGTCGTTTTATCGACGCTTTCAGATTGCCGCCGGCGACGACGTCCCGCGCCACGTGCACGCCGGTTTTGAGCGCGCGTTTTCCCAAAGCCATGGCGCCTCTCTTAAAAAGCGGCATGACGCTTCGAAACAGGCTCCCGAAAATATTACCCAAACCGTGTCCTCGTTGACCCCGACCACCGACGAAGACCGGCAGTTGACCGCCGACCTGTCGAACGTAGTAGTCCTCGTACGGGTTCGGCATGGTGGTGGTTAAAACAATATCGATTTACAGCGTCTGATGTGAAGCGTCGCCACTAGCTTCCCCCGCTCGAATGGTATCGGTTGACCGCGATCGTCTCTTATATCGACCTCGATCGTATCGAATTGATGCCGCAGCAGCTTCACGTATTGGACGCGGTCGAACGTTTCCGAAATAACGCTACCGTTCGTACCGAAGACGGCGATGTTTTGAAGGAGCGGCGCGTACACGTCACCGACGACGCGCGATTCCACGAGATCCGTGTACACGTACAGGGTGTCGACGCCCCCCTTCATATCCACCGTATTGTGACCTTCGTACGCGTACGTGTACGCGGCGGGGCTGGTCTCGATAACGACTTCCGGTTCGGGGCCCATCATCGGGGGACTCACGATAACGTTGTTATGGAAATCGTATCGGGTAGGGTAAAGGTGACACCCGACGACATACGCAGCGTCATTCGGTTAGAGACGCCGCTGTACTCTAGACGCACCTTGACCTTATCGGTGCACAATTTCATTAGCGCCTCGTTGATCTCGCGCAGCAGCACGTAAACGTTGTTGTAGAAACCGTGAGTAATCGTACCCTGTCGGTATACCTCGATACCGTCCATGGTCGTGAAAAGACCCGTCTCGCCCCGCGGGGCCGACAGGTAGAAGGTGGCGTCCGCCTCTCTCACGTTGTACCACGTGTGCGGGTACTGTAGCGTCACCAGTCCGCATTCCCATTCTCCTACAGGCAGGTCGAAACGTCGCGGCAGCGTCGTGATGTAGTGCGTCAAAGTATTTTCGGGGTGCTGCTTCATAGACGCGTTGCTCGGTAGCGTCAGGTAAAGGTCAGACGATACCGCCATCGTGTCGTCGTCGTCGACCGCCGCTCATAGACGGACTCAGGAAGAGGTAACCGAGACAGCTGCTCAACAGCGCCGTCCACAGGTTGGAGTCGCCTTGACCCCGCGTCAGATTTTATATACTAACGGCGATGACGAAGTACAGGACGATGACCTGACAGAGGAATACGATTTCGGCCTTTGGGCATTCGTTACCGCAGAGACGCCATGGAACGGGTTCGTGGACGGTGGAGTCGTCGGCGTTCTCGGCGGCGTCGACGGAGTCCTCGTTGGTAGTCTTCGTCGGCTGCTCTGAACCAGTAGCGGCGTCGACGGAGTCCTCGTTGGTAGTCTTCTTCTGCGGCTCGTCCCTCGTCGCCTCGTCGATCATCATTGCGCCACTGCGGTCTGCGGCTACAGCAGGGCCCCTTATACGGGAGGAGCGAAATTCCCCTGCATAAGCACGACTCGTGCAGCCGCCAGCATTCCTCGTGGCGCGTCCAACGCGTGCCGCCGGCGCGCTATTATAGGTCCACGAGCGCTGCGGCGTCGATCCAACTATTGAAGGAGGCCGGGTAACCGCTCCATTTTACGAGCGCCTCCGACCCGCCGCCGCGACGACGACGCCGCTCCAGAACCGCCTCCACGCGATATAATTTGTCCTTCGGAACGACTACGCTTTGTAGTTCCTGGTCGTAGAAGGCGCCCTCTACCGGCGTCCCGGCGTCGTCCTTCAGGCGATAAACGGGCGGTTCGGACGGGTGCGCCTCTACGACTGTGAAGAGCTCCTTGCTCCAGTTAGCCATGTATCCTTTTTTGAATTGACCCCTCGTCTTACTGATACGCACGCGATGCTTCGATGATAGGCGTTGTTGTACGAATGCACGAAATCCGGTAACACCTCTACGTAGCGCAGCGCCTCGTGTTTCGTAAAATAACGCCACATGCGCGTCTTCAAAGTCCGATTGAATCGTTCCACGACGCTCGCTTTAGTCTCCTCGTTATGCGTCACGAAATGTTGAACGCCGTGACTGTTTAGGAACGTTTGCAGGGGTCGGTTCAGAAACTCGGTCCCCTTATCGGTCTGCAGCGCGTTCGGCGGCTGTTGCGCGCCGTTCAGCAGACGCGCGAAGGCCGCGACGAGCGACGCGCCGGACTTACTCTTCAACGGAACGCACCACGCCCGCTTCGAAAACACGTCGATGACCGTCAATAGGAATGTTATACCGTCGTTGTGTTTTTTCAGCCTAGTCAAGTCGACCAGATCGGCTTGCCACTGCTGGTTTTGACCGCCCACGATGACGCAACGTCGTTTGAAACGTCGTTTAACCGGTTTGTGTAGGGTTTAAGCGTCCTGCGCTGCTAGCCACCTCTCGACGTCCGGTCGTCGTCGTCCCCACTTCTCTTTGGCGCCGCCGCCGTCGCTCCATGTACTCCCGATAGCGCGGGTTGCCGACGAACTCCATAGGAATGTTCATACCCTCCAGGCGAAACCCGAACTCTCGCCATCCTAGGGGCTGTATCGTCTTCGTTCTCGTTCGCATGAGATCGTTCACTAGATCGACCATGTTACTCCCCGCGATCGTTTTACCGTCGTACACGAATTCGCCGCGGTCGTTCCATCGACACAACGGATCGGCTTTCATTTTCGCGATAAGCAGACTCGCCTTCCCTTTCAGCGTTTTCGGCATGCTGGCTACGATTTCGCGCTCTACGGCCTCCGACGATGGCGCCACCGCCGCCGCGGGCTGCGGCTGTGTCTCGCCGCCGTCGGCGTTGACCATCGACACGCGTACCGGTTGCGCCGCTCGAGCCGCCTCTATAGTGTTGTAGCGACTCAGCAGTTGATTGTACGACGCCACCTTATCGCGTTCGGATAAATCCGATCGCTCTAGAATGTCCTTCATGTCGCTGTCCAGGATACTCAGCACACGTGATCGGGGCGTGCTGCTCGACGGCTGTGGAAAGAGGCGTTCCACCAATCTCGGGTCGACCAACGCCATCTTCTTTGCGTACTGCATCAATTAACCCCCGATGACCTGTTTGAGTAGTGGCAGGAGAACGGTGCTCGCTAACGGTGCTAACAGGGCCGTCAGAAAGCCACCCGCCCCCGTTTGCAAGATGGCTCGCTTCCGCTTCACCGGAATTCGTTTATTGACCAGGTCACGCAGGTGATCTCTGTATTTCGTCAACACGCGTTTCTGCTTCGGCGACACCTTCACTTTCCCTCTCAGAATATTGTACGCGCAATCGCACAGACTACATATGAGACCGACCTCCGAGTGGGCGAGCACGGCTTTTCGCAGTTCGATGTTCCGCTTATGTCTATCCAACAGCTGCAGTGCGAAAATGTGTCTCTTCACGCGTTGCTCCGACACCGTCGGCGCCACCTTTGGTCGTCGCTTCGCCGCTACCACCGCGCGTCGTCCCGTCATAACGACTAATAAGCGTACGCGGCGACGTCCTTCTCTACTTATAGTTGGCTACCCTTCCGTACGTAGACGTACTGAAGGGGGGTCGTCTGGAAATATACACGTACGCAGGCGCATGTACACTTCCGTTTCCTGTTTCAGATCCACGAAGAGATAGCCGTACGCCGTCGACGTCGCGTCTTTGAAAGCCTCTATCATGTAGTTGACCTTTCCCGGGTACATCTGTTTCGCTAGGTGACCTACTTGACCGGCGTCTCGGGGGTTCTTGAATAGCGCTAAGTATTGGGCGTTCAGGCTGATTGTACGGTTTTCTTTCCCTTTCGGAAACATGTTCTGTCGGAGTTGTACGACCGACGTATTACAATGATGACTTTTTTTAGTAAACAGTGCCGTCACTCCGCTATCGGTCTCCTCCATGAGGTCGTCGAGTACTACAAGCGTCCTCTTTTTACCGTCTAAATGTGTCGTAGCCGGCAGGCCGTCTACGAAGTCTATTTGTCGGTCTGCCACTGCCCGTAGCACCACAGGATTTTTTCGGGCGGTGGATCAATCATAGCGTGTCGTATCAGACGGTCGACGAACGTCGTCTTACCGCATCCCGTAGGACCGGATACTATACACGTAAACGGATGCTTCAACAGTGGTCCGCCCATTTTCACGACTGATACTGGCTAACGCTTTTTACGCGTCTTTATAAGCGGCGCGCACCCCCATCAACAGTTTACCGAGCTTGTTCTCCCCCGCAACGTCCCCGATCCTGGTACCCCAGAAACCCTCCCTACTCGGTACCCACTCCACCAATTCGGCGTCCCCGGTGGCCAATAGGTCGGCCTTCAACTTGGCCGACCCGCCAAACTTACTCATCAACAGCCCCTTCATACACGCGACCCTAATGGCGTTCCAGTCGGTTCCCGTTCTCTTTTTTCGAATTCCGTAACTGAGTCGTTTCGCTAAATAGGGCGATCGCGCCTTTTTGATACACGCGGCGCATTCGAGGTCTTCGTTGAATATCGCTTTCCTATACTGATAGGCTTGCTCGACGGATCGGAAGCCCCGACCGTACGCCGTCAATCGGCTCGCGTACATATTCGACAGGAACGAGCGCGAGCCGCCAAACTTGATAGGAGCCATGACTACCTATAACCCGCTACCGGCACCGCTTATATAGAGACGTCGCCGCCGCCGCTAGATGGCGCATCTAAAAAGGGCCGACGTCCGGATTCGGACCCGGATTCTTGCGATCCCTAGTCGAACGCTCTCCCAGGAGAGCTAATCCGGCGCCGGCGTCTATGAGTGGTTTTATCTCGGTTATATACGACGACGTAACTAAGGACGCTATATTCGGTAGGTCCTACGTTGACCGCTAGGGCTAAAATAGTCACTGGGATAACCGTTAGGTGGCGCCTCAAGGGGAAGGGTCATCAATCAAAAGTGACAGGCCATCAATCACGTTTTTTATAAGTATGTTCCCGAAAACGTTTAGTGTCACCAAAACCCTTTGATCTTTTTTTTATAAGTATGTTCCCGAAAACGATTAGCACGTTTTTTATGCATAGAGCGAGGCCTGAAAAGGGGCGGTGCGAGCCCCTGTGGTACCTATATACTACTTGCGTGCGTGCGTGCGAACTCGTGTAGTGCATTTTTTTAACACGACCACCAAAATTACTGATAATGCGTGTGTGTGTGCGTGTGACTTACTTACTTATGTCCATCGTCCCTCATGGGGCATAGGCCGTCGACAACAGCTCTCCAGAGTCCTCTGTCCTGGGCTCGTGTTTCAAACTGCCTCCAAGTGCGTCCTGTCTTCTTGGTGTCCGCCTAGAGGTCCCCTCGCCACGTGTTCTTTGGAGGGTTTCTTTTTCTCCTGCCTTGTGGGTTCCATGTCAGAGCCTGTCTGGTGATATTTGATGCTGGTTTCCGGAGCCGCGCGTGTGACCAATCCATCCCCATCGTCTTCTTCTTATTTCATCTTCGGCAGACAGTTGGTGTGTCCTCCTCCACAAGTCAATGTTGCTGGTAGTGTCTGGCCAGCGGATCTGGAGGATTCTTCTTAGACAGTTGTTGATAAAAGTCTGTACTTTCTTGATGGTGACGTTGGTTGTTCTTCATGTCTCTGCTTCATACAGTAGGACTGACTTCACATTGGAAATAAACAGTCGGACCTTCGTGTAATGACAACACGTTGGAGCTCCAGATGTTCTTGAGCTCCTCTCGCCTTGCCAATCATTGCTCTAACATCCACGTCTGTGCCACCCTGTTAGTCAATAGACGCTACCCAGGTATGTGAAGGCCCGTACCTCTATTAGTGCATTCCCTTCCAATGCAACTGGCTCAGTGCTGGTTGTATTGACTTTGAGGACCTTTGTATTCTCTTTATGTATGTTGAGGCCCACTTGTGAGGAGATGGCTGCCAGTTCTGTGGTTTTCTCCTGCATCTGCTGGTGGATGTGTACCCGCAAGTCTCTCTCCATTCTCGTTCATCTCTCCAACACCATGGGTTCCCATGCTTCATATCCGTTGTTGTCCATTCCAATCTTCGCATTGAGATCTCCCATAAGGATGGTCACATCCTTCTCTCGGCACTTGTCCAGGATGCTTTGTAGTATGCTATAGAACTAGTCTTTGGTTTCTTCACCACTGTTGTTCGTTGGTGCGTAGCACTGGATGACATTCACTTCATTTTCTTTTTTCTGAAGAATGATGTTATGATTCTCGGTCCATGCGCTTCCCCTCCTATCAATGCCCTCTGTGCCGCTCTTGGTAGCATGAGTGCCATACCTTCAGTGTGGGGGGCATCGTCTTCTTCACGTCCCGAGAAGAGTAGCATCTCTCCTGACTGTGTCCATCTTGTCTCGCTTATTCCCAGCAGTGCTAGGTTGTAGTTGTTCAATCCCGCTGCTACTTGCGCTGTCTTTCCTGTCTGATACATGGTCCTCACGTTCCATGTTCCCATATTAATGTGCTTGGTTGAAAGGAGGGTGCTCGGTCCTATGGCTTCAGTGGTCTCTCTGCTTTTACCGCATGGCGTCATGTGGAGCGCAGTAGCGCAGCGTTAAGAGCTACGGACTCTCGACAGAGAGAACGCGGGCTCGAATCCTGTGCGGCGGTGTCGAATCTTGGGCAAGTTCGTTTACTCTACATTGCTTCAGTTCACTCAGCTGTATGAATGAGTACCTGACTATAAACAGTTGTGGATATTTGTGTACGAAGAGTCTTCATGCATTAATCGTAGCGTGGCTGAATGCTTCCCAGAGAAGTCTAGATGGTGTTCGATTGAACAGGTCTGCCAGGGAGTAAAGTGTAAAGCGCTTTGAACAGTCCTGACGACTGGATACTGCGCTATATGAGAACTTACATTTACTTTTTTTTAGGTCCTCGAGACGAAGACCCTTCCTCTTCCAGGCATGTGTTCTCTGTAAATTCTGTTGTCGACGTTTCTGTAACAAGTAGTTTTTTAAAAGGTGTGGTGCTAGCTCCACGCTCAACCCTCCTCTTTTCTCATCGGACCTGAGACCAGCCACGGCGGAGTTTGTGTGGGACTGTGTGTGTGTGTGTGTGTGTGTGTGTGTGTGTGTGTGTGTGTGTGTGTGTGTGTGTGTGTGTGTGTGATTGTGTGTGGGGGGGGGACGAGTGTGTGCCTGCGTGTGTGTGCGTGCGTGCGCGTGCGTGCGCGTGCAGTCCGAGGATTCAATGTGTGCAGTTGGAATTTTGTGTGAGCCTGCAGTCGCAGCTTGAAAAACGCATCACACACAAAACATAGTCGAGCTGCGGGCGTGTACTGTGTCACATTGTAGACAAACGTGTAAAACCTGACTCACGTCGACTCAGCCGAGCGAGGCAACCACTCCCCTGCTTGGGTGTTGTTATTCCGATCATAGTTTATGGAGTAGCTCTGGAAGACTGGGGAATGTAGTTGAGACTCTTAATGATCGGTCATTGTTTGTTGGAGGAGTTTATGGAAGAGCTCAAGAACAATTAAGCATTGCGCCACTGCCCTGAGTGCTAAGCTATTGTCTTGGTAGTCAGCTATTATTTCGAGTCAGTCATTCATGGTGTATTGTTCGTAGAAGAGCCGAACGCATTGAATGCACTTTGCACACTCTACAGAAATAGTTCGTGCATGGCGTCAACAAGCCGACGGTATATTTATTACATGGACAAATTATATGAGTAATTATTGTCCAGTGTTTTTTGGTAAGATGTTAATATTTTATACGACTACATTACACTACGATAAATTAATATTCAGTATAAAAATTCAAGAAACATAATTGTTAGCTCCCACTAGGTTATCTGCCTGTGCAGTGGTCATCCTCTTCAGTGGGCACACTGACCACTGGACACCAGCTCTTATGCGATAATTGTATGTAGCCTGAACTTGGAAACGAAAGTGATCATTCTTCTTACTGCAAACAGAGACAACATTGAAAAGAGAGCAGATCTAATGTCAGCAGAGGAGCAGGCAGATACTCGACTTATGCTGAATGAGGCTCATGTCTATAGGCTGGAAGCCGCGGAATGACAAACACGGTGTGCAAAAGACAAGTTAGTGTTGTCTCGATCCTAGATGTCTTCGCTGACATCAAATCACGTGGACAGTCTGACGACGCCGGCGAAATTAATCTCAGCGGACGCCGATAACACAAAGTCATGCTTGTGGCATAAACAAAACAAACTAACCACTTTGTGCGACACACGATTTGCAGAGCGGTTTACTCCGCAGCAATGATCAGTTATAGAGGCCGGCAGCTGAGTTAGATGAAACGTTGGCAATCATCAGAAGTAAGGATATTGGCGAATATTCTAGAGAACTTCATCTTACTGCTGACTGAGGCCTATATTATGTTGCTACTCGCTTAGGTCCACTGAGAAGCATTCTGACAAATGCATAATTCTCAAAGTTGTTTGAAGAATCTACTTTTATTACCAAGCTACTGGACTAAATAAACACCGGACACGATAATTGTCGTCGGTCTACAGGCCATCTGCTATGGACATTTGTTTTCGCCGCAGCGCCGCCTATTACTAGTAGCTGGGAGGGGCAGAAAACGTTTGCCCTCCACTTGCACGTACACACCTTTCACATTCGACAAAAGTACACATTAATCATCTCAAATTTGTTTGATTCCCACCCGCTATTAACTCTCGCCACAAAAACAAGCATTTCCGCTCACATTTAATGGGAAGGGCAGAACCATGTCTGCCCCCCGAGAAATTCGGAGGGGGGCATAAAGCCCTGCGCGGGCTGGAAATCTGAGCCCGCAAACGCCCCGCAACTATGTCATTTGACCCGCAGCCCGCCCCGCATATTACAACTCAGCCCGCAGCCCGCCCCGCAGATTTTGCCACATCCTAGTCCGCAGCCCGCCCCACACCGCAGTAACTTGGCCCGCAGTAATTAGTCAAAAGTCAGCCCGCACCCGCCCCGCAGCCCACAACAGGTGACATGGAATCATTAAAAATAAATCATCTTTATTAATCGTTGTTGTTTACAATATTAACAAATGCATGGCGCTGGGTGACAACCATGTCGTACTTGAAATTCCATATTTAAGAAAAATAGAACCCTTATCATTATAATGTAAATGCCTGATGGTGATAAGCAGACCTGGGGCAAAGCAAAGGTATGAGTACACATTTTTTTCGTATTTTTAAATTATTAATTAATCTAACTGATATAACTCAGCACAAGTGAATATGCAATGGCAGTTGATAATTTTGTTATGAAGAACAATGAAATTCACACTGTTGGCATTAATTTCAGTGGCATCCTATGATCTTATAATATATTTGCCATTGTACTGCATGAACACGAGTTGTTCAGAGGTTGAGTCTGGTGCACAAAGGCAGTGTTGCAATTTGCAATCTGCTGATATTAGAAGTTTGCAATTTATATTTTCTGATCGTAGACTACTGATTGTTGAGAGGGTTTTCACATGTCTACATAACAGGCTCAAAATCCCTTCTGGACTAGGCTACTGACACCGGATTATACTAGTGTCGAAGGCAGTTTGACTTGAGCCATCTTACTTCTACAGAGGAAGACTGGCAGTTCTTGTTCTTAGCAGTTAGCACTGTCAGCCAGTGCCAAGTGGCATGATCTCCAGTCTCCACACAACAAAGGCATTACCTGTCTAATTGGTGGGGTAACTGCTCTTTATGGACATCCTGGTGGCTTAACTACAGAAACCGATTGATGGCCTGAACTGATACTTCCTCCTGGAAGAAGCCACTAATCACACCTGACTGAAGCTGCCAAGGCAGGCCAGCACATGTTATCATAACACTGTTTAAACACAAACAAAATGGCAATCCGGTAATCCCCAATTAACTAGCTCAAATAATGTCCCACCTTTGAGTAACTGGTGACCATTAATGAGTTACAAAAATCAGCCTGCAGTAGCCCGCATGTAGAAATTACTAGCCCGCAGACCGCCCCGCCCCGCAGTGACCTGACCCGCAGACCGCCCCGCCCCGCACAAATTGAAACTTAACCCGCACCGCAACAACAACAAAAATCCAGCCCGCGGGCTGCGGGCTGCGGGCCAAAACCCGCCCCGCGCAGGGCTTTAGGGGGGCAGCTGCCCTCCGCCCCCTGTTCCCGCGCCTATGATAAGTTATACGGTGCATGCTATCCGCTTAATTAAAGTGGGTAAGTTGACCGACGATTCGGAAACAGCGATACATACTTCTGTTAATATACATCGCTTGTACTGATTGGTTACAATTAAATAGGCGTACTTAATTATTTAAATGCATGCCTTTAATTTTACATAGGCGTATTTTATTAATTAAAGGCATTATCTTAATGTTACAACCACGCCTTTAACTTTATACACGCGTATTTAAATAATTAAAGGCATGCCTTTAAATAATTAAAGGCATGACTTTAAATAATTAAAGGCATGACTTTAAATATTTAAAGGTGAGCCTGAAATGCTGTCATAGTGCACCACTGTCCCCGGTTCACTATGCAACTGATCTTGTGGATCCGACTGCAGCTGTAACGATTGTTGATGTCTGTTGCAAATTGCTCATCACGACGGCCGAGGCAGAAGGCTTGTGCTACTAGCTGAAGAGAAGGTTGGCTGCCATTCGTTCCATCACGGGTAGAGAAAAACGGTGGGAGTCACCCATTACGTTACAAATGCATGGGGCGCGCATTGGAGTTGTAATTAACCAATTTGCCACAACGTCGGCTTGCCGAACCAGTTTTGTGTTGTAAATCTGTCGAATACACATTTTGTGGATTTCAAGTGAAACAAATAGATTACTTTAATTATTTGGAGGGACTTAATTCACAACAAGTTCCCCTAACCCTCATAAAAAAGGTCCCCTCTAATTAAAAACTCTGCCAATGCCACGTAGTCGTAGGAACTGCTCCAGAAACTGTTGAAAGGGAACTGAATGCAGGCCTGCATGCAGTTGCCGAACCACAAATTATTTGCTAAGCAGTGTATTAATTGGCCTATAGTTATACATGCACGCACGCACGCACGCACACACGCACACGCGCACACCCACAATTGGGATATCCCATGCTCGAATAAGAACTAACGGTTTACTCCATTTCTGATTTCATGGCCCTGGATTTATGAGTGGCGCTCTCTGTCGGTGAGCGTGAGTTCGGTAATCTTTTGGTAATACTGACATGCGCCGCTCCCAGGGGCCGTTATGTCTTGACTGTGTGGGTTTACGCATTCCAGCGCCACGTTGGGAGCGCGAAATGGCACTGTCACTGTGGCGCACGACTCGAAACAAGTCGGTTGTATCGGGTGTTCGTCTCGTCTCTTCTACTAACTGTGTATAAATGTTGGGCCGCGTATCTGCATCGGCGCTCTCTTGTAAGAGCAGATTCGATCTGACACTTCGCACGATTGCGAATTTCAATGGTCACAAGAAAACGATGTCAACAAACGCGATCCTGGATGTTGCCGGGGTGTACCCGCCTGTCGCCACGCCGTTTGACAGCAGCGAAAACATCGACTACACAAAATTGGAGCAGAACTTCCAGCGATGGGACAAAATGCCATTTCGAGGTAATTAAAGTTGTGTTATTTGGATGGGAGTCTGTTCTAAAGAAAAACGAACAAATGCAAAAACATGGGCATGGCCATGGCATGATCTCTTATTTCGGACATGCATCCTTGACTGTGTAGACTTTGGACTACTTATAGTTATACACAACGTACACTGTAATCTGACAGTATCTGCAGTAATGGCAGTATTTAGCGTCAGTGATCGCCTGGCACTCGATCCTGCCCATGCTCATGGTGCCACACAGTAGTATATCACTATATCAGTATATGGGGCAAAGCGCATCCCTTTGGGTTTGGCTTTGGGGTTTACTGGTTTTAGCCATTTAGTTACTCTGTGCTAATTAGGCCTAGCCCTAGGGTTAGGCCCTAGGGCAAATAGAAAGAGGGCACACGCCGTCTGCGGCTGCGAGGCTAAGCCTAGTGGCTTGGACATCTAGTATTTGGGAGAAGAACAAATGGTTAAAACTGCTTTGTCAGCTCATTTGCCTATCACGAATCAATCCAGTTCTTTTATTTTGTCCAGATAAGAGTAAAACAGGTAAGTCGACTTCTCTGGGAAGAATTCAGCCACAGTGCAATTAATGTGTGAAGACTATTCATACACAAATATCCACCACTGTCTTGTCTATACAGCCAGAGATTCACTCATACAGCTGATCGAGTGAACTGGAACAACGTAGATAGAATGAACTTGCCCAAGGTTTGACATGGCAGCACTAGATTAAAACCCAGGTTCTCTTGATTTAGCCCAATGCTCTAGCCACTGTGCCACTATACTCCACGTAGTGTGTTAACAGTAGTGTATGTAATCTGTTTAATAAAAAACATGTACTTTTTTAATCGTCTAAACAGATTGGTTGTTACATCTGGTAGCTTATATAGCCTGCAAATGCCCAATTATTCAGTGGATATTTATATAATGCCAGTCTGTTGAACTTGCTGGTTGATCATGAGATATGACAACGAAACACTTACATCACTTTTATCCATTGGCATTGCACCATAGCCTTTCCCAAATACAATCCAATGATTGTCAACCGTCTCTGGCTAGATTAGGCTTTTAGCCATTCTTTTAGTTGGTTCAGTGACAAAGCACTCACACAAAAAACTTGTCATGTAAACAAACCACTCTTTCCAATTTTGAAATGAGAAATTTTACCAAAACAAAATAAAAAATATGCAAAGACAGACTAGTAATAGTATGTCATAGTGAATACTTGGTAGGTTTGCATTTTCGTGAAATTAGTCTGAAACATGAGGAGCTAAAAATCAAACTAAGGGAGTCATTTGTATGGTTAACATCAGTGTCTCTTCCCTATTTAGTTTGAACTTAGAGGTATTGTGTACATATGATACAATAAAAAAAAAAACAGTGTTTGATTAATTGGAAAAGTTAAAAAAACACTTCCATTGTAATTTTCTAAGGTTAATATTATTACCGTAATGCCCTTATGTATAGGGACACTTAACAATAATTAAATTAATAGCTGTCCCAAAACATACTGCACACAAAAATAAATCTCAGATTCACTGTCCCAATACTTAGGGACACAAACAAGTCATGTGGTCCTTGTCTGTACCCTGCTACTAACTATTTGTTAGTGTCTCAATGGCCCTATATCTCATGTGTTTAAATACATATGGATAAAAATAATTATATTTACAAAGGTGTCCCAAAACATACGGTGCAAACAAATTATAATTTTTTTAGATTTTTAGGGTGTTCCAAAACATACAGTGTCCCACTACATACGGTCGTTATGGTCAGTTATTTTAAATTTACATAGATTTTACCCAACAAGTTTTTCATGCCTTCTGTAGACCTATATATATTTGTGATGCTAAGCACATCAAGGAGCATTCCTGTGGCTTATGGCAACTCTTGGTCTCTTCTACAAACAATATATTAACAGGCAACAATTGACCACTGGAGACAATAAGCTGACCACTCAGGCCAGTGGCTGCAACACTTTATTCCTGAACCCTTCCATAAACTACTCAAACACACAATGACTGACCATTGAGGGCTTCCACTACATTCCCCAGTCTTCCAGAGCTACTCCACAAACTATGGAGTAACATCCAAGCATGGAACTTGAGGGAAGTGGCTGCCCCTCTCAGCTGAGGCATCCAGAGACTCAGGTTTGACATGTTTATCTTACAATTACTTTGTGTGGTGTATGTTCAATGTTGTAACTATGGGGTAGACTGTATAATGGGGAAGGGGTAACTATGGTCTGTGGGGTTGTTTGTATGCTGGGGTAACTGTATGGTTACTTGTGTGGCAGGGTATGTAGTGCAGGGCTCCAATGGGGAGTATGCGTACATGTCGAAGGAAGAACGGGTGGCCATGGTGGCCTGGGTGAGCAAGAGGACACCCAAGGAAAAGCTGATCATCGCAGGTTCCGGGTGTGAATGTAAGTTGGCTTTAAGCAGTAGACAGTGAACGTTCTCTGGATGTAACTTTAAGTGTCATTATTTGTGAATCTACAAATCCATGACTGCAAATATGGTCAGTAAACTGCTATTTATGTACTGATTAACCAAAGTGGGTGGGTGATGTTTGAGAAACTGAATGAATAAACTAAGTGCGCATTTATGATCTATCTAGTATCTACAGGTATGTTGTTGTGTTCATGGATTATAGTATCTACCTGCGGGGACTTGCATAGTAAACAAAATAGATAAGCGAGCGAAAAATTAACAACTCGGTCCAAAATCACTCAGTTCAGTGGTCGCTAGCAAACTTACGGTTCATCCGATCCGAAAAATCTTGGTACCATTTGAAAGATTACACCTTCTGTTATTCTAGCACATACGTGGTTTCCCGATAATAATTCCTACAAGAACCTTCACACATATCTGCAATCATGTTGTTTCCAGTCTTTTACACACCAGCGAACCAACTTGTTTCGTCGACAAAGTTCACCCATCTACCGATAGGAGCGCAAATTCTAATTTGCATAGGTTTCAGACATGCGTATACTGGACCACTCGGTTTCTGCCTTACGCAAGCATAATATGCAGTTTTCACCAAATTTTTTTTAGATCGTTCACAACGTATCAATATTATTAATCAGAACCACTTATTGCATTAATGGAATGCAAACGAAACGTCAAATAAGTTGTTTTAGTTAAATACTTACAATATTCGTAAGACGATAATCACTTCACGCGCCAAACAGAAGCACTCGGTTTCTGCCTCATCATGTTCAAAATCATCACTGTGCGACAAATCGCTATACATTCACTGTATAAACTCCACGGGCAGTTCGTTAACAGTGAATAGTTGCTTACAATTTCGTCCGCTAAATTTTTATATTACGGTTGTTTACATCACCGTCACCGACATGGTGCACTGTAGTCACGTGGTCTGCGTTTGCTATCAAAATATATGTCAAAAACCTGTTTGCCTCGTTTTAATTTGAGATAAATAATTTTGTTGCAAGTTTGTAGACATCCTTTGCTCATTGTGTCCGATATATCTGACTAAAGATGTATTTAATATGAGATCCAGCTATATAATTGTAATGAGGCAGAAACCCAGATAGGGCAGAAACCGAGTAGGTGATTATACTTCATAAGTTCTTGTTTTCATGCTATTTAGACTCCACCCACTTTGCAGACGACATAAACACAAGTAAACAAACTGTCTGTCAGCGTCCGGCGATCGCTAATGTAATGCCAACATTCGGTGAAACTTAATCTATCTTTTTTGACATGCAAAAATGGGTGGAGCTTAACATGTAAACATCAACTGCTGAGATCGGCCATGTGCGATGCCATAGCAAGGCAGCGGTGATTGACAGGAAATGTGCAGTTTCGCCGACAGATGGCGAAGAATACCCGACGCTAACATCGTTCGCTGAGTTCAAGCGGATGAAAACAACCACATTTCAGATAAACACAATGGTGAAAATATACTTTAACATGATCAACCGTGCTATTTACTACGTAGATGAAAAGGTAATCTTTCAAACGGTACCAAGATTTTTGGGATTGGATGAACCGTAAGTTTGCTAGCGACCGCTGAATTGAGTGATTTTGGACATGTCCCGAGTTGTTCATTTTTCGCTCGCTTATCTATTTTTGATAGTATGCACTGTATAGACATCTACCAATGTTCTGTATAGTCTGCGTATTGTGCTAAGGGACTTACTCATGTATTGTGTTAAGTGATCTACCTGTGTATTGTCTTTAGGGCTCTACCTGAGCTTTGTATAAACGTCATTATGGGATGCTAATATCTGTCTAGGTATTGTGTTCAGTGATGAAAGTATCTATCTGTGCATTGTGTCCAGGGATGATAGTGTCTGTGTGTTGTGTTTAGCCACTAAGGACACAATAGAGATGAGTCAGAAGATGGCTGCGGCAGGAGCTGATGCCCTGCTGGTGGTCACACCCTGTTTCTACAAGGGTGGCATGACTAACAGCGCACTGAAGACACACTTCACCAAGGTTAAGATCAACTATTACAATTCCACAGCAACAAATGTGATATCACAATTATTATTACGGTCTTCTCTGTACCAAAGTTCAGCGATCACATCCTACCCGCAGTCCGTAGCCAATGCCAATACACAAACTGCATCAACCTTAGAATTTCTCCATTAAAATTAACCAACCAATGTATGATGACATCAACTGGATTGTTTTTATAACCAGCTTTCAGTGATCTATGCTAAGTGGTTCAGCACTACTTTTTAATATCCCACGTGTATAGATTTCCTTTGCTAAAACAGTAATATGTTCTGCAACTTAGCAAAATGTAACGATCTTCTGAGTATTGTCCCCTAAGTTTTCTCCCCTCCATAGTAGACCCTGCTCACTGACACAGTAACCTCAAACTTGATCTGGCCTTGTGTTGAAATGCACATAAATAGTGTGCATTGTGTCTGTGTGTAGGTGGCAGATGAGAGTCCAGTGCCAGTGATCCTCTACAGCGTTCCTGCCAACACCGGCCTTGACCTTGATGCAGAGGTCGCCATCAGTTTGTCTGAACACCCCAACATCATTGGCATGAAGGACAGTGGAGGAGATGTGAGAGAATGGATTCTACTTATCATCATATAACAATAACAATAACTACTCAGTCAAAATTAAGCTCTGGTACAACTCAAAAGAAACACATGCTTTTTAGAGTAGGAAGAACTACTTACTATCTAGAAATAATTAATAGTGCAGTGAAATTGAAGGAAGGCGTACAGCAAAATAAACAGTATAGATTATTACAATAAATAGTTTTATGTTCAGTTGAAAGATGCAATTAGTAGAAAAATATAGTACCAAGTACTTAGAAAAAAGTATGTGAAGTCTAGAGAAACTTGTCAGTATAGATGTCTGACTAATGTGCAGGGATGAACTAAATGTGGTAACATAATCAGTGCACAGGAATGTACTGGAAACAAACAAAGGATTGAACAGAATATGTCTAGAGAGAGAAGAGGTAGTAGAGATAAGGTGGTACATGCATGCATATTTATATTTCAGCAAGATATTTTGCTTTATTCATCGTGTTATCTTTGTAAAATAGTATTGCACTGTTCCCAGTTTTGCCTCTGTCATTAATTAGTAGCCATCGGCCAATTAGTTATTTTTGTTTTCCTGTGTTGTAGATATCAAAAATTGGGTACATAGTGTACAAAACCCAATCAAGTGGCTTCCAGGTTCTTGCTGGCTCTGCCAGTTTCCTCTTCCCTGCATTGGCTGTTGGTATGTGGACAATGCACACTTCTGTTACATTTCTTAATGTATCTGTTCTATCAGCTGCAGGATATTAGATTCAGTACCTAGCCTCAGGTAATTTATAAAGAAATTGTGAATGTGTATATAATTAGATCTCTAACTACTATATATAATTGTTTATATATAATACATAATTGTTGATCACATCTTTAAGCAAGATAATTTTGCGACCCCAATAGTGTTACTTCTTGGAGAATATCTCAAGATTTTACGACTACAAGTTCTACCTGTTGCATAGGTGGCTTCTGTGAAGTAATATTATTATGAAGGAAGTTAAACATAGTCCACAAGTAATTAACACATTCACCAACAAGGAAATTGCACAACATGCCATGATTGTCTTTGTAAATACAATTTATACTGTGCTAGCTGTATATTGTCTCAAATGTTTTAATGAACTAAAATGTTTCAATCCAATTTAACTGTTGTCAGTTGAATACTATATTGCATTGAAAAGCAAAACATGGTCAAATTATATTTAAAACGTGTCATTCCTGTAAAACATATTTGGGCTGTAAAGACTTCAGAAAAGATATACCGGTAGACAGTGATAAAGCTGTGTGGATGGCATGTGTGGATGGCATGTGTGGTACTCTGTGTGTGTGATACGGTCACTGATACTGTATGTGTGCTCAGGTTGTGTTGGAGGCGCGTGTGATACTATGTGTGTGATACTATGTGTGTGATGCTATGTGTGTGATGCTATGTGTGTGATGCTATGTGTGTGATGCTATGTGTGTGATGCTATGTGTGTGATGCTATGTGTGTGATGCTATGTGTGTGATGCTATGTGTGTGATGCTATGTGTGTGATGCTATGTGTGTGATGCTATGTGTGTGATACTATGTGTGTGATACTATGTGTGTGATACTATGTGTGTCCTCAGGTTGTGTGGGAAGCATGTGTTATGCTATGTGTGGGATACTATGTGTCTTCAGGTTGTGTGGGAGGTCTGTGTGATAGTATGTGTGTGATACACTGAGTGCCCAGGTTATGAGGGCAGTGTGTGTGATACTATGTATGATACAATTTTGTGATACTATGTGTGCTCTCAGGTTGTGTGGGAGGGATGTGTGATACTAAGTGTGTGATACTGTATGTGCCCTCAAGTTGTGTGGGCAGGGTGTGTGATACTATGTGTGTGATACTCTGTGTTTTCTCATGTTGTGTGAGCGGTGTGTGATACTATGTGTGTGATACTATGTGTACCCTCAGGTTGTGTGGGCGGCGTATCTGATACTATGTGTGTGATTCTCTGTGTTTCCTCATGTTGTGTGGGAGGTGTGTGTGATACTGAGTGTGTCCCTAGGTTGTGTAAGCGGCGTGTGTGATACTATGTGTGTGATACTCTTTGTCTCCAGGTTGTGTGAGCAGCATGTGTGATACTGTGTGTGTTATACTATGTGTGTGATACTCTGTGTTTCCTCATGTTGTATAGGAGGCGTGTGTGATACTATGTGTGTAATACTATGTGTGTGATACTATGTGTGTCCTAATGTTGTGTGGGAGGTGTGTGTAATATTATGTGTGTGATACTATGTGTGTCCTCATGTTGTATAGGAGGCGTGTGTGATACTGTGTGTGTTATACTATGTGTGTGATACTATGTGTGTCCTAATGTTGTGTTGGAGGTGTGTGTAATATTATGTGTGTGATACTATGTGTGTCCTAATGTTGTGTTGGAGGTGTGTGTAATATTATGTGTGTGATACTATGTGTGTCCTCATGTTGTATAGGAGGCATGTGTGATACTATGTGTGTCCTAATTTTGCGACCCCAATAGTGTTACTTCTTGGAGAATATCTCAAGATTTTACGACTACAAGTTCTACCTGTTGCATAGGTGGCTTCTGTGAAGTAATATTATTATGAAGGAAGTTAAACATAGTCCACAAGTAATTAACACATTCACCAACAAGGAAATTGCACAACATGCCATGATTGTCTTTGTAAATACAATTTATACTGTGCTAGCTGTATATTGTCTCAAATGTTTTAATGAACTAAAATGTTTCAATCCAATTTGACTGTTGTCAGTTGAATACTATATTGCATTGAAAAGCAAAACATGGTCAAATTATATTTAAAACGTGTCATTCCTGTAAAACATATTTGGGCTGTAAAGACTTCAGAAAAGATATACCAGTAGACAGTGATAAAGCTGTGTGGATGGCATGTGTGGATGGCATGTGTGGATGGCATGTGTGGTACTCTGTGTGTGTGATACGGTCACTGATACTGTATGTGTGCTCAGGTTGTGTTGGAGGCGCGTGTGATACTATGTGTGTGATACTATGTGTGTGATGCTATGTGTGTGATGCTATGTGTGTGATGCTATGTGTGTGATGCTATGTGTGTGATGCTATGTGTGTGATGCTATGTGTGTGATACTATGTGTGTGATGCTATGTGTGTGATGCTATGTGTGTGATGCTATGTGTGTGATGCTATGTGTGTGATGCTATGTGTGTGATGCTATGTGTGTGATGCTATGTGTGTGATGCTATGTGTGTGATGCTATGTGTGTGATGCTATGTGTGTGATGCTATGTGTGTGATGCTATGTGTGTGATGCTATGTGTGTGATGCTATGTGTGTGATGCTATGTGTGTGATGCTATGTGTGTGATGCTATGTGTGTGATGCTATGTGTGTGATGCTATGTGTGTGATGCTATGTGTGTGATGCTATGTGTGTGATGCTATGTGTGTGATGCTATGTGTGTGATGCTATGTGTGTGATGCTATGTGTGTGATGCTATGTGTGTGATGCTATGTGTGTGATGCTATGTGTGTGATGCTATGTGTGTGATGCTATGTGTGTGATACTATGTGTGTCCTCAGGTTGTGTGGGAAGCATGTGTTATGCTATGTGTGGGATACTATGTGTCTTCAGGTTGTGTGGGAGGTCTGTGTGATAGTATGTGTGTGATACACTGAGTGCCCAGGTTATGAGGGCAGTGTGTGTGATACTATGTATGATACAATTTTGTGATACTATGTGTGCTCTCAGGTTGTGTGGGAGGGATGTGTGATACTAAGTGTGTGATACTGTATGTGCCCTCAAGTTGTGTGGGCAGGGTGTGTGATACTATGTGTGTGATACTCTGTGTTTTCTCATGTTGTGTGAGCGGTGTGTGATACTATGTGTGTGATACTATGTGTACCCTCAGGTTGTGTGGGCGGCGTATCTGATACTATGTGTGTGATTCTCTGTGTTTCCTCATGTTGTGTGGGAGGTGTGTGTGATACTGAGTGTGTCCCTAGGTTGTGTAAGCGGCGTGTGTGATACTATGTGTGTGATACTCTTTGTCTCCAGGTTGTGTGAGCAGCATGTGTGATACTGTGTGTGTTATACTATGTGTGTGATACTCTGTGTTTCCTCATGTTGTATAGGAGGCGTGTGTGATACTATGTGTGTAATACTATGTGTGTGATACTATGTGTGTCCTAATGTTGTGTGGGAGGTGTGTGTAATATTATGTGTGTGATACTATGTGTGTCCTCATGTTGTATAGGAGGCGTGTGTGATACTGTGTGTGTTATACTATGTGTGTGATACTATGTGTGTCCTAATGTTGTGTTGGAGGTGTGTGTAATATTATGTGTGTGATACTATGTGTGTCCTAATGTTGTGTTGGAGGTGTGTGTAATATTATGTGTGTGATACTATGTGTGTCCTCATGTTGTATAGGAGGCATGTGTGATACTATGTGTGTCCTAATTTTGCGACCCCAATAGTGTTACTTCTTGGAGAATATCTCAAGATTTTACGACTACAAGTTCTACCTGTTGCATAGGTGGCTTCTGTGAAGTAATATTATTATGAAGGAAGTTAAACATAGTCCACAAGTAATTAACACATTCACCAACAAGGAAATTGCACAACATGCCATGATTGTCTTTGTAAATACAATTTATACTGTGCTAGCTGTATATTGTCTCAAATTTTTAATGAACTAAAATGTTTCAATCCAATTTGACTGTTGTCAGTTGAATACTATATTGCATTGAAAAGCAAAACATGGTCAAATTATATTTAAAACGTGTCATTCCTGTAAAACATATTTGGGCTGTAAAGACTTCAGAAAAGATATACCGGTAGACAGTGATAAAGCTGTGTGGATGGCATGTGTGGATGGCATGTGTGGATGGCATGTGTGGTACTCTGTGTGTGTGATACGGTCACTGATACTGTATGTGTGCTCAGGTTGTGTTGGAGGCGCGTGTGATACTATGTGTGTGATACTATGTGTGTGATACTATGTGTGTGATACTATGTGTGTGATACTGTGTGTGTGTGTGATACTATGTGTGTGATGCTATGTGTGTGATGCTATGTGTGTGATGCTATGTGTGTGATGCTATGTGTGTGATGCTATGTGTGTGATGCTATGTGTGTGATGCTATGTGTGTGATGCTATGTGTGTGATGCTATGTGTGTGATGCTATGTGTGTGATGCTATGTGTGTGATGCTATGTGTGTGATGCTATGTGTGTGATGCTATGTGTGTGATGCTATGTGTGTGATGCTATGTGTGTGATGCTATGTGTGTGATGCTATGTGTGTGATGCTATGTGTGTGATGCTATGTGTGTGATGCTATGTGTGTGATGCTATGTGTGTGATGCTATGTGTGTGATGCTATGTGTGTGATGCTATGTGTGTGATACTATGTGTGTGATACTATGTGTGTCCTCAGGTTGTGTGGGAAGCATGTGTTATGCTATGTGTGGGATACTATGTGTCTTCAGGTTGTGTGGGAGGTCTGTGTGATAGTATGTGTGTGATACACTGAGTGCCCAGGTTATGAGGGCAGTGTGTGTGATACTATGTATGATACAATTTTGTGATACTATGTGTGCTCTCAGGTTGTGTGGGAGGGATGTGTGATACTAAGTGTGTGATACTGTATGTGCCCTCAAGTTGTGTGGGCAGGGTGTGTGATACTATGTGTGTGATACTCTGTGTTTTCTCATGTTGTGTGAGCGGTGTGTGATACTATGTGTGTGATACTATGTGTACCCTCAGGTTGTGTGGGCGGCGTATCTGATACTATGTGTGTGATTCTCTGTGTTTCCTCATGTTGTGTGGGAGGTGTGTGTGATACTGAGTGTGTCCCTAGGTTGTGTAAGCGGCGTGTGTGATACTATGTGTGTGATACTCTGTGTCCCCAGGTTGTGTGAACAGCATGTGTGATACTGTGTGTGTTATACTATGTGTGTGATACTCTGTGTTTCCTCATGTTGTATAGGAGGCGTGTGTGATACTATGTGTGTAATACTATGTGTGTGATACTATGTGTGTCCTAATGTTGTGTGGGAGGTGTGTGTAATATTATGTGTGTGATACTATGTGTGTCCTCATGTTGTATAGGAGGCGTGTGTGATACTGTGTGTGTTATACTATGTGTGTGATACTATGTGTGTCCTAATGTTGTGTTGGAGGTGTGTGTAATATTATGTGTGTGATACTATGTGTGTCCTCATGTTGTATAGGAGGCGTGTGTGATACTGTGTGTGTTATACTATGTGTGTGATACTATGTGTGTCCTAATGTTGTGTTGGAGGTGTGTGTAATATTATGTGTGTGATACTATGTGTGTCCTCATGTTGTATAGGAGGCATGTGTGATACTATGTGTGTCCTAATGTTGTGTGGGAGGTGTGTGTGTAATATTATGTGTGTGATACTATGTGTGTCCTAATGTTGTGTAGGAGGCGTGTGTGATACTATGTGTGCGATACTCTGTGTGTGCAGGATGTGTGGGCGGCGTGTGTGATACTATGTGTGCGATACTCTGTGTGTGCAGGATGTGTGGGCGGCGTGTGTGCCCTGGCCAACGTCTTGGGGGATGCGTGCTGTGAGCTGCAGCAGCTGGTGACTGATGGGAAACTGGAGCAAGCGAAGCAGCTCCAGCACCGACTGATTGCACCCAATGGAGCCGTGAGTGGAGCAGCTCTGTCTGCTAGCAGTAGTGCTAATACTCACAGTAGTATTGCTACACTTGTTCACTTTGTAATGTAGTATATGTAATACTAGTAAGGCAAAGTGTTATCAAAGGGTTGTTTATTTGATATTCAACGAATAAAAATATTAGGTTATAATAATAATAAGATAACTTCCATTGCGCCTAAATCCTTGGAAACCAAGCTCAGAGGCACATCAAAACAAAAGGATTGGTCAATCTCAAAATTCAGAAGCAGTATTCCAGTTGTCAACAGATGGGTCAAGGCGCTAGGGAGCTATGGTGGATAAGCAAGGTTGTAAAGATAAGTTTTTAAATGATGACGGGATTTTGTAATATTTTCAACTGATCTAACACTAAGAGGGAGTATATTCCAAAGAGTTGGTGCAGCAACAGAAAAAGTCCTAGTTCCAATGTTAGTGTTGACTCTAGGAACAAAAAGTAGGTCACAACTAGATGATCGAAGTTGGATAGGTTTTCTTACAGGAGTAAGCAATGAATGCAAATAAGATGATTGCTTACTGGACAGTACCTGGTATATAATGGTATAGATCTTAAATATTATACGATATCGTTCAGGAAGCCAATGCAAAGACTTCAAAAGTGGTACAGAGCAAGAAAAACGAGGAGATCTTGTAACTACTCTTGCTAGACAATTTTGGACACGCTGAAGTTTTGTGATATCCTTGCTAGCAATATTATAAAGGAGGGAATTGCAATAGTCAAGTCCGCTGCTAACAAGCGCTGTTGCAATAGTTTTAGCAACAGAAAATGACATATACCAGCGAATACGACGAAGATCACGAATATGATAAAAACAGCAGCGACATGTTTGAGATATGTGTTGTCGGAAATTGAAGTTACTATCAAAGATCACTCCTAGATTCCGCAACGAGGTTGCTGGCGTGATATACTGATTCAAAATACAGACAACAGACACAAATCACATTGTCTAATACCTGGTATCACAGTATAACATGCATAGAACATGATACTAAATGTTTCAAATTAATTAATTTGCATGAATTAACTTTACACTAACTTTACACAAAACTAATATGGATTAATTTACAGTAACTTTACGTTAACTAATTTACAAAACAGTATTGTGAAGTTTTTAAATAGTTTCAAAATACTTCTAATACCGTAAATATATTGATGCAAATCCTGAAATCTCTTGTTAACTTTCTTTGCAATCTTTATAATGTGACTATGGTGTCAATATGGTGTCAATAATCATTATGAAAGAAGAATCAAATTGTGGCCAAAACAAAATAAATATTTTGTATTTGTTTACATGTTGGTGATGTACTGTATATAGTGATAATGTAGAAGTCTACATAAACCGGTATTTAAATAAACAAAAAACATTGTTACACCAGTATTCCGTTACTGTATAGTTGTGATCTGCCCCCAGGCATTATCCGGGGCTTTGCTGGTTCACATGGCCAGGTTTATAATTGTGGAGTTTAGCATTAAATCCTTCTCTACACGGGTTTTGTCCATTGGCGCTAGGTGTCAGTGCTAGACATCTGGCCATGTAGTATTACATCATTGACAGTGCATCCTTGGGACAGCCTTTGGGTTTGACAGTTGCATAGATTGCGTTCTGCTAGTTTTGTAATAATTAAAAATACAACATCTAATCTGATCTACAGAATATTATATATCACAGCGGATGTATTTTGAGCTGGCGTGTTTCGTTTCATTTGTAGGTGACTAAAAGATTTGGCATTGCTGGTCTGAAGCAAGCTATGGAATGGTTTGGTTTCTATGGTGGTCCCACGAGGTCGCCACTGCAGCCACTCTCACCAGAGAACACTGCCATCTTGCGGCAGATATTTGAAAGTAACAAATTCTTGTAAGTCATGCTGAGATGTGACGAGACATATATTTGCTTCACTAGAATGAATCTTTATGTCCATATGAAGAAAACATATCTTCTGGTTATGCACCAGCTGGACTGTAATACAGTGGAGAAATACAAGTATAGACTTTTAGAGTAACAGTAACTGAGTAGTTATCACAGTTATACAGAGTAGTACAAAACTATACATATAACTGTTAATGCTAGTTAGGTTAGTTATAACAACCAGCACATATTGTGCATAGTATTTCATCCTTGAATGATTGAATACATATGTTTGAAAGAAAGAACTAATCTTGCACATGGCATTTTAATTCCGTATTTGTTCACTTCCATAATTACTGCTAATTCTACGATCAAATGAACTATTTTATATGAGCATGAAATATAATGATGCATTTAAATGTGAATATTTGTATGTTAATGCTTTCTACAGTCATCTTTTGTAGTATGGTGGATTTTTTATTACTATGAAATTATGTATTATGGGTTAATTAAATATATTCATTTTCCAATGCAGAGTCTGCCTTTCTTTCCTTTGATAGAGTGGTCAGATACATGTAACAAGAAACAATAGTTGCAATCAACTTAGTATTTGACTGACATCCTTTGGGTGTTATGTGGACATCTTCGGTATTTGCTCAGACTGCAACTCTGGTTTCTCGTTTGCATGTCGCTGACATCTGAATATAATTGAAGGTTGAATGAACTTTGAATATTGAGCTATGCTCTTTGTCATAACCATCCATTGTGTTTGTGTTTTATTTTACATTATTATCACATTTGTGACAGGCCTCAACTGTTCAGAACATAGGGTACATTACAGAAAAATGAGGAAAAGCCAAAATGCATTGGCAGAGGTGAAAGTATCGATTTTCGTTTTTTTGCATTTGTAGAAACAATAAACAAATGACTACCAATTTTAATAATGCAATTAGGAGTTATTATCTTGAAAACATGTCTGGTGTGTGTTCTGGATCGTAAATGATTTGAAATCTGATGTTTTATTTCACACAACTTTCACTCCTCGTGTGTGTCAGTACAACCACCCACAACTTCAAAACTTTGGCTTGCACGGATGACCGATACGATTGTGATGCTCAATAACTCTACAAAGCCAAAATGTATGTAAAGGCCAGAACTGTCGCGATCCGTCACATTTGTGCAAAATAGTATTTGGAACATACGTGCATATAAATCCCTAAAGTCAAATTTAAATTCTTTTCAAACAATAATTTTATTCATGTGATTGTAAGATGATTTGGGGTCTTCCTTCACATGTGCACCGGTACGTATAAGTGATATGTGGCGCCAATATAAATGTGACTACATTTAATCAATACGAACTGAAACTAACACTTCATTGTCCACATGACTGCATGCACACAAACATCATCCCAGCTTGTCTGTGGTTATCCAGTGGTTATACAAAGTGATGTATTGTAGTGGAAGAAGACCACTGACTGTTCACTGAATTAAGACAAACATCAGCCACATATAATGTTCATATATAGCTATAGTTGTTTCGCACATGAAATCAAGTCTTGTTTACAATCACCGCAGTAATACAGCCACCTTGCATTTAAGGTCATGTCAGTAATATAGCCACCTTGTATTTAAGGACACCTCAGTAACACAGCCACCTTGCATTTAAAGTCACCCTAGGACAGTCTGAAATTATTTCCATAACAAAAAAGTTATAAAAAAAGAGTCCCGCTACTAAGGTCACCTCACTATTCAGGTCACCTTTGTCCAGTCCAAATGGTGACTTTAATAGTGTTGTTCCACTATACATGACAACGTTTTCAGATCGGACCAGTTATTGCATCAGTCACTAAAGGTGCAAAAGTAAGGGTTCATAAAGATTGATTTATAAAATGATGATGATTAAGTACGTATGCTGATGCAGTGTAACTATTATCTGCAACATTACACGATCGGTATTGTATTCCTGCGGTTTCACTTAATTTATATATCTTTGCTAGTGGCTTAATATTAACTATAAATTACATAAGATTTAAAACAGTAATACAGATTTTAAAATTATGATTAACTGACCTTAGAAAAGTTGTATAAATTGCATGCTTAGTTCGTTTTTTCAGAAACTCCTCCATGTTATTACAACCTGGTGGTTGTTTTACTTGTGAGTTTCGCCTAATGCCTGATAGTCGGTATGTTAACAATTTGATAGCGGTCAGTAACAAAAAAATATGTCAAAATGTTGCCATCACTTGAAAGCAAATGCAATAAAGCAGAAAAAGCATCAAATCTATGCACAACTGCGAAAAGCTGTATGAAAAGCATCAGACGTAACTCCTACTTTTAAACATTTTACAATTCGATTAAAGAATATGCAAGAAACTAAAAAATATTTTTTATGATCATATATTATAATTCAAACTGTTCATATGTTAGAACTGTGATTACAGCATGTTTTGAAAGGGGAAAGCACTTCATAAGTGTTATACTTCTGCTTTCTCATTTTCTACAATAATTGTTAATACAATTAAAACATAAAATAATGTATGTATTATAATGTTATTGTGGAAATAAAAATGTGTTATTATTATTATGAAAGACAGTTTGAGAAGACCCCCGTGGATACATTACGGTTCCTGGAGTCGTGGTAGTCCACAATATTCACACGGCGGATCTCGGATCAGAGCATGGGTTCTTGCGCGGAAGTAGTTGGCCTCGGCAGGTCTGTGAGGAAGTTGCACTTGTCGAGACTTTTCAACTCGACGACAATGAGCGGCATCGAAGCAGGCAAGAAGTGCGCAGCGTTTGCGGCAGTCGACGAATTGGTGAAGGTCTGTTTCGTGGTGACGTTGACGATGTTTGCATGAAAACAGGATGAGGGCGATTACTAATTTTTTACTGTCGGTTTGTTATCAATAATTGACTTTTTGTTAGGTCATTGACGCCAGTGGAGAGTGAGATCCCAGCCCCATGAGTCCACCACAAGTAACAAGATACACATTTAACCTCTGTCTCTGCATGGAATATTTGTATTCTACCCCCCAGGACCCCTTTCGTTAACATGCATCTTCTGCATTAGACTGCAAAGTTATGGAGCACATCATTCTAAGCAACATGTGGAAACACTTACATAAACACAACATCATCATCCACTTCCAACATGGATTCCAACCAGGTCTGTCTTGTGAATCCCAACTCATCGAGACAGTCCACGACTGGATGACTGCTATGGACAATAAGACACAAATAGATGCCATCCTACTCGATTTCGCCAAAGCCTTCGACAAAGTCCCCCATAAACGCCTCCTATCCAAATTCTATGGAATAACTGGAAACACAAAACTGGATCAAATTGTTTCTATCCAATCGCAAACAGAGAGTCTCGGTCAATGGAGCCCTGTCGGACAGCACAAATGTTACATCTGGTGTACCACAGGGCTCAGTCCTAGGACCTGTCCTATTTTTACTCTACATAAACGACATAACTGAAAATGGCCAATCTTCCGTACGTCTCTTTGCAGACGACAGCATTATATATCGCAAAATCACATCCGAAACCGACCACGAAACTCTCCAATCTGACCTGATCCAACTCCAAACATGGTCTAATAAATGGCAGATGGAATTTAACATATCTAAATGTGTGCATCTCCCAATAACAAACCAAACCCAGACTACATTCATATTCACTCTTTGGCATGCCACTCTCTACCGCCTCTAGCCGCACATATCTTGGAATAAAATTAGATTCTAAACTAACCTGGGCTAACCATATTACTGACATAGCTTCCAAATCTTCAAAAGTCCTAGGCATGATCAAACGAACCCTCGGACCATGCAAACCTGAAGTAAAAGAAACAGCCTATAACATGCTAATCCGACCAAAACTCGAGTATGCCTCTCCCATATGGAACCCACACACTGCCACCCAAATTAAACACCTTGAAAGAGTACAACACTGTGCTGCCAGATTTGTCAGTAATGACCACAGACGCCAAACAAATGCAGCAGACCTAATAGCCACCCTTGGATGATCAACTCTTGAATGACGACGCATTATCAAACAAGCCATGACATTTTACAAAATATTAAATAACATAATCAACATCACACCCCCACCAGGTCTACTAACACAGTAAAAAAACCGTGGCCACTACGTAGCCCCTAGGTGCCGCATCAATGCAGCAGTGTTCTCTTTCTACCCCCGAGCAGTTCGAATCTGGAATATGATTCCACCACCGATTACTGAACTAGAAAGCCCCATAGCGTTTCAAACAGCGATTATGAACCTCCCTTTCATCACACCCAATCATCTAAAGTGCCTATAAAATAAACAAACAAACTACCCACAACGCATGCGCACAAACAAGCATCACACAACTCCTGCGTTAGCTCAAGTTTGGGCTGTTTGGAGTAAATCACCTAAGACCTGGCGTAGGCATAGCCCTTCCCTTACTGGGCTTTAGCCTAGGCACTGGTCGGTAGAACTTCAGTGCATCATTTTTAGGCGAACGATAGCTCTCGCTCATCTAGAGAGCGATTTATCGCTTGCGCTAGCTGCTATTATCGCTCACGCCACCAGACCTGCCGCATGTGGTACCTTCTAGCGGCAAAATATACACCCATTTGTTTGAAAGAAACTCTGTTCTTGTCATGTAAATTAGCGTTGGTGCGCAGTTGCTGACGTTTCCAGAGCCATGCTTGATGTCCCTAATTGACCCGATCGAGTTAATTTTGCGTAATGGATACCACTATGACATGACAAGCCTTGATTGCGTTTTGGCATGATTGGGCTGTGGACTCTCAGAGTGGAGTCACCAGATGGACAAACAATAATGCCACTTAGCGGATAGAAATAAAGCTACTAAATCGCTCGCACTAAATTATTTGACATATTTAGGCGAGCGATTAATCACTCGCCTGTTTTTTTTCAAACGTGAAGCACTGTAGCGACTCTTCCAAAAGATACTGGCAATGTGAGGTGAACGTAGGTGCCAAGTTTGGTTTGAACCAAAATTTGAATGCTGGTTCCTTCAATCGACGATCGGCTACATTTAAATGCGTGAGATTTACAGGTTGATGCATGAGAGTGTGAGTTGGAAGTTAAATGCGTGCCACTTGTTAGCTCTGGACGTGTCTGGGAATTGCGACCATTTATGGAATATATTGTATTGAGATAATACATGAAATAACCAACATAAATTTTTTGTACACAATGTTTTTAAGAAGTCTTTTTGCTGTAATAATTGGCTAGAGACTAGACTAGATACTTTTTATTTATTAACACAATTTTAGAGGTAAAACACCACCCGGGCCTTGGTATTAAGCCAGTTTTTATCGACATTGAATAGTTACTTGCTCAACTTTTGTGGAAATTTGTATTTTTTTATAAAAACGTTTGTGCAATTACAGATTAATCAGTGACAGTTAATCTTGCAAAATGTTGTGGAGTGCCCATCTTTTCCTAGCCAATTCCATCTATCCAGCCACAATATCTGAAAACCATCCTCCTCTTCTCTGACTCGCCTTTTCTTTTATCTACATCTTTTGTGTCTGTTCCTTTTTGCTTACCACTGGTTTTAGGTTTAATGTTGGTGTTTGTACATTCAAATATCCCACCCGTACCATAAAAACATGCTTATTCCAAGGTGTCTGTCACTTCAGAAGAGGTCATGGGGAGTGACGTCGTGCAGCCGTTTCTGAAGGTCTTATTTGTGCATATTACCTGGTATTTGTTTTACAAAATTAAGATGTTATCTAAGCCTCATTAGTAGTGATGCTTTGCAGAGTTATTGTGAGCCTGAACACATGATAATTCGTAAATAAGATGGTAAGTACCATAACTAGTTTCCCGCGAGAATGCAAGGTCAGATGCAGATTTTGTTGAATTGTAGCGCGGGGGGTGACAAGTGACGGAAACCATTTACAGTGATGGTGGCCAATCGGATTGAGCCCAGTGGCCCATCAGGCCAGTAACATATGAAAACTGATGGCCTGAACTGGCACATCAAGGTAAAAAAAGGTGCCGGGCCAGTGTTAATATTGAGGCCTGCCATTGTCACCAACATGTATAACCTCTCCTTGGTCCTGGTAGTGCTACAGTCAGTCAATGCCAGCAAGTGTGATCTGCCACAGACAACCATGTGTTGAGTCACATGGAGTCTATTTGGCACATGAGGCAAACAGGTCAAGGTCATGTCCCATCAGTTGTGATTTTGGCAGAAACACAAGCCTTAAGTTATAATCTTACCTTTGAGTTTCAGTGTCCAGTTAATTTTCCTTAACAAATAATCAAAAAAATGTAAAATACACACAGATTAAAAACCAGTAAATAATATCAATCAAAATGGCCTCTTCTTGAAACCTTGCTTTAAAAAAGTTTCCTTTGGTTTTAGCAGTAAATTAAAAAACTATTAAAGATATTTCAGCAAATGAGGTATCATTTTAAAGACTCTGGAATTCAAAGAGGTACAACACTCCATTTTGCCATTTAACACCCACATTACTGTTGTAGTTTAGTAAAAAGGAGCTGAGAAAGTTGAAAGAAAGTTGTTGCCACAAGAAGCCTCAAGAGCAGCGCTCAAGTCTTCAGTCAAGAAGCTCTGCTTTTTATAGGTCTCTGCATTACTAAAAAGCCTGGCATACATGTACTGGCTTCTAGTTGGAGTAGTTGCTAACTATTCATTGTCCACGAGTCCAAGGCATTCATCTCCTATGTGGTACTGGTAGTCACAATTTTATCAACCAATGAGCTGTCTGCAACTTATTGCTGGCAAAAGAGTCGGTAAAAGTATGTCGGGCTTAACAGAAATTGTTCCTCATCGCTTATTCTATAATCAGCACTATGACAGTGTAGACAACTTTCTACACTCTGCCAGGAAGCAGGTGGTATTGTCATTGTGAAGTCTTGTCAGTGATCATGAACATGACAAGTTTTCCCCACCATTGGTTGGACAAACTGTGCAGGGGAAGAGTGGCTGACATTGGCAGCTGCCTGTAGTGTGCACACGGTTCTAGTTGACATTCTTAGTTGGCCAATCCTCCTGTTGAATCAAACAGTCAGTGTACCATTGGGTGCACATGCTATTTAGTCAGTTTTTGATGTTGGTGAACTTATGCAAACTGAATGAAAATGATCACTGGCTGCCTGTGTGTAATTGTGCATAAAGGTGTGACTTTTGTGTGCTGTATAGCTGGTGGGGACACTAAAATGAAATCGCTGGATGGACACAATGACAGTAGTACTGCCAACAACATAAGGCAAGTGTCAAGCAGATAACCAGTATGTTAAAAGAGACGGGGGGGGGGGAAGAGACAGAAACCCAGCGAGGTACAACCAACCTTGAAGTGGCTGCATTGTGATGCCAGTCGTTGCACCCATTTGACCTGAGAAAAAACGATGAAACATATTTTCTGACACGAGTTGAACTTCAAAACCTAATAGTCGCTGTCTGGGATACGATACCCATGCCCACAAATCGTTGTTCAAAACAACACGTAAGTTTGAGGGATTTTTTGTCCTTTGGGCTGAAGATCCAAAAGACTTATGCCATCAGTCAGCATCTGTCGTTAGCTGCCATATCTCATTCTAAGGGCCCTGTAGGCCCCCGAAACTGGTAAATTTTCACATTTTGTCTATTTTTCAAAAACTCTTCAGTAACTCTTCCTCTGATTTTGTATATACATTCCATGTGGTAGTGCCAGTATACATAAGCAATCTGTATTTGATTGAATCATTCTAAGGGCACCTTAGACAATGCAAAATTGTCCTGCTATTTCCTTACTGCTGCCTCCTGCAGCCACTGATCTCTATTTATAACTGGATAGTGGACTTTGCCCTGATCACTGGGGTGGCTGAGTGTAGCGGCCTGCTGTAAACCTGTTTATTGGGCTTTTTAAGTCAAAATGCACACTATGTATATGTACCTTGTGAACAAATAAAGTTTTATCATAGTTCATCTATTTCTTCTTTCCATTCTCGGGAATGGTGGTAGGGACAAAATGAAAACAGAAAATGTGTGCACATTTTCTTAAATAACCTTTAACTGTGCTACATGTGAGATTGCAGCTCATCTACTCTCCTGCAAGGTTTCTACAACCACTGGAAATCAGCGTAGTCAGAGTATTGGGATAAAATTGTACAGTATTTTTATTAACACATTAACTAATATATACAATCTTCACAAAACGGTCTACTCGAATATTTTATTTCCAGGTGGATAATCATTGGCATGCATATAGTCTCCACTAAACATGTTACTTCCCTCATAACCCTTAATGATCTGTAACAGTGATTCACCAAAAAACATTTGATTAATAATTACAAACTCACAATATAGTCCAAATGACTTCAGGGCCTCTTGGCCCATTTTTAGTCCTTTGGCCAAAGGTCCAAGGGACTCTGCGTCCGACGTCTGCCGTTAGCTGTCGTATCTCAGAAACCGTTTTTCTCTAATTTTGCATATCTTAGGGCACTGCCACTATGCACGAGAAATCTGTATTTGATTTAATCATCCTAAGGGCTCCAAAGGTCCCCTAAAATGCTAAATTTGCTAACTAAATGGTCTACTGTAGCAGCAGATCTAGCAGGCTTCCAGTCCTTTTGTTCAACTAATCCCTTTTCCCACAACATCTGTCACACCTAATCTGTAATTGGTCACTGGCAGAGGCTTGGGTCAACACACTGTTGTACCAGAAACAGAACACTATTCTCCTTCCCAAAACATCTGTCACATGCGGAGAAATGGCAACAATAGGAAATACATGCCATTGATAGGCAAACGTGTTCTTTTTATAGAAAACATCAGTTTCTTTCTGTAACTGTCTACGTATGTCTATGATAACCATTTGTCCGCCCTGCTCACAATAAACATCACATGAATGATAAAAGGAAGATCACTGCCACTTAACGTGTGGATTATTATTATGATTATAAACTGTTCTGCTACTGCTTGATGGACAGTTAATTAGTGGGTCAAGTTCAAATACATCAGCACGTTTTTCACACCTGCATGGTAGTTTAGGCTCAGTAGTGTGCTGGCAGCTACTAAACCTATAGGCTTGCGTGAAAAGGATAGTTGGCAGAAGAACTAACTTCAAAGCACCAATGCATCCATTTAGCCACGCAGCAGTCACACTGGCCCAGTGTCTGCTGCTATGTTTATATAATAATTTATATAGGCTTAATGATCCCAATACACCAATCTGTTGGCACAATGTCAGATAATAGAACTAGGTTAAACATTTTAACAATAACTATAATTAGTTCTGTGGGGCTGTTTTTTTTCTCAAAAACTGTTCAGTAACTTTTTCTCTAATTTTTCATAGACATTTCATGTGGTAGTGCCTGCTATTGTTTGATAGACTCCTGTTAAACTGGGCAATTGCCTGTAGGTTTTAAACTGTGTCAAACAGTGAGTCTACCTTTTGCCCTCAAATAATCTATCCTCTTAGTTTTACACATAAAGACATAATCTAGCATAACTTGATAAGTTTTTGTACCCACACACATATGATGAATTGTATGTAGTAGACAGTAGTGCTTAGCAGTCAGGGGCCGGCATGCTTGCTGTCGTTGTCACAATGGATGTGTATGTAACAATTTATAACAATATACAGTCAATAAAATTGTATGTCATTAATTTGGCCTAATTCAATCAATACCTGACTTGCATTGTTCCTTCTGCATAAATGAATGTATGTAAACAACGGGGACATACTGTGTTTTATGTGGAAGTAACAACACATGCAGCCTAGCTATTGGCTCATAACATGTTTGGTTACGAGGCTATGCGACTCGCGCATGCGCGTTAGACACCAGTATTTAAGCAATAGCAGCAGCGGGATCGACCTCATTCATTCAAAATTATTGGGGAGTATTTACAGCGTTTATTCAGCTTATTTGGATTTCTATTTATGTAGTTAGAATGTAGTTGTGCTGTATGCTAGATGAGTGTGTTCGTGTAATATTATTGATCAAGTTTAGAATTCCCACCCTCCCTCCCCTTTAACAGTGGGTGACTTTTAGCAGGGCGGAGTGACCCCCCACACATGTGGTGAATAGTGTATATATTGGTGGAGTGACCCACACACATATGATGAATTGTATGTAGTAGACAGTAGTGCTTAGCAGTCAGGGGCCGGCATGCTTGCTGTCGTTGTCACAATGGATGTGTATGTAACAATTTATAACAATATACAGTCAATCAAATTGCATGTCATTAATTTGGCCTAATTCAATCAATACCTGACTTGGGTTGTTCCTTCTGCATAAAGACATAATCTAGCATAACTTGATAAGTTTTTGTAGCAGCACATTTGTACTTCCAGTGTATCATTGCAATATAACATATACACTGTGTGCCATATTTGAATGTCATGCATGTAATATTTCCATGCAGTCCATTTGCATGTATAATGTAAAACTTCAACAGCCGTTTTCTTCATTTTCACTTTTTGACCCCTACCATGTTCAATGCTCCATAACTTCAAAATTTTTTGTAGCAGTCATAATTTTTGAAACCGTGTAAAGCACCCTACCCAACCTTTACAAGAATGTAAGAAAACAATGTTAAAATTTGTCCGACTTATCACTCATTTGGTCAGGGGTTACATATAGACGTATTAGTCCAAAGGACTTCAGGGCCACTTGGCCAATTTTTTCAGTGGTGTGGCTGCTTGCATGAATATACAGTAAAACCTGTCTTAGCGGCCACCTGTCCATAATGATAACCTGGATATAATGGTCACTTTTGAAAGTCCCGAATGATTTGCTATTAGTTTGCACTGCCCATTACCTGTCCATAATGGTAACCTGTCTATTGCGTATAACGGTCAGTTAAAATGGACCGAACCATTCATAGTCAACCTGCCGCTTGCGGGCAGGTCAAAGGGAATCCATAATTTTCCTGAATAAAACGTCATATTGTCAGTGTCATCGCGTGTATGTGGGACTATGAAACTGCAATCGAGTCATGCGTGGCGTCATTTAAACTTGTTGCAGCCGCTATGTGGCTCCTTTACTCCACCAAAGAGGAGTAGAATCAGCTTTGATGTCCAAAGTGAGCTCAGAGCATGTAGCCACAGATGGAAGCGGGCTGTTGTAGTATTTACCTAGCTTCCTAGGTGGCTTGGCATAGCTGGAGAGACTGCCTAGGTAAATATTACAATCGCCTCTAGCTAAAATTGTATTGATAAGAGAAGCCATTGAAGCAGGCTGTTGTAATATTTACCTAGGTGGCTTGGTGGAGAGACTGCTTAGGTAAATATTAAAAAGGCCCGTTATCACTTGGGGTAGCTTAAATTGTATTGATACTTGATGTGCTCAGGGGATGAGTCCCTGAGCATATCTCTGTCAACGCTTGCCTTGCATGTGTTCACACCCTCATGTTTCCTTTTGGACATCAAAGCTTTTTCTGTTCGCCTTTACTTGGAGGGCGTGATTGATTTCAACATGGCCCATGGATTTTGTATTAGAGACACTAGTTGGATACATTGATGACAGTATTTAATACGTTGTGGTGAAAAAACAGATTTATGAAACATAATCTTATGGCATGTTATCACAGCGTGGGTCATTGTGTGTCATTCGATTATCAAGTACTCATACACAACTTCTCAATCAATCTGTTTACAGTACCAGTTGTCAGTTGATAATGTTCATGTTTGTATTGTCAGTCCATTTCTGGCACTGTATAATTGGCGTACTAGTGAATGTGGCGCTAGAGTCTAGCTGATGTCTGTGCTTGTATTATATTATGTTAATAAAGCTGACATTCACACATGCTACTTTAAAGTAATGACAACTTTATATTGCCTCTACCAGGTAATTTAACATGATTCTTGGATATGAAAAATGAAAGTTTCTAATTTTTAATGACAACTGTTTGTGGGTGGAACTAGCATGTCCTTCACAGTGCCTACTATACATAGCTCCAGTTTACATAATCATCTAATAATGTCTGAACCCGAGCCCTATGTGTAATTCAATTGAAATCATGTAATTATAATTAATTTGAAAACGAAAAGTAACAGGATCCAGTCTTGATGACATACTGTTTTTGTTTGAGCAAGACGTGATGATGATCATCAGTTGAACTGTTCTTGTTTCAGGACAATCAAGTAATAGGAATTGGCAGCGGCTCAACCATTGCGTATGCTGTGCAAAGAATAGGTAATTGTTTGTGTGTGATGTAAATATACGTATCATGCCAACTACTGGTATCAAGAAAACACAAGTACGGTGCACAACTGAACTATTCATGAGAACAGCTCTACTGATATCTGTTGAGCTCATCATATGTTAATCATTAAATTGTGTATACGATTTTTGCCAATTCAGATTATCCCGTAATACATTTCTTAGTTTTGTGTTGTTTTGAAGTAAGGTTTGTTACCTTACTTCAAAACAACACAAAACTAAGAAATGTAATATATGCCCGTGGCTCCAAATACACCAGACTTTACAAGACTTAACATTAAAAAATAGTAACTTATGCATGTTTTTGTAGTATTTATGTCGCACAATGTTTTATTTTATCATAACTTTGATATGATGTAATTCTGGACTTCAAAACATCATATATAATGCTGATGTGTCTATAAAGAAATTAGAAGTTGGTTCCATGAAGTTGTAGATTAAATGTTCATATAATTTTATACAAAACAAACTCACATGTGTATTATTATAATATGGATTTTTGTGATCTAACCAGAAATGGTTTCAAAAATAAGAGACATAAAATGTCCTGTGGCCATCAGCAATAATATTGCACAGATTTTTTTGGAAAATGTACAGTTCAACATGTTTTTGTTAATGGTGATATTGTTTTTATAGCTACTCGTGTGAAGTCGGAGAATATGAAAGTGATCTGCATACCTACGTCATTCCAGGTATGCCAGTCCCATGTTCTAAGATGCAAATGTGTTGATAATATTTGACAAATTTGTAAAAGTTAGCTTGTTACCTTCAAATGTATAGTTTTACCGTTATAAGATGTTAGGGTTGTTAAAGTTTGTCAGGTGATTTTACCAAAGCTAAATAATAGATTTGTACAAATGAGCCAGCACGCTGTAGTGGATACTAAGTGGACTAAACAAAAAATGAAATGATATGAAATTGTACAAGTGAAAACAATGGATTGAGGAAGAATCAATGTAAATGACATGGTTCAGAATAATAATAATTTTATACTGTTGAAATTTAAGTTAAATTACTTATTATTTAATTAATGTAACTTTAAACAGTTTAGTGTTTGTGTTCTAGGCAAGGCAGTTGATCCTTCAAAATGGTTTGACTCTGAGTGACTTGGAGAGACATTCAGAGGTACGTCTTCTTTGTACTGCTTTAATTAAGACTAATTATATGTGTCATACCTTGCAAATACTTATTGTGTTTGGGAAATTTAACAGTTCAAAAAGTACTTGTCAATCATGCAAAGTATTTTATTTTAAAAAAAATGTATGCACATCTGCTCATACTGGTTGTCAATAGATTCTGCAGGCAAACATATGTCTACACTATAGGACAATCAATGGGCACCACTTAATGTCATATGAATGAGCCTTTACTAGTGTGAAATAAACAGTGCAATAGACTGCTTTGAGCAGTCCTAGGGATTGGATTATGCACTATACAAAAATGAGAATATGTGGCCACGGCACTGTGCTGATTATGTATTTTTGTGCTGGCAACAACGCAGGACGAGTGATGATTGGCCTAATGTCTCCTAAGGCGTGATGCTAATTACCCCCCTTTGTCTTTGGTGCTCTTTTGGCACAAGGAACCAATCACCGCGTGGTAATGGAGCTTGGTGGCAGATTGCAATGAGCTCTTCGTTTTGTGAAAGCAGACAGAGTGGTCACATCAAAAATTTTGGCCCTCCCTTCCCTCCCAATTTTTGATAGCATTAGGGACACAACATGTACATCGTTGGTGGAAGAGGGGTTGATAGCAGATCTCAATGCTTTCCCCATTTTCTTAGTGCAGGTGGACAGTGTGTTCACAGGGTTTTGATGCCGAGACATTTTAGTAAGTTGATTTTAGTAAGTTGGGCGTAATGGCCCCACTTATAGGTTTAGGCTAAATCTTGATATAGTGTAACTCTTCAGCAGGTAGTTGGGATTATAGTTAGTGTGAATGAATGGTGTGCTTGGTTAGTACGGTACAGTGCATAAGGTCTACTGTGATTACAGTAGTAATGCTGTTGTTTTATATATCTATAACAATACTGCTAATGTTGTACGTGCCGAAATGTGGGCTCTGTCATCCAGAGGTACAGGAGACTAGTATGGGCTCAGTCACAGGCCTGGCCTTGGGATGTAGAACCCACATTTCTCTCTTTAACTTAATCTCTTTAATAAACGTCATTCATTTGGCCTTATTTCATCACTATTCATGACTTGTGTTGGTGCTTGCATAAACACCTTTTTATGAACAATTCCCTTCTTGCTATAAACTATGAGACTGAAGACAAAGTGTGCTCTGCCTTCAGTTGGACCTGGCCATAGACGGTGCTGATGAAGTCGACGCACAACTGAACTTGATCAAGGGCGGCGGAGGCTGTCTCACACAGGAGAAGATTGTTGCCTCCTGCGCCAGAGACTTTGTCATCATTGCAGATGAGAGGTTAGTCGGCTTATAGATGTTTTCAATAAAGATTTAATAAGTATTTTTGTTTTATGACTTCAGCAGTTGTCAACATTAAACAGCACTTAATGAACCTCCTCCATTGTTCACATCTACCATGGCTTGTAATGAGGTCAAAGTTCACATCTTAGGTCTACTCGTCCTTCCACTGTCTATGGGCACGTCCATGAGGTTGTTCTTGCCATCTATAATCCTCTTTGTATGCAGTTTCGTTGTATCGATAGTTATCAGTCATTGAGAGAGGATTAAGGTGCAAGTTAATATATTTATCTGTTATTGTGTTTCTGGATTCTGCCTTGTGTATCTTCTATCTTGCATGTCTCAGCTGTTTAGAGAATGTATTATAAAATATATGAATGCCAATTTCACCCTTAATTTAAAGTGAAACATTTTGGCAATATTACTGTAACATCAAATATACAAAGGAAGAACAAAATCCTAAAGTCTTGGCTGTTCAAATATGTTTTTACTAACCACAGTTTTGTAATATAATTAACTGTTACATGGATTTTGCTATTTCATATGCACATTCACATACAACTGTCAACATTTACCAATACATGAGGACACCATTCGCACACAGCTGTCAACATTTACTAATACATGAGGACACCATTCGCACACAGCTGTCAACATTTACCAATACATGAGGACACCATTCGCACACAGCTGTCAACATTTACCAATACATGACGACAACTTTAACATGGCCAGACATTCACTCACACAAGCAACAATAATCTGATCAGACTGGGTCCTTCAACTTAAACATATAGCCGTCTGAATCAATTAATATTAAAATAACAGTTGGTGATTAAAACACATTTAAATGGTCAAGATGTTAGAATACATATTATTAATCCATGATTTAAAGATAAAAATGAACAAACTTTATACCTTGAAAATGGTTTGCAGGGTGTGTTATGAGAAGTGGACCTATGCACATGTTGCAGGAAGGACACGCAGCAGCTGGGACAGCGGTGGGAGAACGGAGTTCCCATCGAGGTCATCCCCATGGCCTACACTCCCGTCATGAGGAAGATACAGCAACAGTTTGGAGGAGAGATTGAGCTGAGGATGGCCAAGCAGAAAGCTGTGAGTCCTTCAGGCTGTGTCAGATACTCTCAGTGTCGGATACTCTCGGTGTTGGATACTGCCAGTGTCAGATACTCTCAGCATCGGATACTGTCAGTGTCAGACACTGTCGGTGTTGGATACTGCCAGTGCCAGATACTGTCAGCATCAGATACTGTCAGTGTTGGATACTGTCTGTGTTGGAACTGTCATCATGGAATACTGTCATTGTCAGATACTATCAGTGTTACTTTCAGTACCAGATATTGTTAGTGTCAAATACTATGAGCTTGAAATAATGTGAGTGTCAGATAATAGACACATCATGTACTGTTACTGTTATATACTGTCAGCGTCATACTCTCAACGTAACTTCTCCCCTGGTAGGGTGGTGTGTGTTTTATGTTTAAATATATTTTTTTTGCATAAAACTATTGTGAGAACGAGCAGTTTGACTTTCTTTCATATTAATACAATTGGGAAAAATCTACTTTCTATAATCTAATTTATAACCATTTGATATATTTTTAGATCATTTGATTCAATGCTAATAAGCAATTTGTGAGATGTGCCTAAACATGTTATTATGTTCATTCTATTTGACATGGTGCATGGGAGAAATGTATTATTTTATTGTTGCTGCACAATTTAATGGCAGATTGCCAGAAGTAGTTTTAGTCTGTTGTTGTAGTGGGCGTGGTGGAAAATGTGTGTAGTTTTATGAAGCACCAACATTTTATCAATGCAGAACATCCTAGTAAAAGTAATTAATCTTCATGGTGAATAGTTTTGTGGGTCATAACTGATTTTCAGTTTTACTGTAGGCACCGTTGTCGTCATAATAGCCTTAGGACAACACAGACATATATAATATGTGATAGAAACATGACAGTACTGTAGTTTATAGGGACACTGCAGTGAGGTTTGCTCATACAGTTCAAATGTGTAACTACAAATATTTCTTGCTACATTTGAAGGGCCCCCTAGTGACAGACAATGGCAACTTCATCATTGACTGGAAGTTCAGCGCAGACAAAGAATGGGACTGGACAGTAACCAGTACCCAGCTCAAGATGATACCAGGTGAGACGTTGGAGGACAGACCTTCCACTTATGAGGAGGAATGTAGATTTCTTTTTTAGTACAGATTATACCACACTCTACATAGATTGCTTCATTTATAAATTTGCTAATAGAAAAATGTTCATAAACGCCCTGGAGAGAATGTGGCGTGTCTAAACATATGCTGAGCTATTTATAAATACCTCCAAAAGTTACTTTGTCTTTGCTTCTGGGGAATGCAGGTCTGTGACACTTTCTCTCTGTGACAGGTGTCATTAAGACAGGTCTGTTACACTTTCTCTCTGTGACAGGTGTCATTAAGACAGGTCTGTGACACTTTCTCTCTGTGATAGGTGTCATTAAGACAGGTCTGTTACACTTTCTCTCTGTGATAGGTGTCATTAAGACAGGTCTGTTACACTTTCTCTCTGTGACAGGTGTCATTAAGACAGGTCTGTTACACTTTCTCTCTGTGATAGGTGTCATTAAGACAGGTCTGTGACACTTTCTCTCTGTGACAGGTGTGGTCGAGACAGATGTGTGCACTTTCTGTGTGTCTCATGTGTGATTGAGACAGGTGACACTTTCTCCCTGTGACGTGTGGTCGAGACAGGTGTGTGACACTTTCCCTCTGTGACAGGTGTGGTCGAGACGGGTCTATTTGTGGGGTTTGCGCGCAAGGTGTTCTTCGGCACAGCTGACAGTCAGGTGACTACGAGACTCGCGTCCACTGCCACGGTAGTCAAGTAACCATGGCAACAAGATGAGACATCTGCTGCTATACGAATGCCTAAGATAATGACACGTCATGACATTTGTGTTACCAAAACTGTCACCTGCTGACTACTCTCTTTGTACGGTGTACGTATGCCGACTGTGATGTCTTATGTTAATGTCAGTTATGTTATCAGGTATAATTTATTATATTAATTTAATAATTTACTTATGTTCGTCTTTCAGAACAGTAGCCTACCAGTATATGTAATTAATGAAACTGTTCAAATTGTTTTTACAATGATGTAATGTTTTGTGCACGACACTGCCTGAAGTGGTATTTAATCTGTTTTGTTGATTATAATCATTCATAGCACCCGTGGGATTATTTTTTAGGGTCATTTAATTGGAAGCATTTATTCCCTCTGTTTGGTATTCTGTGTTATTGCATCAGGTGTGTTACTATGAACATTTATCTGTACTTTCTTGTTTGACGTCTGATATGTTTGCATGCCATGTAACAAACCACCATTGGCAATGGGATATCCTTATATTGGGTGTTCCTCTCCTCTTGTATATTAGTGTCCCAAGTTCGTGCATCGTGAAATTCCATGACAATGCAGTATTGTGTCGATTTTCTTATTTGAATCTAAAATGTTTACACAGAATTATAAAAAGACAATACCAAGTGAACACCGAATTGGACAATGCATGAACTTAGGACATGAATTTTTTCAAAGAAAATGTTATTAAAGATGCCAACTCCAAATGCCTGCATGATTGATTGTTGAACATGAACAACACAGGATGGTTAAATCTTGGGGAAGGTGAGGATTTTTTACGGGTATACACAGGTAATGTAATTTATGTTATGTTGTGTTGCGAGTTTCATGTAGTGTTGAACATCAAAGTTTCACATCCCTCTTTGAAATTGTATAATATGGTTTGTAATGGGCATGACACTGTAGCTTTATGAAGAAGTTTGTTGCCATGAATGAAGGTTTTGTCAACATTCAACAGTATGGTGGTTGACAGCTATGGTAATTGATAACAAACTGAATGACATCTTCCTGGTGAATAACAAGATACGAGGTATTAAAACATCTTTTTAATGTGTAAGTTGAATAGTACAAATATACATCAGTGATATGCATGCATAAGTGGTATTTCACCATGTTTTCATCTCGTCTTAGCCAATAGTTTTGTACGACTGTAGAAATTGGCCATAGCATATTTTATAGACCTGTTTGATTGATGTTTTTTTAGAAATAAAGATTTCATTTTTTTTAAATCACTTGAAAATGTTACTTGAAAATGTTTTGATATCTTCAAAATCTTCTGAATGTGTTGGCTACTATGTATATGCAACTAATGAAAACATGTGCAGTTTAAATATATCTTCCCGTACGTGCTTATATATGAACATTACAAACCCATACCTGCATACAAATATGTCTATTTTCCCACATTCACAGATGTCTTTTCTGATGAGTTTTGTTGTGGTTTTGTTGTGAAAACGTCATTGATTAATTCATTTTACTAATACATCACATCGTAATTAAATAACAAAATACCATCATATATATTTTAACAAATCACTATACCTAATTATCTTAACAGTTCATAAGTAACTTTGACACGATGTTGTTATAGCAACAACAGCCTCTCAGATGATGACAAACAAACCTGAGTTGACAACAGTTTGTTGGTGCAATCCAGGATATAGGAACAAACTATGTCACTGCCTCGGGCTGTCAAAGCTTTTGATATTTAACACAATTACCTGTATGTTTTTTATCAAGACCGTTCATGCCTTTTTTATGTGGCTATGTTATCTGATTCGTGCAACAGTCGTACGGTAGCCATTCTTAGAAATACCACTTCCAAGTTCTGCTTTACGGTCGGGTGTTAGGTTAGTCTCAAACTAACTGTTAGGTAAGTAATTACTATGAAGCAGTGCCACTTTTTACACAAGGCTGTCTATGCAGCTATTTCTCAGCAAGGACCATACTGCATACAAAAATAGATACCCCTATGTTAGGTGCAACTCTAAGATTACAGTTTAATCTACAGCGATAAGCTGAATAGTCTTCATTGGTTGAACAAGGTAATTTTTCTTGGCAATGCCCCTGGCGTTGTTACTGGTAGCCATATACATGCTGGTGGTTGCTATGGCGTATGTTGGTTGTCAAGATTAGTCAAGATGGATGAATGTCTTCCAGCGCTCCGTTTTCGTCGACTCGTCGATGCCAGAATCGCGTCCTGGAAACACAAATACAGCTCATTATTTACGAGTGGTTACAGCATGACATGGTGAAAAGGTAGATAACTGTAAATACAAGAATGATGTGGGATAATATAGTATGATGCATCTAATAGAAAGGACATGATTGTAATTGATTTGAACACTGTAGGAGTCCCAGTAATTGATGATTCTATGAAATTGGGTTTGAAGCATCCTCGCAAGCCAGGGCTGTTTGCCATGTAAAACTAGCCCTGGCTGATCCCCTACACGAAGTGCGGAAGTTAGCCGAGTCAAACTAGTAATTGACTTCGCCAGTCGCGACTGCATCACCTGTGAGAACAGCGCAAATACCCGCCCCAATTTGAAGACGAATAAACGACTTCTGGGAATCCCAATATATATAATGACCTGTTTGTCCATTAGCACGAGCAGCTGAGCGGTATTGTGTATTCGAATAATTGCTTCTACTTCCTAAACATTGCATGTAACATGAGCCACGGTTGGTTGAAATTAGTTTTATTATGACCACCTGACCTGCCGAGATCCACTGATCTAGTGAGCGATTTCATAGGCTGAGCTTAAATTCAGTTTTGCAAAGCGATCACCCAGGGGGTACTGCTGGGTGGCACTGACATAATCAGCAGCTGCGACCCCTGGCATGCGAGGATGGTCTGAAGACGCACAGGAAGAGAGGATGGCTAGGAGAATGAATGAGGGAAGAGATTGGGAAGTTGTGCAGTGTAACAGGAATATTAATAAGTAACCAGATGACATGGACAGGTCACTTGATACATATGGATGTGGGCAGACTATCGAAGAGAGCAGAGGCATAGAAACATATAAGGCCACAGGAAAACACAGCTGATTTGGGACTATTGGGTAAAGAAGGATTTAAAAAGATGGAGATAAGTGAAGTGGAGATGGGGCTGCAGGGAAGGAGCAGTGGAGGACACTAACAGCAAGGGCAGTGCAACAGTACAGGCCCTGAACCTCGCCCCTGTACAAATGAACCAGGAGCAAGAACATGTAACACCATACAATGCATGTACAAAACTAGTGTCCACAATTGAGCAGCTCCCATCATGACCTGTGTTGATACCCACCTATAGTGGAGTGTATGTCTGATGACTTATTGCTGACGGAGTCAAAGGCAGGCTTCTCGTCATGGGCATAGTCTGACTCCGGGGGCGGGTCTGAAAGAGGCTCCTCGTAGATGCCAGTGAAGCGCTCTGTGTGCTCCGCCTTGCTCCACTGGCGGTTATAGTAGGCCTGGCGACACGTCTGCACAAACTCCCACACCAACGGCACAATGACGAGGTAGGCCGTCGCCACAATGCCCCACACCAGCATCACCATTGTCCATGCACTAAAACAACATGGGGCACGTTGGGACAATGTTCATCAAGTTGAAAGAATAATCTAAAATCTATTTAACTTATTACACTATACAACTGTACATTTGAAACTGATGAAGACTGCCGACAGTGGACAAAATGTCAAAGTGAGTTTCACATATACAGTTGTGTAGTGTAATAAGAAAAAAATTGAAATAGAGTTTAATAAGAATATGGAATTTTTACAGTGCTACAGCCAGCACAGTCAACTATGATTTACAGAGAATGTTACAAATTAAATAGTATATTATAGAGAAGAGAAAAGGTTTTGAAAGAAAATATTATGTCGAGTAATAAGAGTGAATATAATAGCAACTTGACATAGAATTATGTGGACTATAAATATTAATGTAGAAGTAATGTGCAGCAGTGACTACACTAAATAAGTGTCTTGCAAAACTGATTTTAATTAATCCAGCAAGATTTTGCAAGAACCATTCCATAACAATGTGTTCCATGTGCAATGGTAACAATGTGTTCAATGTGTTCCATGACAACATTGTTTTAAGAACAAGTTATTGCTACTGGCTCAAAATACTCATTTTATTTTGAACAAGTAATTATCGAGAATTATACATAATTATTAACCAGAAATAAACTATCTGGAAGTCCAATTATGACAGAGTGGTCATTTTCAAGACTCGTTTCCAAAGGGTGGTCGCTTTCAAGGGTTTCTAACCATGTTAACTGATGGATCCGTTACGTTGTACTTTGCGATCTCTGTCGAGCTTTACCTTTGCCAACAATGTTGATAATGGTTATAAATATGAAATTTTACATTATTATTATGGCAGGACATCTAGACTAAACATTACCACAGATAGTGTCACTTTAAAAACTTTGCCTTACATTTTTGTTATAAAGAAAAGCTTGGGGGGCTAGAATTTCAACAAAATATATGGCGGTATGTCTGAACACGATGTCATGACATCCATTTTTTATGGTTTGACGGACCTTTTGCTAAGCAACAAACCTGTAGACGTACCTGAACTGTGAGCGGTCGAAGACCTGCAGTAGGAGCATGCAAGCGGGCCACATTAGGACTGCCCCGACGGCCAGGAGCACTCCAATGAGGTAGGCGCTCACCTCTGCGTTACGGAAGGTCCGGCGCACCGTGAAGAAGTGGGGGCGACCCTTCTGCATGTGGGTGGCACCGATGTCAGGCGCGTACTTTATGGCCCACCTACACACATAACATACTGTCATTAAGTCTTAGTCTTGTAATACATGTGGTAATGCTGTTAAAACTGATATTGCACTGGTGTGGACTACTTTTAAAGGGACGTAATCTGTTTGTTAACTTGGAATTAACAGGTGTAGTAATTTCTAACTGGAAGTCTGCTGTATTGACTGTGGGAAAGTTAACATCAAAAGGTATAGCAGTTAACACAGCCCAACTCAGCCATATTGCCAATCAAGCTTGTTTTGAAATTGTTTTTTTTACTATTTGAACATGCATCTGTAGTCATGTTACAGGCTTACTAAACACAATTTAGCGGGCAGTATACCTTCAACATTGCACCAGTATGGACTATATTTTCTACACCATTAAAGCAGTGCATGATGTGGTTGAACCTACTTATGGGAGGTGGATGTTAGCTACTTACGGGATGAAGATGTTATCTGCTTACAGGAGAAGGATTTTGGCTATTTACAGGATTATGATGTTAGCTACTTACAGGATGAGGATGTTAGCTATTTATGGGAGGAAATTGGCTAATTACGGGAGGAGGGTTTTGGTTACTTACAGGATGAAGAAGTTGGCTACTTACTTGAGGAGGATGTTAGCTACTTATGAGAGAGGGGTGTTAGCTACTTATTGAAGGAGGATATTAGCTACTTACAGGAGGAGGATGTTGGCTACTTACATGAGGAGGATGTTGGCTACTTACCGGGGAGATGTTAGCTACTTACGGGAGGATGATGTTGGCTACTTATGGGAGGATGATGTTGGCTACTTACGGGAGGAGGATTTTGGCTACTTATGGGAGGAGGATGTTGGCTACTTACGGGAGGAGTATATTGTCGATGGAGCGTGTCTTCTCCCACTGCTCCTCCTCCTGGAGGTCGCCGTCGCATCCTCCACATGACAGACTCACCATGATGCACAGCAAGCCTCCGAAGCCCAGGGCCACCGCTGTGCCCGTGATGAACGGCTCCGGCTTGCCCGTGTTCTCTCGGAACTACCGACATACAGCACTCAGTTAGATGCGCAATGACAACGTAAACAAGTTTATGCTATTCGATAGTATCTCCAATGTAAAGTGTTTTGAGCAGTCCCAACAACTAGATACTGCATACTGTTGCATTTATGTCTTTATCTGTGGTACACTGTTGGGTGTTTCATGCAAACATTAATACAGCATTTATATGGCGGCAGATTAGAGCAAGAACTAGCTGTAAATGTACTTATTATTTTGTATACTTATATATACTTAAATTGTATTACCTCAGTACATATTATTTATGGTTAAACTTTTTTTGTGGATTAATTTTAGAATTATTGTGGGTTGAATATATGTGTAATGCCTAAGTCTAAGAGCAATTGTGATTAATTGATATTATATAAGTATTGATTACTAATTAAATAATTGTATTACATATTATTTAAGGTTGGACTATTATTGTCATGGATCACATTACAGAATTATTGACGGAGATGTGATTGCATGTTTGTATAATGCCAAAGAAGAATCGTGATTGATCAGCATTATGTAAATAAATATATATTTATATATGACCAAGCCCCTGTTCCTACCTTGGTGAGTCCCTTGTCGTAGGTGGAGGCGTACACGAGCCATGAGATGACTGCGGCCGTGAACCCGCCCAGGCACCCGACTGACACCCCCGCACCAGTGGTGCGGTGCCATGTGATGGACAGGGCGATGGGGATGACACACGACCCCACCATCACTCCCAGGAACTTGAACAACCAGCTGACGTCAATGTCAATGGCAAGGATAATGAGAGAGACGGGGATGAGCAGGCACGAGATGCTGCAGCACAAACACACAGATGTTTACAGAGTCTACCCGGTACTAGCAGTAGAGACTCCAGTTCACTCAGCTGTATGACCGAGTACCTGGCTATAGGCAGTGGTGGATATTTGTGTATGAATAGTCTTCACGCATTAATTGCAGCGTGCTGGATGCTTCCCAGAGAAGTTGAGATGGTGTTCGATTGAACAGGTCTGCCAGAGAGTAAAGTATATAGCGCTAGCAGTTCTAAGGACTGGATACTTTGTTAGATAAGAACTAACCTTTACTTTGATTTATTTTACTATATACATCGAGAGGTTTGTCTGTTTGGATTGTAAATAAGAACTAAGTGGTATTAATATACCTCTACAGTACTGACATCCTCAGGAACCTTCAACTCTCAGAGGCGCAACAAACAAGAATCGTTAGACATTTCAGGAACAGGAATGCGCAAAAGTGATCATTATAGATCTATAGAGCAAGGAAATATGCAATTTCAAACAAATACCAGTATGTCTACCTGGGTAGTATGTCTACCTGGGTAGTATGTCTACCTGGATAGTATGTCTACATGGGTAGTATGTTTACAAGAAGTAGCCATGGTTTCAGATGATTGTAGTCATCAAATGTATCTACTCACACTATATATTTTCAACACCTAAAACAGCTCCATATTTTTCTTGTACATATTTTTGCTTTCACCGACATGTGCATGAAAATGTATGAGAATGACGACCATGTCAGTTACACTGACATGTCGTGCAGCGGCTTGTGCTATGTGACAGTGATGACATACCTGATGACAACGACATGCTTGAGAACTACACAGCGTCTGTCATACTCCAAGTATTCCTCATTGCGAATGGCGCGCTGAACCCGCATCGACATCTGACGGTCTGGGGGGATGGCCTTTGCTTTGAAGGGTGCTACGTATGCCTAGAGGGGCGGATTAGAATTGCAAACTGTTAATAACAATAATTTGGGGCTATACAGTAGCATCACATGACCAAGATTAAATTCCAAATTCATCAACTTATATAACAAGATTTAATAAGATTTTTACCCAAAGCAATACACTACAGATGGCGTAAGGACAAGGAAGCCATTGGCTTCTTGAGAGTCAAATTTCAATCTACAACGATATATGAGTGGCCAGTCTTGTAAGATATCTTTCATTTGTATAATGTCTGACAATTTCAACAAAACTAAATAGCAAACCTGTAAAAATGAGCTAGCATGTCATGATAGATACAAAGGTAGATTCAGTTATTTCATGAAATGTACGTGAGACAGGTTGAATAAACTGAAACGAATTAAGAACGATGTAATAAAGAGACTAGCATACCTGGTAGATGTGACACAGCCAGGTAGATGATGTGAGCCTACCTGGTAGATGTGACAGAGACAGATGTGACAGAGCCAGGTAGATGATGTGAGCCTACCTGGTAGACGCGAGAAAGCCTACCTGGTAGACGTGAGAGAGCATACCTGGTAGACGTGAGAGAGCCTACCTTGTAGATGTGAGAGAGTCTACCTGGTAGACGTGAGAGAGCGTACCTGGTAGACGTGAGAAAGCCTACCTGGTAGACGTGAGAGAGCGTACCTGGTAGACGCGAGAAAGCCTACCTTGTAGATGTGAGAGCGTACCTGGTAGATGTGAGAGAGCCTACCTGGTAGACGTGAGAGAGTCTACCTGGTAGACGCGAGAGAGCCTACCTGGTAGACGCGAGAGAGCGTACCTGGTAGACGCGAGAGAGCCTACCTGGTAGACGCGAGAGAGCCTACCTGGTAGACGCGAGAGAGCCTACCTGGTAGACGCGAGAGAGCCTACCTGGTAGACGCGATAGAGCGTACCTGGTAGACGCGAGAGAGCGTACCTGGTAGACGCGAGAGAGCGTACCTGGTAGACGCGAGAGAGTGTACCTGGTAGACGTGAGAAAGCGTACCTGGTAGACGTGAGAGAGCGTACCTGTTAGAAGTGAGAGAGCGTCCCTGTTAGACGTGAGAGAGTCTACCTGGTAGACGTGAGAGAGCGTACCTGGTAGACGTGAGAGAGCATACCTGGTAGACGTGAGAGCGTACCTGTTAGAAGTGAGAGCCTACCTGGTAGATGTGAGAGAGCGTACCTGGTAGATGTGAGAGAGCGTACCTGGTAGATGTCGTAGACAACGATGGATGAGACAGCAAGGACCTGGGCGGAGGCCGTGGTGATGACACATACTAGGGTGAAGACAAACATGATGAAGTCTCCCGTCTGACCCAGCAACTGCTGCGACACGTACACGGGCAGCAGACCTGTGAACAACATCATACATGGGTAGCAGACCTGTGAACACCATCATAACATCAAACACGGGCAGCAGACCTGTGAACACCATCATAACATCAAACACGGGCAGCAGACCTGTGAACACCATCATAACATCATACACGGGCAGCAGACCTGTGAACACCATCATAACATCACACACGGGCAGCAGGCCTGTGAACAACATCATAACATCATACACGGTCAGCAGACCTATGAACACCATCATAACACCATACACGGTCAGCAGACCTATGAACACCATCATAACATCGTACGTGGGCAGCAGACCTATGAACACCATCATAACACCATACACGGTCAGCAGACCTGTGAACACCATCATAACATCATGTAGGGGGCTGTCACCTCATTACATTCGTAGTCAATCATTCTGGAACAATATTTTCAACTTAGCAACATAAAAATATTTAGATGGATGTTTTATTTATGGTGACACAATGTAATTATGTGACATACAAATTCAATTGCATATGATAATTACTTAATAATGATTAAGTATGATCATAAACTAAAACACTGCTTATTTTCCAATAACAAATTATGAACATAACAACAGAACACTAGGACGACTTTTGTTTCATAATAAATACCACCACCAGTTTTTATAGCCAACCTACCCCCAGGGAGATGTCTCAACATCATAACCCCCTGTTTGGGGGGAACCTCCCACACCTACCACCTCCAGGCTGTAGTCTCAACATCCCAAATCTCTCTATTTGGGGAGACAACCTCCCTGTGATCCCCCAAGAAAACCAGTTGAATTAACTGCTTAATTAAATTTCACGTAACTGCACAAATAAAATAAGTAAAGAAAATTGTGCAGTGACCAAACAAAGACTGATGTGACTAACCATTGAGTGACTCCTTGGCAGGTTCGATGTGTTGTCCAGCCTTGAGAGCCATGGCCCAGTAGGAAGTGCCGAATGCGAAGGCAGCACAGAAGGGAATGGCAAACCAGGCGAGGCCGCCGGTGATGAGGCCTCCAACACCGTGGGCGGGTTTGGACGCGATACTCCCCTGCCAGAACGACTGGTCAACAAACACTGAGCTGAAGCTGCCTGCAACACAAACATAAACATAGATGAACCTCACCTGACGGTCACCTCTGTTACATAGTCACCTGACAGTTAAGGTCTCCCTAGAACAGTCCCAAATGATTTCTGTGACAGTAGAGTATATGAAAATAGTCCCACTAACACAGTCACCTCACAGTTAAGGTCTCCCTAGGACAGTCCCAAATGATTTATGTGACAATAAAGTATATAAAAATAGTCCCACTAACACAGTCACCTCACAGTTAAGGTCTCCCTAGGACAGTCCCAAATGATTTATGTGACAATAAAGTATATGAAAATAGTCCCACTAACACAGTCACCTCACAGTTAAGGTCTCCCTAGGACAGTCCCAAATGATTTATGTGACAATAAAGTATATGAAAATAGTCCCACTAACACAGCCACCTGACAGTTAAGGTCTCCCTAGGACAGTCCCAAATTATTTCTGTGACAATAAAGTATATGAAAATAGTCCCACTAACACAGCCACCTGACAGTTAAGGTCTCCCTAGGACAGTCCCAAATGATTTATGTGACAATAAAGTATATGAAAATAGTCCCACTAACATAGTCACCTCACAGTTAAGGTCTCCCTAGAACAGTCCCAAATGATTTCTGTGACAGTAGAGTATATGAAAATAGTCCCACTAACACAGTCACCTGACAGTTAAGGTCTACCTAGGACAGTCCCAAATGATTTCTGTGACAATAAAGTATATAAAAATAGTCCCACTAACACAGTCACCTCACAGTTAAGGTCTACCTAGGACAGTCCCAAATGATTTCTGTGACAATAAAGTATATAAAAATAGTCCCACTAACACAGTCACCTCACAGTTAAGGTCTCCCTAGGACAGTCCCAAATGATTTATGTGACAATAAAGTATATGAAAATAGTCCCACTAACACAGTCACCTCACAGTTAAGGTCTCCCTAGGACAGTCCCAAATGATTTATGTGACAATAAAGTATATGAAAATAGTCCCACTAACACAGCCACCTGACAGTTAAGGTCTCCCTAGGACAGTCCCAAATGATTTCTGTGACAATAAAGTATATGAAAATAGTCCCACTAACACAGCCACCTGACAGTTAAGGTCTCCCTAGGACAGTCCCAAATTATTTCTGTGACAATAAAGTATATGAAAATAGTCCCACTAACACAGCCACCTGACAGTTAAGGTCTCCCTAGGACAGTCCCAAATGATTTATGTGACAATAAAGTATATGAAAATAGTCCCACTAACATAGTCACCTGACAGTTAAGGTCTCCCTAGAACAGTCCCAAATGATTTCTGTGACAGTAGAGTATATGAAAATAGTCCCACTAACACAGTCACCTGACAGTTAAGGTCTACCTAGGACAGTCCCAAATGATTTCTGTGACAATAAAGTATATAAAAATAGTCCCACTAACACAGTCACCTCACAGTTAAGGTCTCCCTAGGACAGTCCCAAATGATTTATGTGACAATAAAGTATATGAAAATAGTCCCACTAACACAGCCACCTGACAGTTAAGGTCTCCCTAGGACAGTCCCAAATGATTTATGTGACAATAAAGTATATGAAAATAGTCCCACTAACACAGCCACCTGACAGTTAAGGTCTCCCTAGGACAGTCCCAAATGATTTCTGTGACAATAAAGTATATGAAAATAGTCCCACTAACACAGTCACCTCACAGTTAAGGTCTCCCTAGGACAGTCCCAAATGATTTATGTGACAATAAAGTATATGAAAATAGTCCCACTAACACAGTCACCTCACAGTTAAGGTCTCCCTAGGACAGTCCCAAATGATTTATGTGACAATAAAGTATATGAAAAATAGTCCCACTAACACAGCCACCTGACAGTTAAGGTCTCCCTAGGACAGTCCCAAATGATTTCTGTGACAATAAAGTATATGAAAATAGTCCCACTAACACAGCCACCTGACAGTTAAGGTCTCCCTAGGACAGTCTCAAATGATTTCTGTGACAATAAAGTATATGAAAATAGTCCCACTAACACAGCCACCTGACAGTTAAGGTCTCCCTAGGACAGTCCCAAATGATTTATGTGACAATAAAGTATATGAAAATAGTCCCACTAACACAGTCACCTCACAGTTAAGGTCTCCCTAGGACAGTCCCAAATGATTTATGTGACAATAAAGTATATGAAAATAGTCCCACTAACACAGCCACCTGACAGTTAAGGTCTCCCTAGGACAGTCCCAAATGATTTCTGTGACAATAAAGTATATGAAAATAGTCCCACTAACACAGCCACCTGACAGTTAAGGTCTCCCTAGGACAGTCCCAAATGATTTATGTGACAATAAAGTATATGAAAATAGTCCCACTAACACAGCCACCTCACAGTTAAGGTCTCCCTAGGACAGTCCCAAATGATTTCTATGACAATAAAGTATATGAAAATAGTCCCACTAACACAGTCACCTCACAGTTAAGGTCATTCAGGTCATTTTTGCCCAGGCTCGTGGGTGACCATGACAGCGAGGTTCCACTGTACTATAACATGGCTACCAGTGACAGCTGATGTTTGTAAAAGAATAAATTTTCTGCTTATGAGTATTGTTCTTGTCTTTCAATACGTTTGCAAATAGCTGTTGAGAAAGTCTATCATGGTCAGGCACATGTTCACGGCATCATGTAATAGACATGCATACCACTAACCCCCATCAAATCATATTCACTCTGCTAGCAATGTAAACATGAAATCTGCCACAAAACATTCAAATTAAATAGATATAACATTAAGAGTATATTTGTTAAATATGGCTCATTATAACATATTTAGGCAGTCAATACGTTACAACATATTATTGTATAACAAATTTATAATAAAAACGTTATACCTTAAAATACTCAAAACAATTCTCTCAAACATGATCATGGTGAACTGTTGTACGTACTCAGAATGATGATGATTCCTTCGAGCATGCCACCGCGAGACAGAAACGTCAAGAGGCTCACATCATCATTGTCCTTGTCAGCTTTGCCACAGTTGATGATGTCAAAGATCTTGTTGGCCGAGCCGTACTCGTTGTCTGAACGACTCAACGGGTCATAGAAGACGTCAGCGAAGTAGACCATCACAATGGACATCATGATAGCACAGGAGAAGTAGGCGACGTAGATACTGCCGCCGATACCACCAACCACCGTGAATAAACCAACGACTATGGCCAGCACTATGGTGGCCACCTCCTTAGTGAGACCTACGGACAAGAAAACGGATGATAATAAGGAATAATAATATCAGTCAAAGTTGATTTGAAAGTGCATTTATACCTGCTTGAATGCTGTGTTTGCTTAATGGTAGCCACTACCCGAAAACGGCCATAGGCCATATCTCTGTTAATGCTGAACGTATCTTACCAACATTTGGAGTACCGATTAGTTAAATGAATAGTATTTGATATGTGGAATATGGGCTCAGTTGCTTGTGTATTACCATGGCAATGAACGTTTCTAGTGACAGTGATGCATGCATCCTTGACAATTATTCTGAGCTAACAACTGTACGTGTGATCTTGCAGTTGTCAAGAATCATCAGCTAGAATACTCCTTTGTGCAATAAGGTGGCTTTGGGCAAGGAAATCTGACTGCAATGACTTTTGTGAGATGGCACTTTAGGTTTGAGCATTTTTCAAAGCGTCTTGAAAAATGCTAATACCAGAACAACAGTCAGTGAAGTCAGGTAACCTTGCCCAAAACCACCTTATTGCACAAAGGAGTATTCTAGCTGATGATCCTTGACAACGGCCTGATCACACGTACAGTTGTTAGCTCAGAATAATTTTCAAGGATGTGAAAATCAGTCTCACTAGAAACATTCATTGCCATAATAATACACAAGCAAATCAGCCCATATTTCAAACATCATATACCATTCATTTATCTAACTAGTACACCAAATTTTTTAAAGATATGTTCAGTGTTAATAGAGATATAGCATATTAATTATATGGCCGTTTTCGGGTAGTGGCTACCCTTAATGGTGCTTTCTACACCTTCCTATGTTTGATCCACTGAGCACACGCAGGGGTCAGACAGGTAACTACACGTTAAAATCAATATTAATTTAACCAATTTACATGTTGAAATAAGTTAAAAGTTGCTGCCACAATTAATTTAGACGTCACGATTCAGTTTGGGTGGTGTTGATATCTACAGTTAATGACGTGGGTACTTGCTGTTAAAATGGTTCTCCTGTAGAAATCATTTATGTTGCTAATGAAAATACATGCCAAAATAAACCAGTTTTTAAATGAACCATATAAACCACTGTAGGAGCTAACTGTTGTAATGTCGGTTTTCTTGGTAATGTAGCGTCCATCATAACGATAAACGCTAAAACATTACTTCAGCTGGTTGATGGTCTGTGCCTGAACTGTGTCTTCCAATAGCGAGTTCCACAATTTTAACACTCTGGTGAAGAAGGGTGTCTGTTTCCTGTTGACTTGTGTTTGTAGTTTTTCACTTTGGCCTCTTGTGTTACCAGTGACTTTCAGGAACATCTTTGATAGATACAGCGAGCATACCACTCTGGGGACCAGGAATGATCAGGTCTGACACGGGTTGAAGTGCTAAGTGATTGAAACACTCTTAAAGGCTAAGCGAAATGAAATTTTCAATTTTTTGGAAACTTTGTATACGTAAACCTAATGCTCTTGTCAAGTAATGTGCTAAATATGAAGTCTGTTCATTGTAAACTGCTGTCACTGAGCCCAGTCAAACATGGTCATTTGCGTGTTGCAAGAAAACCAGCTCGTCAGATGTTGCCTACATCATCACAGGCAATGCTGCTGAGCATGCCCTATTCATTAACATGGTAAGCGGCGGTGCGGTTAGTTGTTTCAGGTTGTACATGAAATTGCAACCATGGAATGTAATTTTTTGTTATATCACTGTAAAGATAATAATCTTACTTAAAACTGTCGCTGGATGTACCCATGAATTTTCTTTACTTTTTGAGTTATTGTCATTTGAACGCGAATGCATAATATTATCCGAACTGTGTCGTCAGCTTTGATCGCTACGCAGCGCTGCTGATTTATCACTCTGCCAGTCTCTGGCAAGAATCTGCTGGCTGCGAGCGATTTACTTTTTAACCTGCTTTTGTTTTTACCACACAACCAATTCCATTTCAATTAGTATTCCACCATTCCACATTATTTAGTCAGATATATTGACTCAGTTACTTCCGCAAAATATTCGTTGTACGCAAAGCGCCGCATTATTACGGTATACTGGTCGGGGCACAAATCATGCATCCTAATGTTTTATGCCGTTTGAACAAAAACCTGAAAACAATTTTCAGTACGCTATCTATGTACTAAATCTCTAACACATATTCCGTCACACTTGTGCCAAGTTGCCAACAGACTGTTAGAAAAGTTGTTTTCAGTGAAGTACTTAAAAAAATAGACAGTCCAAATCTTGTAAGACATCCAGGTCAAAAACTGTGCATCATATCTGTGCTGTGCAAATAGCTCTATGCCCATAACACATGATGTGAATCAGTGCGACATCACGCCAAGAGGATTGAGAACACAAGATTTCAATGATATGTTTTTGACATGGCACAAAGTTTCCGATCATAACTGAGTATACATTACGCGACTAATGCCTGTACTGGCGCCGGCACGTTTTGCAGTAAGACAGTTTTGCCGGTTTGTAATTGTAGGCACTTCACTCAAGCAACTTTTAAATTTACAACACTATGTTAACACAAATTAGATTCTACATGGTTATTAAAAATGATTTATACCAAACAGTAGCATTTTTTACACCAGGGACAATTCATATCGTTATCATCAAGCATCACTGTGTAAACGAAAAGAATTACCACTGCAACACGTCGGGCACTGCATCATCATTGCTAATGCCAGGTTAATCCGGCATATCTCTTTCGTCTCTCACGATATCCGCATCTGGTTCATGCAGATACGGTTGCAGACCATAATAAACCTCTTCATAATCATCTAATTTGTTGATGCCATGAGACCATTATGACTAGATTCGTCACTACTATCCGACATGATTAATTTTTGAATCAGCTAGCAGAGTCAGTGCCACGTAGCAAACAACGCATTAAATTTAATTAAAAGCATTCGCGCTGTTCAAACGGCAAAAACTCGAAAATTCAAGAAAATTCATGGGTACATCCAGTGACAAAGTTTTAGGCAAGATTATCTTTACGGTGATATAACAAATATTACATTCTGTTGTTACAATTTCACGTACAACCTGAAACAACAAGCCACACCTCCGTTTACCATGTTAAAGAATAGGGCGTGCTCAGCAACATTACCTGCGGTGACGTCATCAGAGCCGCTAGGTGTCACAACAAACTGCGCAGAATGCGACTGATGACATCAAGTACGTACCATCAGTGACAGAAGTGAGCATGGTAGTGCCCTCTGCCATCACCATGCTGGAGATGACAGCGTTGGCAAACAGGGCAAAGACCATCACAATGAGGTGTGTGATGGCTCCGTGACGCGCCCGGATCACCTGCAGGAAGGTCTTTGCTCCAGGAGCCTTGATCCGGATCTCGCATCCAATGATGGCAAACAGGAAGAGTTGGATGGCGGCTCCAGCCGCATACCAGAAGTGGCCGGCCAGTCCATACTGCAACAGTGGCGGGTCATCATTGAATGTTCTTGAATGCATCACTCCCCTTCATTCAATATAATGTTTTCATTTATCTCATTTCACCAAATAAATGAAGTAAACTAGGATCAATGACTATAAGCTAGCTCATTTGTGCAATTCATTTGTACAATTAAAAAACCCAGAAAACCAGTACATTATGAAATCTGATTATAATTCTATGTAAAAATGGCAGTGAGATAGCTCTACCTAATATATAATATAAGCTTATTCAATCCTTTACATAAGTTACCCAATCTAACTATTGTGGTGAATTCTTTTGACGATTTTAGTGAAATTATTAACTTCCACATGTATATTCTAGGAGCTATACTGCCGATACATTATCCTTTTTGAAAGTTGATGTACATTATTTGAGTTAAATTTATTGTGCAGAGAAATGTTGGTACCCTATAAGTTCAGGTGTTTGATAAACCTGGCTATCATTTTAACTCATGATATGTATATATTTTTTTCCCTAAAAAACTATTAAAAACAAGCTTAGTTCACTTTAGCAGTTCAGCAACCATCAGGTGAATTATTTCTGGGACTAAGTACTTATTTACTTGTGTTAAAAAGAACATCAATGTTATATTATTGATTCTCCCAACTCGACTAACAATTCCATCTATAATTATTAAGTTTTTAATATTCAATATATTGTGTATGATAAAGGTTTGAGTGTACACATTTTGTAAAAATATACGTCATTGGACACTGTTTGTGTGTGGTCACCTACTTTTATGGTTGCGTTTGTTGACCAGCTGAAGCTGGCTGTCCACGTCCACTTGGCCACAACGAAGCATGCAATCATTCCCATGTTTACATCACCACCCGCATCGAAAAACGTGTCCAGTAGATGAGCATCATAGTAGATCTTTGTCCTGCAAGAAACAACTGACTCATCTCACTGCTACAATAACACATCACATGATTCAGTCACCTCGATCACAAAATAAGTCACATTGCATTCAGGTTATTGGTAGCATGTGGCAAGAGAAAAACTGCTTCTCAAAGCTATCAACAATCTGATGTTAACCTGAATGGCAAACTTTGCAAATGTTTGCAAAGTAATGGATTTTTAATATAACATTTACAGAAAAAGTTCTTCTGAGAAATCATATTCTAATTTACAAGGGCTTAAGGATCCACTTGTTTGATTGAAGGTACTTTATTTCAAAAGCATTGCTATGGCAATACAGACAACTTGAAGCCTGCATTCAAAATGATTATCCAACACGCATGCGTCTGTCTGAAAGAAAGTTTCCTACCTGACAATACGATGTATGATTGCAATGAAGAGTGCGAAGGCCCCAAAGGCCATCATGAGGACGATGCCCTGCCATAGCAGCAGGTTACGGACCAGTTTTAGTTCCTTTGTTCCTTTGGCATTTTTCGATATCTGCACATACTTGGAGCAGTTGTTGTTTCCCTCCCGAAGACTAGCTATCCCATCTGAAACACACAACAATTCTTCCTTCAAGCACCAATGGAGTAACATGTGAATACCTATTATCCACGGGTTCCAGGTAGGTATGTGGGTAACTCTAGCCTCTCATTACCAGCATTATTATAGGAGTATCTACCCGGTAGGTGCAGCCTGCATAAAGGCCCTGCATCAATATATATATATATGCTGGGAAGCAGTGAAATGTCCATGTCAAATGTTAACTCTGGACAAAAACATGGATCTGCATCAGGGCAGGGCTGTGCCGAAGTACTTTGAATAAAATGTACTTAAGCACAAGTACTTTTCATTGACAAAGTACTTAAGTATAGGTACATCATGGTTTTTAGAAAAGTACTTAGTCTGTACTTAAGTACAAGTACTTCTGGTGGACCCATTTGTATAACGGAATAGTGAGTCGGGACTGGGTTAGACAAATAATCGGATGTTATTGTTTGTGAAGGAGGTACTCTGAGAGGAAATTTTAAAATGAAATAAGTTATCAACTACTGACTTCTTTAAGAAATAGATTTGCTCACATGAACTGCTCACTGAACTTGAGCACATATGTTGTGTTACAATTTGAAATTGTCATCAATATGTGCTCACTGCTCCCTGGTGCACCTCTACCTCACTGGTGCACCTCTACCTCACAGGTGCACATGTACTGGTGCTAATCAGCGCTGGTGTTAATTACCTCTAGCTAAATTGCCATGTGCACTCATATAGAAAAGTACTGTTGTATGTCCTTCAGCATAAATATTTCAATGCCCCTATTGTCTTGTCACGGGATTTGTACAGAAGCCCAGCACCCATAGAGGCTACTGGGGTTTGGGAAGTGACCAGATTATTGATTTGATATTACATGATCACAATTCAAAAGTACTTAGAAATACTTGAAATTGAAGGTTTGTGTTGTCATTCAAGTTATATTTATAAGATTGCACAATATAATTCAGAGTGATGTATGTATATAAACTTAATAATTAAGCTTGGCGTTAACAGCCTAACAATTGCTTCACTTCAATGTTCACACTATACACGTCACGGAACTACTGCCACTGCCCTGGTTATACTTGTATTCTCTACTCTACATCGACAACTGACAGAATCCTTTTGTCGGGACATTGAAGTCAAATGTGGCATTATGATTATGGGAATTTTGTCTTTACAATTACCTTACATGCTTCTCCCCTCTAGCCTAGAGATCGAGACACCAGCTCTCTGTCCGAGTCCACTACACTACAGCCTACAACAGTGTTCTGTCTAGGTCAAATTTGGAGGGCGTTACGCCCTGCCCTTTTTCAGTGACGCCCTGGTACCCAAAAAAGGCAAAAAGAACGCCCTGCCTTTTTTATACGACGCCCTGCTATATTTTGCACGTAACCCTAGTCGTGGCTACAGAAGGTTACACGGTGTACATTATTATAAATTTGCGAGCGCCCCGATCTCGAAACGCATCCCGATCGCGCCGCACGCGCGGTTAGATTGTTCCCAACTAAGCGCATCCCGCAATCGGGAATGGATGCGTCACGAGGTCGGGGCACTTGCAGACATTCGATCGTCTTGCAAGCAAGCGCCCCGATGTCGACTACGTATCCCCATCGCGCCACGCGGTCATTTCGATTGTTCATGCGCCCCTATCTCAACTCCTATCCCGGTCGCCATTAAATTCTTAATCGTGTGTGCCAAACATATTAAATACGTTGATTTGAGGAGACGCCGACCTTCAAAAGTGGATAAACCAGAGCGACGGATTTTCGCGGATCGCCTCGACTATACATAACGCCAAGCATTCCTTATTTTGTTCGTATCTTCGAAAGTTAAAGTCTGATCTTCGGGAGTCGTCTACCGTTAGATTGGTCGTTAAATTCTTAATCACGTGATACTTGCATACGCTTTGATCTGATGAGGTGGCAAACTTTGCAAGTCGGTAGACCTGCCTGTTCGCGACACACTTTCGAAGCCAGCACGTGTGATTAGAAAACTAATGTTTTATTCATACATTCTTTATTTGTTAATGTACCGTTATATAATGATAAGTAACGACGTGTAGTATAACATAGCTCAACAACAGTAGTGAATAATTGCGTATTGTGCGCGTTAAAAGAACCTGCCCCCCTCAATATGCAACGACCCGCTGGCACATGATGTCGCTCATGCTCGTTGCAAGGCCTGCCGTTTGTAGATCTCCGTTTCTCTTTGTGTTGTGCCATCTGCTGTCAAGATCGACTACCCTGGGTCACCACTCCTCAATGTGCTGTTCTAACTGTGTCGTTGCATTCTATGTTCCTCAGCCATACCTTGCTGTCTGTCTACATAGCCCTTGCACATCTCGCGCACGTTAGCCAAAATGCACTGTTAGATCTATTTGTACTTAGTGTTGATCGTAGGGGATAAGCAGGTAGTCAACGCTACACAAAACGTTGTCTAGTAGGCTACACTTTGCTAAAAACATCTCAAGTTTGTGTTCAGCGAATTATTTCAAACATTACGTGAAAACTCTACCAGATGTAGACCTCTACAGAATCTAAATGGTATAAAGCTAGTGTCCTGTATATTCAAACATTCGAACACGTCACTAAAAGTACGACCACTGTTGCACGAGGAACATACCGTCTTTGCTAGCGGCTGAGCATGCGCACCACGTAGCTAGGAGTACAAATGCCGCGAAAGTTACCCGCCGGCTCATTGACGCCATGGTAGCCGGAGGTGGTTCTTGTTACATCTGAAGTGAGAAAACATTATTAGTATTGTCAATTTGCACGCCGAAACAACTGTATTGCAAGCAGTGTATGCCTAGTAAAAAGCATTTGGAATGGATGGCTTATATCGATTCTTCCTTGTCTCACTCTTTTTCTCTCCTCTCATTTCACTTTCTCCCTATCACGCCAGGTGTGTGTGTGTGTGTGTGTGTGTGTGTGTGTGTGTGTGTGTGTGTGCGCGCGCGCCCGTGTGCACACATACACGGATAAAAAACCGTAGAGCGGTTACTTTAGAGGAGGGGGTGCGTTTTTCGACCAGTGATTGCTGGCTCCAAAAGCCCCAACTGTAACCCCTTGATGCTCCCAAAGAACCTCCAACTGGATCTCCTTGTGACCTCGAGCGGAATTCTTCCCTCAAGAGGAACTCCTGCCTCATTAGTGGTGCGCACGCACCCATCGCACCAAAGGGCATGGGATAAAATATACTGGATACATGATACAAGAGCACATAATATTTACGTTCGGGAAGAATACATGCGTCTTCTCACATAAACATGCAAAACATTGCAGTCCAAAATACTTTACGATGGCACGCGTGCTTCATTGCAAAGTACGGTAAAATATGTTTGTTTCAGGCTATGAAATCGGATCATCGAGTATATTTGGGAGCATACTTCTGGCATTCAGAAACTTGATAAGCCGCTCTTAGCATTTAATGACAACGTTATTCGACGTAAACCACGATTTAACCCATATCTGTTCGCACAAACACCGACACGACTTTACTATCATTGCGACTCGTAAAAAGACACTGTCACTGACACATACACGCATCGGTCACTCACTTGTGCTTACACCCATTCGCATAATTACCATTTCTCTCTCCCAGTACTAGTAGAAAATAGGTCGCGGATCGAAGACACAATAAGAAATGTGAACACAAAATGGATTGTGAAAGTTGAAGTTACCGACAAATATAGTTACTAAAGTATTAAATGGTAGATATGGTTCCTAAAGTAGTATAACATTAGATGCAGTCTCTGTGTGCGTGCGCGCGTGTGTGTGTTTCCTAAATTATAACACGTATGCGTATAGTTCCTAAAGCATTAAAAAGATTTATATAATTTCTTATAGCTTTTCAAGCCTGGTCAAGTTTCTACAACATACCATTGTGTGTAGTGTGTAGTTCCTAAACTAGGATGGATGTAGATACTAAATCTTTACAAAGATGGGCACAGTTGTTAAAACGTGTAATGCAAGAAGATGTAGCATTTGCGAACGATGTCGTTCTTTTGTCAGAACCCAGAAGAAATCACATACTCAGGAGCGTCTGGTTCTATGTAAACGCCCTGTGTGATGACTGGGTTGCCAAGTTCGTTGCTTACAGCCACCTTTAAAACATTAATAGTGTTACCACGAATGTAAGGACATAGGCAACACACTAAACAACGTTTATACATGATATACAATACAATAACTTTATTGTCTGTTGGGTTACAGAAAATTTCCTTTAGGCTTGTTCATATAATGAGTAAAAACATAGAGTAAGAAGTTTATCTTACATGTATATATGTTAAGATAAGTACTAAGAGCGAGGTTATCACATACCATTCATATCACATGCACAATAGGATATAGTGATATATCACATACACATAGACAAGTAAACCACAATAGATACATAGATACGTAAATAAGTAAACAGGTAAACAAGTAAACCACAGGAGGAAAATGTCTATCATACAAGTAGTACTGTAAACAATCAAGCTAATACATGGGGTCAGGGTAAATACATTATAAAATGATAAGCATACTATCACAGATTATAATTATTCAATTAAACACATATATATTGCAAGAGATTATTATGAAGTCATAGTCATGCCTAAAATTGCTAAGATTCATTTACACATGCATTCTTTTATCACGAGCATTCAGTCCTTAGGTTAAATAATAATCCAAATAAAAGAAGAATGGTGTTACCATGACTAGACATCTGGCGCCGGCATTACAAATTAAAAAACTGTGGAGCCACGACATATACACTGCAGGACACTAAGGCACAAACAGTATAATGACATACAATGTACCATGAAGGGGGCTTAGAATTAAACAGTAATGCTGATCCAGCAGAGTATTGATCATGCAGCGGATTAAACGCAATGTAAACGTAATAAAAATACTGCTACAGAATACATTCACTTACAGTTGAGAATGGGCACTGAAGTTGATATAAAAGATTTCTTAAAGAGATCAGTCTGAGCAAGGGGCATCTTATATCGTCGGCCTGACGGAAGCTGCTGGAACTGACCAATAAGAGGATGGGTGGGGTCGCAGACAATAGTAATAGCTTTCCTACTATAACGGTAACTCTATGCTAATCTGTGGAAGTGAATAACTGTCACTGACAAACCATTAAAAACACAACTTCATGGCTGCTACACACAAGAACGCAACTAACCGCTTCCAACATTTACTGATTGCAAACTGTGATTAATGCTGAACTCTACAGTTGAATGAGTAAAATGTGTTAAGAGACATAAGTCAAACAGGAAACCGAAACGGAGGCTGATAATTGTTAGGTACTGCTACAGGGATCATTATGAAATGGCATCAAAGAGACAGACACATATGGCATAAACTCAATAGAAAGGTGCTTTGTTTATGTGTGATACGAGCATACATGTACGACATAAATAATATGGTAATGACGGAAAAACAACAGGTGAGATTATATGTTGTGAAAACAACAGGTCGGGAGATTTGCGGTAGTGACAAGAATGTGATATGATGATGTGGAGCGAATTGGAGAAGAACAGTTGACAAGAAAGCAGGTGCCCGGCGAATGGGAGGTAAAAGGAGACGAGGACAATTAACACAGACCGCGTGGGAGGATTGGTTATAGACACATTTGGAGAGATCGGGAGAGGGGTGGATAATGAGAGCAAAATATAGTGATGAGTGGAGGCGGTTGGTGGAGATAACAGTGCCAGAACAGTGAGAAAGGAATACAGAAATCGAGGATCGGTATTCAGGCCGAACAAACAGAGAAAGTAGAGGAGAACAACATCAAGGACATTTGTGTGACATAAAGCACATAGACAAACCGGCCAAGACAGCACATCCTTTACATGTATCGAATATTTAAATGAAGACGTGGAACTGGAGGCTGGGTAGCTGCAGACGGCAATGACGGATAGAGATGACTAGGGACAAATTGGTGGAGTTCGACACCAGAAGGAGACGTGAGTGTGAAGAAAACACCAGCACCACGGTCTTCATAGGGTGGTATATACAAACGTATGTCGCGATGGGAACTGTTGAAATGTAACATACATTAAAGTTGGTGACGATTCTTCTTCGTCAGCAAACGCTCAGACAAGGCGATCCCGGTTCCTTGTACGAAGATTGCTGTTCGTCGCAGCTCCCCCAGAAGGCCAACGATGTTTTCCTTTACCGGTCTTTCGGATGGCCACATTGCCTTAATCGTCGTTTCGGTGCGAGGACAATTTGGTAGGATGTGTTCTATTGTCATTAGAGCCATGTCACAAGGACATGTGTCGGTGTTTTCAATGTGAAGTTTGGTGTGCATATGGTGCCTGAGTCTTCAGTGTCCAGTCGTCAGGCGCACCATTATCAACTGGTCTTCTCTGGACAGCTGGGGAAATTGTTCTCACTGTTGTAGTTGGGATGTTGTTGCAGCCATCTTTTCATCTCCTAACATTGATATAGTTTGTAAGGTATTCCGATTACAGAAACGATTCCAATTTCACTGCTTCCATACTTACCGATTCCGATTCAAGAATCGCCTTTCAATTCCGGACTGCAATGTGAATAAGTCTGCGTTGTTTTCTACACTGTGCCTGAGTCTAACATCACGCTACCCTCTGGTGATTCATCATACATCTTGACCCCGTTGTCAATCCAACATTGATTGTCTCCTTTATCAAATACAGTAACTTAAAACATATATTATTATATTGTCCGTTTGTACTGTATTCCTTGGCCAATTCTCTGCGTAAGCTACACCCGCGTTGCTTTTCCCACACGCCGTATAGGATTACACGACATAGCAGCCGGGGTATTTTCTTACGCAAAAGAAGGAAGTGAAAATGGGCTTTCTGTTACGTTTTTCACACAAAATATATATAACCAGGTAATGGGAGATCCTCGTTTACACAATATCATATACAACTGAACTGTGTTCTCATTAGTTTCGTCCTTATTTTAACGAATAACAAAAAAATATTCTCTTAACGAAAATAAATACTAGGCCTAGCATCTTGCTTATAGAGCGTGTACAACTGCAGCTGATATTATACAGAAAACAAACATACCATACACAGTACTTGTGTGTACACATTTACACCAGTAGGAACTTACAATAATGGATTGTGATTTGTATCTGCTGAAAGACTTGTTGATGTACACTAACAAATGCTAGTCGTGGTAAAATTACATTTTGTATGGAAACTTCACCCACACCCTCCTACGCTGGTGAGAATAAAAGTGTTTGTTTCTGCGAACGGAATGTATATGTGCGATACGTATATATGTAGAGGTCTGCTTCGTGACTCACGTCGGGGTTCTGCTGCGGGCAATACACCTTACAAGACCTTACAACTCATCGCCGAGGAATTCACCGGCATTCCTTTTCAAACATCCGCCTCTTGTGTCGCAGTCCATTCAACCGTGACTGCCTGTAGCCAAAAGCGAGTTGTATTCACTTAGACGGTGTGTAACAGTTGCTGGTGTCGTGGTTGAGTGCGTTCACCAAGGAGAGGAACCACTCAACCGGAACGAAGGGGACAAATCACTGCCGATGCAGGGCTCTCAACAGACCCACTGTTGATCGCAGGTAGACTTGACTGTGGGTAATGGCGGTCCAAATCAACACTCTAAGTCAGCAATGGTAGCACATGTCTCACTGTGAAAGGTCACGGTAACACAATATTCGTTTATAATAATTTTATTCTGTTATTCTCAAATGTTACAAACTTTTGGTAGCATATATCTCATTGTGAAGTCACGCGAAGAGAATATTCGTTTACAATTATTTTATGCAGTTATTCTCAAATGTTACACACCTTTGGTAGCACCTATCTTATTATGAAGTTACGCTTAGAAAACAAACATTTGCAATTCAGTTATTCTCAAATGCTACAAACTTTATTTTTTTGATTATATTTATCATGTTCTTGTGGGAATATTTCCCAGTCTAATAGATTTGATATGTACGTCTAAAAATCATTCTATGATTCATCCTGTGTTTACATCTGACAACACTTTGAGACATTCCTAACAAACTGTGTATAAGTTGTCATGGGATGAAATAAATTATCAGTGTACACCATATTGGGGCCTACTCTACACACAACAGTTCTCATAAAACAAAGTTTTATTCATAGACGCCTTTGTTTTGTAATGTTAATATTACAATTTATAGTTTGTTAATGTTATTTATTCAAGAACAATTATGTAAAATTAAAGCTACTGTTTAACAACATTCATGGGATGATATAAATATTGGAAAAAAATGACCATTTATCAAAATATACTGTCGGGTTGCTATCGTTAACAACATTAAAACGTGAATTTCATTTAGATGTTTTGCATGATACATTAAGCATGTGTTAATTTGCTTTTGATTGCTACGCTGACCGCTACAATAATTAATACCTCAGATTCTAACAAGTCTAACTAATGTTAAATGTATCAACCGGTCTAAAACAATTTAACCGAATCCACTTGTGGTAGATGTTTGGACTATTTCCCTTTATCCGTGCGTCTGTCAACTACACACTGTCACAGTAATCGAGACAGCGCAAGGCGGGGCCGGCGATCTGCCCAGTGTGACTGACCTACATCAACACACGAGTGTCACTGCGCATCAGTCCGTGGGAACAGCCACACCCTGTTAGAAGCATTCACGACGGCCCCACGCCCAATGAGAGTGCCGGTCATTAGACGGCAGGCGTGGTTGGTTATGGCTATGGAGATTAAACTTCTTAAAATCCTCCAAGAGTTTTTTGAAATCGATTTATGGCTCACTAAATCAAACTTAACGACAAATACAACGAGTGACAATGAATTAGTCATATAAAGTTACGTGACCTGTTCATTATATATCCTCTACATACGTTTCGTATCAGACTTTCTTAATGTCTCGAACGTCGTAAACATGCCGCCCATGTTGAGTAATAAAACTCGTGTTTAAGTTAAAGGTTGACAATATTTTATTAAGTTAACACACAGCCTGCGTCTGTATCTTACGTTCCTTATAATACACCGTTGTACTAATCGATACTGTTTTATAGTGCCAACACGGTTGTTCCCTGTTAAGAGTTAAGACTATAGTACATTATATGAAATAATGCTATGTTTCAAATCAAATAAAGTTTAAAATGTATATTACATATAGTAGTACGCCCGTGTAGGTGAAACCATATTGGTTCTAGACATGAACTGTACATCTCTGAAAACCAACAGGTTAGCCAAACAACGTTTTGAAAGTTCCATTTGAAAGACGATCGACAGTAAGCTTATACGCCAACCGCATACACACGTCAGATAAAAACTCTCCTGACAAAAAATAATAACATTTTGGAAACGTCACCGAGCATGCACGTGTATTCATGTGAAACAGGGCATGCTACAGTCTGGTGTACGTGTTACATAAACAATATCAAGAACGTATTATTGCTATGAAAATCTTTAAGAAGGCATTTGGGTGGACGGGCATTAACTGGAATACTTCAACAATCAAGTATGTAATTAAACAAATATAGAACAAAGTCTGTGAGAATTCGAAAATCTTATAAACCTGAGGAATAAATCAAATAGTAATTTCAAATTAATATTTTATTATATTTACATTTCTGGCGTGCCCCGTTAATGGTTTGAGTTTCAAACTTATTAACATTAACTACATTATATATACATGTGTAAACGAAATCGCTAACTTGAATCCTATTGCTATACCTTTATGATTGTATATGTGGACATTCTATTTACACTATTAATACTCAGTGTTACAAGATACTTGTGAAATCACGTTATACAGTTCCATTTGCAGAAAGAAATGCCTTCATATGATGTCTACGTCAACAAAAGGCAGTATTCATTGTCCTAATCACAAAGATTAGACCGTCAGTTAAGGAACACTGCATGCGGCAAAATGCCATTTCGGCCATTTTCACAGTGACGCTATGTGGTTCCGCTCCATTGAATGTGATCTATTCCTCGGCGATTCTGCTGATTTCCAGACAGCTAGATGTCAACGTCGACGACATTAACGTGTCAGCATGTAGCTGTGATGTTTCTGTGCGAAAATAACAGCTCGTACAGCAAGAAACGCAGCGTGACTGCGACTACGCCCCACGTCGCGACCTCCTTCTTGGCTCACAAACGATATACATATAATATAGTTACGTCGGACTTACCTACTTAACGACGCTCACCGGCTTATATATTGGCGGCGTACGTCTCGATCGGTGTGTTCCCAGCGCTGGTGTTTTGTCGTCGTTGGGCGTACGACTCGAATATGTTTCTACTGTGTCTGTATCTCCCTGATCAGCGGCTACACCCTGTCAGATCAGCCGGAACTCGAGAACTTGATTTGTCGTTTGCGCAGGCTCGTTACGCGTGGCTAGACACAGTCGAGCAAACCTGTCCTGAGACGAAAATAACTGTTTCTCTTGGCCAATCGCTGCGGCGCTGGCAGTTCATGACCCATGACGGCGCCTGTGTCTTGTGGACCGAAGCCGAACTCAATGGTGTGTAGGTAGCGTAGGGACAACGTAGGCTGCCTTCCGCATTGAGTCATGTATAACACAATGCTGCATTATTACATTGTTACACAACGTGTGGACATTTTGTTCACGGAACGTTTACGTTGTGTAAGAAACATTCAGTGTAGTTTGTCTCAGCTAGGAAGCTGCACACACACACACACACACACACACACACACACACACACACACACACACACACACACACACACACACACACACACACACACACACACACACACACACACACACACACACACACACACACACACACACACACACACACACACACACACACACACACACACACACACACACACACACACACACACACACACACACACACACACACACACACACACACTCACTCACTCACACACACACACACACACACACACACACATATACATATGACTACAGACGATAGCCCCTTCAGTCTGATTGAATTACTTAAGCCCCGGCTTAACAGGATTGAACAAGATGGCCATCCGATGTTTATCGCTCCAGACCTCTCACGGGCAAGAAAGTCGTTCGCCTAAGGCCACATCAATTCCTAGAGTATGTAGCCCTCCCCCGGAATACACATGTCAGTTATGTTACAATTGTTTGTAAGTTAAATGTATTCACACTTATTTCATGTACACAATCAACAGTTTTACTTGAGGGAGGAGTGGGATGGAAGAGAGGGAGGAGGGGAGTGTGAGGGTGGATAGGGAGATGAAAAGGGACAGAGGGATGGAAAGATCGAGATATCGAGAGATTGGGAGACTGAAAAACCGAATGACTGAAAGACTGAGAACAGGGAGACGGTGTGCAGAGAGACACATGTAACGGAAGTTAGCGTATCTCTGTGGTGATGAGTTCATTCAACGTGTCGTGAAGGAGACTACTTAACTACAGCCGACTGTAGTGTCAGCTGGATGAGCGCAATGCTTTTAAAGGTATCGAAAATACCTGTAATACAGGATTGTATTTTGCTGTCGGTCAATAGCAACATATGGCTCTTCTTAGAAGCTCTGGTATTATTAAAGAAACACCTTCTGATGGATGACTCATTGACATCAGATCTGCTCTTGCTCCTCCCCATTTCCGGATTATCTGAGTCCATTCTACTATTGGCATCAAATGTGAAACAATCTCAACCCCAATCACAATCAATCACAATACTTTATTGTCCCTTGGGAGGGAAATTCATTTTGAGTGTAGCAGCATAATAAAACAAATAAAACAAATGTGCATGCCATATAAACATGTAAATATAAACAAATAGTAATACAAGTTATATCGGTTAAGTAAATGAGTAAGTTAAAATAAGTTAAATATGTTAAATAAGTTAACTAAGTTACAACAGTTAAATCATCTCACAAATAATCTCAGGCTCACTTAGTGTCAGACTGACAGGGGAGACTGGCAGAGATGGGGGGAACGAAGGACAGTTACTCATTCATTAGTCTAATTGTCGATGGAACAAATGAGTTTCGAATGCGATTCAGTTTGCAGAAGGGAGTTGAAAGCAGCGACCAGAAGGAAGTAGTTTATAATATGGAAACAGGGTATGTTCGGGGTCTGCTTTTCTCCCACCACCTTGCCACTAACCTTGACTGTTCGTGCCAGAGTGTTGCGATGCACGATACTCAGGCTGCTGTGCCACACAAGAAACCCAAATGTAATAGAGCTTTCGAAGTAGCATCTGTAGAAGGTTTGAAGAACACGTGTGCTGACACTGAGTGACCTGAGCTTGCATAAGAAATACAGCTTTTGCTGGCACTTTCTTTTAATTATCGCTGTATTTCCACCAAACGTGAGCTTTGCATCAATGATAGTGCCGAGATACTTGTATTCATCTACTCTCCTTACACACTCTCCGTTAATGAATAGTCTCTTGGGAGGAGTAGACTTTTTCCTAAAATCTATTATGAGTTCTTCAGTTTTACGAACGTTCATGTCTAGGAAATGACAGACAGACAGACAGACAGACAGACAGACAGACAGACATACAGACAGACAGACAGACAGACAGACAGACAGACAGACAGACAGACAGACATACAGACAGACAGTATTTATTTTGGCCATCATAAGTACATTATCTACAATATAATATTCATTGTAAGGTCAGGGAGGCTCCCATTAAGACAATTATATGGCGCTATCATAGGAGCCACCCTACTGATGTAACATAATTATATTATTATCACGTGATCAACTATATATGCATACATATATGTGTATACATAGTATATATAAACATTAGTTTAAACAAATGCAAAGTCATGTCTTGTTTAAGAATGACAGATGTAACAGTTAGAAATATGACAATATGATTCATAATTCTTGATAAAGAATTGTTTTGTATAAGTGGAAAAAACATATAAACTATGTGTAGACATTTTATTAAGGATTATATTTGGTGTATTGTTAACAGTTTGTATAATGTTATGTGTCTGATGTGCTTTTTGCATATTGATGATTAAACTCTGGGAACAAATAAGTTGTTTTTGCCACGTGTGTTGTATTGATGAATTGCAAAGTTTGTGTATAGAATACGACTGAAGTATTCTGGTATAAGCTTGTTGATCAATTTGTATTCGTCATATGGTCGCTCCAGTGTACGGCCAAGATCTTTCGCAAGGATTTAGTGTCGAATGCATCAATTTTGTTTTCTTGGCTTGTTTTTAGTTGCCATGTTTCACATTCATATAGGAGGGTTGGTATAACGTTTGATTTATAAAAACGGAGTTTAGGTTTCAAGGTAAATTTCTTGTTGTTCCAAATTTTACTCATCTGGTTGAAGGCTGCTGACGCTTTCCCCACTCTGCAGTTTAGTTCATGATAAATGATTCCTTGGTTGTTGATGGAGTTGCCAAGGTAGGTGAAGTTTTCGAATGTTTCTACCTTTTTCTGATTAATCAAAACATCTGTGGGTGGTTGGTGCTCCCCGTCAGCATGTTTTTTGTCTTCTTTTCACTGATGACAAGTCCCAAGCCACCAGCGTACCTGCTGACTGATTCCACGAGACGTTGTAGACCGTGGGTGGTGTCTGAGAAGGCAGCAATGTCACCAGCAAAGTCCAGGTCTGATCAACGCTCCTCCTTAACCCACACAATCCCTTCATTGCCTGTGGTTGCTAGCTGCATGATTCAGTCGATGGCTATGGCAAAGAGAAAGGGGAAAGAATGCAGCTTTGTCTGACACCAGTCATCTCATGGAACCAGTCGCTGCACCCATCTTCTGTTTTTACACAACATCTCGAGTTTTCATATATCTTCTCGATTGCTGTTACAATCTTTCGTGGATTAAATACGTTGTTAATATTTTCCACACGGTGGGTCTATGGATGCTGTCAAATTGCTTTGGTGAAGTCTATGAAACTGATTGTGAGGAGTAACTGGTACTTTTGACATTTCTCAATAATGCGTCTGAGTGTGGATATCTGCTCAGCACAAGAACTTTTGGGCCTAAAGCCTGCTTGTTCCTCACGCAGTTCGCCATATAACATGTCGCGCATTCGGTTCAGTATCATTTGGCAGTAAACTTTCCCTGTTATTGACAGCTAAACTTTCCCTGTTATTGACAGCAATGTCACAACTCTCCAGTTGTCACATTCAGTTAGGTTTCCTTTCTTTTTTGATACAGATAACAGCACCATCTTTCCAGTCTTCCGGAACGATGTCCGAGTCCCAGATCTGGTTGCATAGTCCGCACATCCATTGTACAATTGTTTCATCACCCGCTTTGATCTTTTCATTTGTGATTCCGTCCATGCCAGGTGACTTGAGTGTTTTGAGAGTCGCAATGGCCTTCCTCACTTCATCCTCCGAGAACTCCTCTGTGTTTATTGGGAGGACGGTCTGAGGGTTGCCAGTCTGTGCTGGTCTGTCAGGTGTAGGTCTATCTCTAGTCTGTCCTCTTCTTTCGATAGTAAAGACCCACCTTTAACTTTTATTGGTCCATATCTTGCCTTTGTACTGCCAGTGATTTTTTTGGCAATGCGGTAGACCTGTCTCAAGTAATTTTGGGCACCCGCGTTCTCCGCCTCCTGTGCCTGTCTGTCAAAGCCTGAAGCCCAACCTCTTTACAATTATTTCAGAGATTGTAGGAGGGACTGTCTCTTTGGCTTAAAATCAGAGTTTTCCTTCTCCTAGACCCACTGCCTGCCAAAACTAATGAGCTGGGTTTACCCAAGTGTGGAATCAGAGTTGTCCTTCTCATTGATCCCTAGCATGTTAGCCTGGGGCCGCAAGCTGCTCCGTATCTGTAGTGTATCACAAAGAGGTAATGCCAAAGTCTTATTTATGGAGAGGCTATGTACCAGCAGGAGAGGCTTACGCATTCGGCTCCCTTTTCACCCCTGTGGCGATGAAAAGGTGGCGGTCGTAGCTGGAAGCGAGAGCGTGAAGTGCATGCACTGCAAACTACTCACTACACTACGACCCTAGACACACCACTCTACACAGACCTGTGTCACCACCACCATGTGTGTGTTAATACTTGAGTGCGCAGCAGAGATACATATTGCACGAATTCGTCGGCTAATCGAGTATAGCTAGTTTCTGATGACAACGTTCAAAGAGAATGAATTGCAGTCGCAGTGATGCAATGAATTCCTGCAGTGAAGACAGCAAAATATTTGTCTTTGCCTCTTCCTCCTTTCATGTTAACATTTCTGCGCTGCTTACACTGTTTAGTTTAATCGCATGTCAGTATAGGCTGATATATTACATCAATGCCTACCACAAAAACTACATATTAATCGATACTATCTGAAATAATTATAAGCAAGATGATTGTAATATAATTTAATAATTTGTTTCCGTGACTGTCATACAAACTAAGCTAATGTTAACCGAACATCTACAAGCTTCATCAGGTGTACCAAATTGAGTCCACTCGTTATGTAGATAACAATATTTATTTGCTACACAGAAAAAACATATAAAACACAACGTGTATAAAGAATTGTACCACGAAATATGGTAAATGTCTTGATACACGTGAATGATGGATTATCACTTCATCAGCCAATAAACCACCAAATATGGTAATCCTCCTGATACAGGAGAGATGAAGTACGGTTCGTCACTTCGTCAGTTAATAAACCACCGAATAGTATTACGATACCCTCCTGATACAGGGGAGGCTAAACATTGTTCGTTACTCCTGATACAGGGGAGGCTAAATATTTTTCGTTACTTCACCAGTCAATAAACCACCAAATATGGTAAGCCTTCTGACACACGATATGTTGGTTCGTCACGAGATGTCGGTTCGTCATGACATATCGGTTTATCACGAGATGTTGGTTCATCATGAGATCTCGGTTTGTCAAGAGATGTCCGTACGTCATGACATTTTGATTCGTCACGATATGTCTGTTCATCACGAGATGTCCGTTCACCATCAGCTGTCGGTTCGTCACAAGATCTCGGTTTGTCACGAGATGTCGGTTCGTCATGATATGTCGGTTTGTCAAGAGATGTCCGTACGTCATGACATACTGATTCGTCACGAGATGTCTGTTCATCACGAGATGTCGGTTCGTCATGAGATGTCGGTTTGTCAAGAGATGTCCGTACGTCATGACATTTTGATTCGTCACGAGATGTCTGTTCATCACGAGATGTCGGTTCGTCATGAGATGACGGTTCGTCACGAGATGTCCGTTCACCATCAGCTGTCGGTTCGTCACAAGATCTCGGTTTGTCACGAGATGTCGGTTCGTCATGAGATGTCGGTTTGTCAAGAGATGTCCGTACGTCATGACATACTGATTCGTCACGAGATGTCTGTTCATCACGAGATGTCGGTTCGTCATGAGATGTCGGTTCGTAACGCGATGTCCGTTCAACATCAGCTGTCGGTTCGTCACAAGATCTCGGTTTGTCACGAAATGTTGGTTCGTCAGCTGTTGGTGACAGCATCTGGTCCTACGTCGCTGCACTTCCCGACGACCACCGGTCCGGCTACGTCTTGGTAGTAACTCGACAGCCGCCCGTCTGCATTGGCCGGTACAATCTATGGTGTCGCCGTATACAAGATTACAATTACTTTTTTATAATTTACTTACTTTAATTTTAAGTGAAGTTCATAAAAAGGTCAGTACTACGTGAATTTTGAATATAAATGGAATATAGCTAAATAATTTTGATGTCGATCGCCGGCCCCAAATGTTGATTGATGAGCCCCAGGTCGCCGATGGATAATGCACTGCCGATGGAAAGCCGGCTATCACTCTGGGTCGGCGATGGCCCACTGGTGGTCTATGGGCACCCCGGAGAAGCACAGACCTGCCAAGTGTCCTAGATAGGATGTTTTGTTAAATTTTAGCTATGTACATTAAATAATTATTCTAAATAATTTAAATTATTTTACATTTGGTGAAACATTATAAATATATACCAGAACAATTATCTGGAAAAGGTCTACTGAATTTCATAAATATATTGTTATTATGTTTAAAAATCGCCCGACGAAGTGCTGCCGAATTCCCAATTAGACAACGTGGCAGGTCTGCAGAGAGACGGGTGCTCACAGCCGGCTGGCAGTGCACGGAGAGATCTCAACCACCTCGACACGATGCCTCTGATCCACCACTCGTACAGCCGGTCCTGCTTCCTCGTTCGTTCCAATCGTCGCTTTGGACAATCGGTTTGCATAGTATCCAGCATACGCCCGTAGCAGTGGATCGAGTGACGGTGGTCGTGCTCGGTGTCCATCGGTGCCTGCGAAACCTCAAGGGACGGCGTCGCGGGTCTCGAAAAATACACAATCATAGCAACCGAAGCAAAAACAAAAACAACCAAAAAGACGGCGACACCGTAGGACGCCGGCCAGAAGGTGGATGCTGGCGGTGGTACAGCTGTGACGCAAGAAACAACGGTATTGTCAAGGAGCAGTTCATCATTACACACATGCGTGCAAACATTCGTAGGTGCAAATTTTTATTTCAATGGTGTTCTCTGGCAGTTTTACACATATAGGCGTCGGAACCCGGGGAGGCTTAACCCCAATATTTTAGGTGGGGGACTGGATACAGGATTTATCCCACTGATATTTAAAGCAGCAAGGGGGTGCAATTTGAGGATTTTGGGGAATCACAAGGTGACATTTTTGCGAGTGCCGAGGGGAGTAACTAGGAGTTTGGAGAGCTTCAATATGGGTGGTTTTGACGAGCCTGGGGGGAGTGCAATTGACAGTTTTTGGAGAGCCTGAAGGTAAGTTTTTGGCGAGTCTCAAGGGGGCAACTGGACGTTTTTGGACACCCTCAGCCCACCCGAATAGTCACATTAGTTATATTTTAATATACACGAACTATGCGAACAGACGTTGACATTTCTGAACAGTGTCTTGCTAAGAGTTTTACATTTCTTAGGGGATTTCTAAACTTTTCGGAAAATAAAGTCGCTGCTGTGTTTTCTCAAACACACGACACTTCGTGCTACACAGCATACCACAAGATTGTGTACTCGGTAAATTACCACAACAACAGTACGGTGTAATTAATGCACTTTACTTACAAACGTTACAGTATTAAGCAAGATAACATTTTCTGTGCATTTCATAGGTTACGAATATTGTGTAAATCTACGCTGAACCAACAGCTGCACAGTCGTTGAAAGACGCCATAATAAAGTTTGGAACATTGGGGAAAGCTCAATATTTTAAAAGGTTACTTGAAGTTTCAATTTATATTAATTTAAGTGTTTCCTAAATCATCGTAAAGATAATATTGTAAACTACAAATATGTCGCTGGATGCACGCATTAACTTAACAGTGGGGGGTTGGGCACGTGCCCCCTAGAAATTTGGAGTGATCTTTGGAATGCGCCTGCGCTAGCGTCACGTGCCTGGATCTTTGGAATATGCTCCCGTTTTGGCGAGCTTCAAGTGGGTGCAATTGGAGTTTTTAAGAGCATCAAGGTGGTTTTTGGCGAGCCTCAAGGGGTGTGTGATTGGAGGTTTTTGGAGAGCTTCAAGGGGTGTGTGATTGGAGGTTTTTGGAGAGCCTCGAGTGGTGTGTGATTGGAGATTTTTGGAGAGCCTCAAGGGGTGTGTGATTGGAGGTTTTTGGAGAGCCTCTACGGGAATGAAACTGGAGGTTTTTGGAGAGCCTCAATGTGGAGGTGTTTTGGCGAACCTCAGAGAGAGCAATTGGATGGGTTTTGGCCCACTAGTCTATCATTTCTGGACTCACCCCTGTGAAGCAATGATTTACAGCCAGTAAGAAGTAATTAAGTAATTAGACTCCGTATTATTATTATTATTATTATTATTATTACTAAACACGGAATATGCCAACAGTGAAGTTGCAATGCTTACCAGGAAAGACGGCGTCATGGACCGGACCAGTGTTCGACGGAGCATGGGTGTTTCCGTTACCAAATGGAGCAGATGTATCGGCAGGTTCTGCTGAAGTAGCAGATGTATCGGCAGGTTCTGCTGTTATAGCAGATGTAACGGCATGTTCTGCTGTCTCTTCTGTTGTCTCTAGAGTCGCCGTGGCTGACGTCTCGGCAGCATCCTGTTCCGGCGCCAGCAGGTTCCCAGTGGCCGGAAAGATGATGTCCGTGTCTGGATTCTCGTAGTTTGCGGGTTTGTCTCCGACCGAGTTATCCCGCGAAGGTCCTGTAAAATGTGCTTCAGACATTTAGCAAATACGTCATGGAGTTATTTTTAAGCGTGAGGTTTCAAAATAAATGACAAATTTTCGTAGAACTAATATAAATCTAAATTGGCCATAAATCAAAGAATTGAATTAAGCACGTTTTCACCTTAAGAACGGTCAAGTACGTAAAAACGTAACATTTATTTTTGATAAAATTTTAAGATGATTCACACTAAAATAATAGGTATATAGAAGGACAGACGACAGTTTGGACTATACTGTACTTGTTTGAAAACGGAGCTTTAATACATGTCAAACTATAGTATATACAAATGAGGGAGGCCTATCAGTAAGCGTGACAGCAGTGTCACAATGAATGCGCGGTGTTCATTGTATTCGATCCACCTGTTTGCAGACATCTACTGGACCTTTTGGGCGTGCCACTTCAGCTAGCGCCCTTCGCTTTCAACAAATCTCATGCTAAATAATCTGAAATGGCCATTTTTGCAGTATACGTCTAGCATACAGGGGATATTGTGGGCGGGATGGCATGTGTTCCCCTTTTTACAGACCTTTGAAATGTACCCCTTCTATGTGCCCCGTATACTTTTGAAAAGTGTCCACGTTTAGGTGGGGGTGCAATTGGAGGTTTTTGGTGAGCTTCTGAAATTGTAAACGTTGCCGCGAAAAATGTCCAACAGCTCCCCCACGTCTTCCGACGTCATGACCCGATAGCGGAGTCGGCTCAGCAAACCCAATATTCTTTTGGTTCGGCTGCCAGTGGAAGTTTTTTTGGTGAGCCTCGGGGAGTGGGTGCAATTGGAGGTTTTGCCCCCCCCCCCTTAAATTACCATCCCTGGATCCGCCACATTTTAAAGTCGTCTTCAATATGGCTTTTGTTGGAGTGCGATAAACGTGTGACGTTTCCATGTGACGTCACAATGTTAAATTAAGTTGAGAAGACAGAACACAAATGAAACGAAACTTTATTTCATAACGAACAGCACAAAACAATTACAGGTGTCCAAAAGATAATCTCTAAATTCTACATTGTGTAATTTACACTCTTAGTCTTTAGAGGCTAGGCGTATTGCTATACAAAATACAATCAAGTAGTGAATATAAGTAGGTCCTACTTCCGGTCGACGCGCCCCATGCAGTCGAAACGACAATGCCTATCGTTAGTACAAGTCGTACACGCATCGTGTTCAGATGAGTGTCAATCACAGCGTGAATTCTCGAATTCTCGAAAGATAGCTCGCAGCGTAGCGCAACGGATGCTAATAATATGCTTTACGAAAAGCGTCTGACCTGACGTCACACACTAATTATGACGTCACGTCTGTGTCGGTCTGTCAATCAACTCGCTAATTGCTCATCAAAACATGTGTTGTCGGTGTCATATAGGGCGTTTTAACATACAAAGTTGCCCCCAGCCATTTCACTTGGTCCCCAGTCCGGCCACCTTCATCCCAATCCTGCTCTTTTTGTGAGGGTATTTAAAAATTGTACAATGTGCAACATTCGCAATAAACTAATGGTTCAATCCTGAAAGAACATGTTCAATAATAAAAAAGTAAACAATGGTTACAGACGCAATTAATTGAAATGAAGATCCAGAGTTTTCTCTTAAAAAGGCAACTTCGTAAGGAAATAGTCCAATTGCACCATAAAAGAGCAGTCTATTAGTGACTGTCATGTGACAAAAGGGGTATTTTTCTTTGAAAAGTAATTTCAGAGGAAAATCCTAAAATAACAAAAAGAAACAGTTTGGTAAATAGGCCAACTATCTGCGCCACGGCATCTTGACGATTATGTTTTGCAATAGTTGTGTCTGCTCTGACTACATATTTCTGGAGTCAAGTCGAAAACTGACCCGAGGAATTGAAGAACAATAAGAACAGGAGCTGACACTGGCGATGTCGGGTAAATATTTTGAGGAAGTAACCGAGAAGACGGGAGCTCTGGATATGGAGAAATAGTGCGAGATAACCAACAAACATAGCAATTTATGCAAAACACGAGCAGTACCTACATTATTTAAACAGTAAACAACATGTAGCATTGGGTTTAGGCTGGGAGATCACATACCATGGAGTTGAATCTGTATTTTTATTGTACCCAGTAGGTAGGGATCCGGGGGGGGGAGGCGTGGGAGTGTGACGGGGCAGAAGGCGTAAGACAACATTAAGGACTCGTCCGCCATTTCCGGCTGCCTACCCATTACTCCTTAAAGAGTGCCCTTGGAAATAGCATCTTGGTGTGATGAGTGAATTTTTTTCGAGCACGTTTATACGGGACATGTTGTTCCGGTGAATACTGAATGCACTACTTCATTAGATCTTTCACGAGGTAGCAAAAAATATACGTTAGTCGCTCGCATATTCGTACAGTGGTTATTTTGCAGAACGCACCAATATTTCAAAAAACAGATCGGGGCAAAATTGAGTGGTATCAAAAGCCACCTGGAAGAAGACGCCAAGGGCAGAACAGTGGTGCCTCACCGTGGGCTGACAATCAAACAAATAATGGTAAAGGCTTGGTTACCCAGGCGCCGCGAGGTGGCGGCAGCGTTTGCGCCTCTTGCATTCTCTTCTTGGCGAGTTCAGAGGGCGGTCGACTGCGTAATCATTGGAAGTCTAACCCTAACCATAACTATAGCTAACCCTAACTAACTAAGTATCTATCTAACTAAATAACTAACTTACTCACCTTAGTGCTGGAGATTTTGTGGTGGGTACATGTGGATAATTTTGGGGATTATTCGCGGTGTTGAAGGGGTAGTGTTAGACATTATTCGCGCGGTTTCGAAGAGGGTGGGGTAGTGTTGAGAATTCTTCATTTTCGGAGCCTCCAACTGCACCACTACTGCTAAGCCCCAACTTTAAATATGGGGGGTCTGCCCCAAGCCTTTTGTTCCGACGCCTATGTATTTATGTGTATTACAGGTCAACGGTCCATGGTAGCGAATTGTTCGGAATTAACGTAGAAAGACGCGAGTGCACGTAGGCATCTCGGAGCAGACAATACAATAGTTAGCGTATTCATATGTAGATAATAACAAAATACAATAATAATAACAATAACAATAATAATAATAACAACAACAATAATAATAATAATAATAACAACAATAACAATCATAATAATAACAACAATAACAATCACAATAATAATAATAATAATAACAACAACAATAACAATAATAATAATAATAATAATAATAACAATAACAATAACAACAACAATAACAATAACAATAATAATAATAACAATAACAACAACAACATCGACTGTAACATTAATAATACTGATACATAAATGGGACTTATAATCAGGGGAAGACGTAGATAGACATAAAGTTAAATAGAATGGGGAGCAGTGGGGGCAGTTGCCCCCTGGAATTTCTCCGGGGGAAGACATCTGATTTTGCCCCCCCATTAAATGTGCTCGTGAATGTTTTTTTGTGGCGTGCGTCAATGGCGGGTGGAAATCTAAATTTGATGACACGATTGTTGTGTATTTTTGTCGACTATAAAAAGTGTGTGCAATTGGAGGGCAGATATATGGTTTTCTGTCCTCCCCGCCCCAGTAATAGGCAGCGCGGCGAAATTTTGTTCCGAAGCACCCCACCACCGGAATTCCGATGTCACAGCTGAGTCAACCGAGACAGCCACACGGTGAAGGAAGATCTGAAGATAAGCGGCGGCGCGGCGGTGAAAATTTTTCATTGGTGCTGAAGCTATATGGTAGCCCCCCAATATGAATTTCGATCCCGCGCCTATGACGCAGAGGACGTACGACCGATGCTAGCCATAGCACACGGGAGACGGGCAGTGTTTGCAGCCTCTAGTAGTCGTAGTGTCAAGTGCGGACATCAGCTTGCTTTGGGGTAGAGTAATCGTCTATGCCGAGACACGGTTTGCCCTGGGGAGAGAGCACGGTCTCTCATGAATATAGTAGTAACTCTAATACCACATCTGATGACAGTTGGTTCCACTCCGCATTGGTGTGAGATGCCCACTCGCCAGTACCACACTCAAGAGTCGGTCGTATCCAGTTGTCTGTGCGGGGGCTGCGGCGTGTAGTGCCAACTTGTAAACCAATTTGTAAAACCAACTTATCGCTCTTAAGAACCTGTGTTGTGAAACCACCTTTCTTGGGCGACCACTTTGGCTGTGCAGAAGGGTTGGTCGTCCAACAGAGGTTCTACAGCAATATAGAATAGCACGAACTACGTGACTGAGACTGAGACAATGGCACACGCAAAACACAGCGACACGAACACTCCATCTTCTCGAAATGTGCTTGCATTATACATTGAGGAGCTGTATTCCTCGGGGGAACTACTGTACGTTACCAATATGATTGATTAACGTGTGACCTTTCGTTGAACACTGGTGCACGGCAGCTTCGTCGAAGACGGCTAAAGGAAATTGTATGACACTTGTCATTGCTCGAAGACAATATATAATTCTTTTGGCACCGTCTACTTCATTGTCTAGTGACTGGTATACTCACAAGAGACATGTTGTGATAGGTAAACATTTAACAAAAAAACGTCTTGTTTAAGAGACCCAGTGTGGTGTGTAGGATGTTTAATGTGTGTAAACGCCAGGCTACAGTTACGTTATTCAAACATAACGCTTTACGATTACTTTTACTGTGTTAATTGTCTCTGTGATAATTGTCTCCAAAACTACCAACTATCATCGTCATCATCATCATCATCATCATCATCACCACCGTCACCATCATCATCATTCTGGTCATCTTCATCATCAGTATCATCGCAGCAGTAGCAGCTGCAGCAGCTGCAGCAGCATCGTCACCATCACTATCATCACCGTCACCATAATTGTCATCATCATCATCATCATCACCATCATCATCACCATCCCCATCACCAATACCATAATCATCATCACCATCAGCAGCAGCAGCAGCAGCAGCAGCAGCAGCAGCAGCAGCAGCAGCAGCAGCAGCAGCAGCAGCAGCAGCAGCAGCAGCAGCAGCAGCAGCAGCAGCAGCAGCAGCATCGTCATCATCACTATCATCACCGTCACCATAATTGTCATCATCTTCATCATCATCATTCAGCAATAGCGTCAGCACCATTATCATTATAATTAATCGGCCGTATTCGATGCACTGACGATCCTTTCTATTTGGGTCGATTGTTGATTAGGTGTGGACGACCAGTCACTTCAATGTCTACAATTTCGCAGACCAGTTCAGTGTATGTTCACCTATATTTCCCTCTGTTTTTCTAGCCATCAGAGGGTGTGCACAAGATGAATATCGACACTGAGTCTTCTGCGTAACAATTGCCATGATCAGCCAGTTGGCGGCGTCTCATCAACAACATAATTCGTTGCCGAGATTAGGTATGTCGTGATATCCATCCAATGCCTAGGGAAGCGAATGTAGCTATCCACTTGAAAGTTCGTTTGTTTACCCGCTTGTCGTATGAGTAGCTATGGCGGGCCAATGTTGCACCAACGCACACAATGCATCGACAGGAGAGTCTGTGTGAACCGACAGAACGTCATGCAATCTATATTCAAATCAGCCAGTTAAACCTAACATTTGTTGACGGCTTTCTCTTGGAAGGAGATTGTTGGCACATGACGGATGGTGAATCTGTTAATTAATTAATTGCGGTCAATTCTGCGTAATGGCTGCGCTGTTGTAGCGTTTGGTGTGTTGCTAGGTCACTCTCTCTCTCTCTCTCTCTCTCTCTCTCTTCTCTCTCTCTCTCTCTCTCTCTCTCTCTCTCTCCTCTCTCTCTCCTCTCTCTCATCTCTCTCTCTCTCTCTCT
>OZ023206.1:36540207-36782707 GCA_963995525.1 Escarpia spicata
CTCTCTCTCTCTCTCTCTCTCTCCTCTCTCTCTCTCTCTCTCTCTCTCTCTCTCTCTCTCTCTCTCTCTCTCTCTCTCTCTCTCTCTCTCTCTCTCTCTCTCTCTCTCTCTCTCTCTCCTCTCTCTCTCTCTCTCTCTCTCTCTCTCGGTGTTATACATGCGTTGTATATGGGCTATTGCAGTGCAATTAGTCAGTTAGAACAGAGAGGATGCATTCACCCCTGAGTCCATTACACATTTCGTCAGACACAGAAAACTCCGGAGGGTGTGTCGTATGCCAAGAGAGAACCTTGTTAGCGAAACTTTCAAGAAAGATTTGAAAGGTCAGTGACCAGACCAAAAGTGACACTAGACTTCCGCTGTTGACGACAAAGCAGTAAAGAGTAAAGAGAACCAAGACTGCGGGGTGAATCGTCGCGGAGGGAAGCGAAGAGGCAGTATAGCACAAAAACAAGGTAGGTGTGCACGTGTCTTGGTATCACAAATACTACGGCTACGTGTTTCTTTCACAGTTATTAATGCGTTTGATAGTCAACATATAAGATTATTATGGGCATACTATTGTGTGGACTCTCTGAAAATGGGACTGTTTGTGTCATTTGTCGTTCTCTCGCACTCGGCACATGTGTGACTATATACTGCTATTGATAAGGAGTCGGCGCAGCTACGGTGTGTGTTTGGTTGCAGAGACCACTACTCGTTAACTCCACGACAGGTTACACATTTACCCCGTGTGTGACCTGTTATTTCTCCTGGCACAGAGACACAAATAGAATGAACCAACTGCTAATATAGAGTCTCTTCCGAAAGATAGAGGCAACGTGCGGTGATCGAAATCGCCCATGTTTCGACATGGCAGCAAATGGAATCGAACCAAAGTCCCCTCGATAGAGAGTCCCCTCGACCGCCGCGCCTCTCCGACCATCGTGTCATCACCCGGCACCGCCGCGTTCTCCGTCCCATACAGACTGCTTCCAAACTGACCTACAAACGAAGGCTTCTTTGTTGTGCTGGAATAGACCAGACTGTCGCGTGACCATTGATTGGACTTTTGGCATTCCTATCATTGTTTGTGGACAGGACTGGAGTTCGCCGACTCCCAGAGGGCTGTGGAGAACAGGGAAACGTGGAGAGAGCTGATTGAAAAGTCGTCAATGGTGCCCCATCGATCTTTACGGGTTATGGGAAAGTGAAGTGAAGTGAAGATAATTGTTTTAATTTAAATTATGACGATTATTTTTTAGTAAATTTAATGTTAAAGTGTTCAACAATTTGGTTGTATTTTCACTGGACTAAAAGTAGATTATGTATTTTATTTTGTTGTAAGAGTCGTTAGTCAAGAGTATTGAGTCGTGATATAATATCCAGTTGGCACAGCGTGATTAGAACGTCCTATCTGTTTAGATACCTTCCAAAAAACCCAAAGAACAACTAAAACATGCTTACAACTTTGAAGAATTATCTGAGGATGGCCATCTTGGCTTTTTTAATGAAATGTTTGACATTATGAATATTTTCCCTTTTCAATAATTGTTCCGTTTTCACCAGTAAATGTGCACTATCTTCGCACACACCACAGTTAATATGTAGCAAACCTAAAACAATGATTGCATACTTACATACGGTTTGGGGAAATGTGTCTTTGCAAACACTGCCTAATCTGGTTGTATTCGATACACTCACATATACTTTAACAATATTTAACAAGATTGCTGTCCTGCAGAGCTTTAAGCTCCAGACGGCATGCGGACAAGGAAGCCTTTGGCTTATCGACAGTCCAACAATTTTCCACCTACGTATAACCCTCTCTCGCCAGATAGCTATCCATTTTATTTTTGAACATATTCACACTGCTAACATTAACACAATCATAAGATAATTTGTTTCTGTCATTTATTGTCCTCTGAGAGAATGAGTACTTTCTCATATCCAACCTACACTGTTCCTTGACTAATGCTGCATTGATTGTGCCCTCTGGTTATACTGCCTTCTTTCAGTTTGAAGAAAATATTTCTTCAATATCCTCATAACCATTCAATATCTTAAAAACTTATATTTGTTCTCCGCTTAGTTTTCCTAGTCTCTAGTGTTGTCAACCCACATTATAATAGGCGTCTTTCATAACCAAGATCTTTCAGTTAAGCTTAGTTGCTCTTCATTGCACTCTTTCTAGCGTATATACGATGTCCTTTTTATGATATGGCCTCCATGCTTGTATACAACATTCCAAATGTGGCCTAACTACTGCTTTGTATAGTGATACAATTAGCTGCTTCTCCTTATATGTAATATTTCTCCTAATTATTTGGTTACCCTTTGAAGCAGCAATTCCACATTGCTGTGAAACTTTCACGTCAGCACTAACTGTTACTCCTAAGTATACCATGGGCTTTTTTGTCGAGATTTGACTTTGGATAACAATTAACCTATTATTTCTTCATATCTGGTGAAGCAGCGAGAACGAGGACTATATATACTATCCACACGTGGGTGGTACCGTGGTGTGGTAGGGTTATTGAAACCAACACATCTACGTTCGGCATAGAGACAGCCGGCTGCATGATATGACCAGGGCATGGGTGAAGACTTAGCTGCTGCAAGCTGCACTGATTGCCTCTAACCTCCATCTAGCCCAACTCGTCTCGCATTCGCAAGACGTCAGTGATCGATGTCATTACGCAATTACTGCCCGTCGAAACGACGGCAAATAACGGCCACTCGCCCCTGTCAGCACACGCCGACCTTTAGAATCAACAGCCAGCCGCGGGGATTAGCAGGCAATTGCTAAGTAGCAATCTTGCTATTCATAAATGAAAGTGCCTGATTAAGTCTGTCACACAAATACAGCCGCTAGAATGGGCGATTACGGGGTTCCGTCGATAATCACCGGCATACATAGTAATGGACTAGCGTGGGAGTATCCGTACATCCGACCGACCCAGGATCGTGGTCACTCGACTCGGACGTCCAACGCAACAACAACAGAATATCACATACAATGCCTTTTGAACGTCCCACACAATGCAAGTAGAATATCACATACAGTGCACGTAGAACGTTCCACACAATACAAGTAGAATATCACATGCAATGCACGTTGGGTCACACGATGCAAATAGAATATCACATGCAATGCACGTAGAACGTTCCACACAATGCAAGTAATACGAAATAAAAGACGAAAATATGTTTTCGCACCATACATATTTACTAATAATTATGCATTAATTAGAAGAAAAAAATAATAATTATGTTACATTGATGTATTGTCCATGAGTTGGTTGATTTTATTGCCGAATAAAGATAATAATATACATATCCTGATATAACGTGGGGAGGAAAATAATTATTGTTCTCATATAATGCGGGGAAACGTCCGCTTTTTAATTTCAGTTGGGGAATGTCCGAGGGGATGACTGGTGGAAATGTCCTGGCAAATGTCCGGAGGGGAATATCCCTATCTCATTGCAGCAGATTTCCTGTTGATGCACAGATTTAATTTTTTTTTTCTTTTATCATCACTAACATCATTGGTCGGCCGGGATCTGGAGCATAGAGGAGCCGTTTCTATGTGAGTCGAGTTGATCGTTCATTAGTACTGGGAGATCTGTCATTTCAACGCCAATGTCTTCGCAGATCAGCTTATTGCATGTTCTTCGGTTACGATAGCAATGGCCAGCTACTTGGAGGCGCCTCGTGCGAATCTTGTTTGTGAGTTTGTCTATATGCCCATAAAGTTCTGTGTTTATAAGTATTTTATTCCAGTGGACAATTAGACATTTCCTTAACATTCTGCTGTTAGTCCCGTCGAGTTTCCTTTCCAGTTCTTTTTTGATGGTCCCGGTTATACCTCAATAGCCTACACTTTCGACGGTGACACTGAAGATTGACAATTTAAGGGATATCTTATGTTTGTCTTCCATAGAGGATCTAGCTTGTCACATGCTTGCCAGGCTAGGGCAATGCTTATATAGGTAATTAGGTATCCATGATGCACTTAGCTGGAAAGCCAACCCCATGCACCAGAGACAAGCTATTCGTCCACATGGCCAAGCCAACGGAGACGTCGCCGACTTCGCAGGACAAATTTACTGGCGATACCTGCACGCCCCAGGACGTCCGTGTGTGGCGTTTGCTCCTGCCAGGTGATGCTTAGCATGCGTCGGAGACATCGGAGGGCGAAGATGTTGACGCGCCGTTCCTGTTTCGTGTCCATAGAGCAGAGTGTTAAGGACACAAGCCTGGTACACTTCAACCTTGGGATTCTCGGTGGGCTCGCTCTTCTTCCACACCCTATTAGCTAACCTTGGCATGACAGCGACTGCATTTCCAATGCGCGTGTTGATTTCTACGTCGAGGGACATGTTACTGGCAATGTTTGCCTCTATAAGAGTATAGGTAGGTGAACTTCTCCACTACTCCAGAGTGTGGTCGTCAATGCTGATGGCTGGAGCTTCGCGGAGTTCTTGACACATGGCATTGGTGTTTTTCAGGCTTATGGTCAGGCCAGATTCCTTGCAAACCTGAACAAGTTGGTCTATGAGCGTCTGGACGCCATAGTATGTGTGTTATATCAGTGATGCATGCATGCATGCATGCTTGCATACATACGTACATACGTGCATACGTGCATACGTGCATACGTGCATACGTGCATACGTACATACGTAAATACGTAAATACGTACATACATCTATGGATACATACAAGCAAGGATCCAACTGTTTACAAAATTATTGATCAAACATAAATGTATAATCTATTTACCGAGTATTGACAATGTAAGAAGTTACTTCCTGCACGCTACGAAACATGTTGCGTACACACGCGCACGAAGCCACGCACATACGCACATGGCTGATGAGGAGAATATGGCGTAAACGCAGTAATTTCATCAGTCGGAGGTGCGCGTTAAGTGGAACGCAATGGTTCCAATTAGTCCCGAATGAACGAAGAATGGTACTGAAGTGCGTGCGCCAAATTGCACACAACACTACAGACGACAACGACAAACATGGGTTGGCATTATGCAGATGTTATAGAATATACGGTTCTTGTCCTTCAAAGGAGAGAGCTCTTCTCCTCTAACTAATAGTAGTGCTGTAACTATTCACAACATACACCAGTATCACAGCACTGCGGGTTGCGTGACTTGCTGTTGGCGTAATCTCAACGCCTGCAGCTGCGTGTGTGTAGACTGAAGTAACTCGTAGTGGAAAGTATTACACGTATAAAGTTACGCCGGTGGTTATAGTTATCTTTCAGTCAGTGGCGAAGGTGCCGAGGCGGCCCACCAGCGTAAATAACCGTATCGATTCACCACGGACAAGACTAGGAACACAGCTGATTAAATTTCAGTTTTGTCTGATCGCGATAATTACTGCGGATAAGTGGTTTATCACAGACAACGTCTTGTCCACTCTCGACAGACTGGCGTATTGAGACCGCGTAGACTCGGGTGTATTTGCTAAAGCTTTCTTATCATGCCACCTCAATCGATCAACGCATCACACCCGGTAATGACGTGACGTATCCATTGCATTGCCAGATATTCAGCCTCCGCTGACTTTTCGACCAAGTCGCTTGCGGGCGCACAAGTAAATACTTATTTCAAAGCAGACGCGCGAAGCGTGATATAACTTACCTTTATGCGATAATGCGAACTAACCAAGATTAAACCCGATGCCCATGTGGCAACTGGGCAAGGAAGCCATTGACTTATCAAGCCACCAGCTGTTTTCATCTTCGTTGAAACCTTCCTTGTGAGATAGCTGTCAATTTTGCTTTTTAAATATTCACAAAGTTAGCATTTACGCAAACTGAATATAAATTCATTCCAGTCGCTGACAGACTCGTCTCTGCAAATGAATACATTCATATGTGCTATGTGCACTAAAGGTACTTAGTTCTTCTGTCATCATTAATAGTAAATATGTAAACACCTTTATCAGTTATAATACCAAATCAATAAACTAATATGATCGATCTCCACTTGAACCATATTATTGTAGTCATTTTTCATAATTAAGGTATCAGTTCAGTAAATGTATTCTTTAATGAATCCTGGATTGTGTATTCTAAGTAAGGACGAACTAATAGCACTATTTATGCTATAATTATCCTAATCAACCGAAGAGTTCGATTAGGCTCTACCCTTTGAAGAAGCTGTCTGACACGTCATGCCACGTCCTTCTCATTTGTGGTTGCACACAGAACAATTTCACCCATTGTACGACCATATTCCCATGTCCTTTATAGGCATTCTCAGTTACCAAAGTTGTATAAGTTTGTACACTTTGTAACACACCTATCAACAAAAGCACATACATACTAACAATATATCAATCGTCAAAGTAGTAAGTCTATAATAATACACGGTACGTTGCTGTCTTAAGGACCTAGTACACATGTCGACGGCAACGGAAACCTCGACGGCAAGCGGCAAAATAAAATCGCTCTAACTGGAATTGCGAGAGCCTAGTACACACACTACACATACTGCGGCAAACCGCCGGGAGTCGAAACAAAAGCGATTTTCAACAAATTGCCGCGCGGCAGATTTACTCTTTGACTAATCAGCGCTTTTGTTTGCTGTGACGTCAAGTTGCACATGTAGCGATATAAACACAAAATAAAATTGCAGATTCAATGGTTTATAGTTTTGTTTAAATTTGTGTAATTTTATTTTATTTTCATGAATCCAGTAAATATCATGTTTAATTACGGAGCTCAACATTCAATTCTTTGCGGAAGGAACATAGTTTTGTAATGTTATTTCAACAAAATATGTGAACAATAGTTACATGATCTCCAAGAAGAAGTTGGCCGTTTGGCAGGTCATAGTCATAGACATAAGGGCCAAGCTGGACATGACTGATAAGTGATAATTAATAGAAATAATGCAACTAAAGTTTCGATGTCATTATAAATATAGCGTGCACAAGCACACCTGCCTTGACTTGAATTTTGCTGAAGCACCGCTTCAGTTAATGCTTGAAACAATACAAATAATACGCGCTTTGTTGTTGTCCTGATTCATTTAATGCCATCTTTTATTGTGCCCACATACTGCAGACGTGACAAATTCGCATGTGCCGTCGAAGAATACTGCGCTGTGTGTACTAGGGTCTGTTAGCGGTTTGTCGCTTTGCCATCGAGGTTTGCCTTTGCCGTCGACATGTGTATTAGGCGGTCAGCGAGTTACAGTAACACGTGTCTGAGGCACTCAACGAAGTCAACAGTCAACAAGGCGTACTGCAAACATTCAAGTTCGCAGTACGCCATTACTGCTGGGCTGGTGGTAGCCTCGCTGCAATAACAAACCTGTTGTGGGTCCGTTTAAAATCTCCAACAAGTCCCATTACATCTTAGCTCTGTGCATTTTGACGAATTCTTTTATGAAGTAGATTTGAAACTAAAGATGTGTTGTCAACGTCTGAAAGATGTGGTTGTAAATAATCCAAAAAAGGGTCCAACTTAATTAATAATAAATTTCTTTCCGGCAAGTAATTTGTTGTATGCTACTTGTTCGAAAGGTCACCTGTGTGCAACGGCAGCGTTCTAATGCCAACAACATTAATGTTGTTGTAATAACTTACGTCTGTGTGTTGTCTAGCCGCCCAGCTCACTATTCAGACATAAATTATTATTATTGTCGAGTGTTATGCAGATATGCACGGCATTTCAACGAAAGCATTCCGGGTCTGCCGCACACCAGTTTTACTAATACATATAACTACACATAACAGGGCGTTAATTCAGCACAGTGCCAACGAAAATACGTTTTATGTTGCAAGAATAGTAACCATTATTATTGTTTTAATTAGAAATATTTCATGCATGTGTGATTTCAAAAAAGAGGTACGTCTGGAATAGTTATTTGTCAGATCAACGGCGACTGGTCAGAGTTGAAGTAAATCACGGACCCGGATGTAGGTGCCGGAATGCTATGATGTCATTGGTGGACAACAATTCATTTGTGTACGTTACCTTTGGCGACCGTGGCTCACGCCGCGTTGCTGCAGCGTCGAGTCGCAAGTTCAATCTTCGTCAACCAGCGGTTATATTGTTATCACTCTTGATGGAGCCACCCTGCAAACGTTCAGCTGTACTTTGTCCCACTTGCTGAATCAAGCGATCATATTCGTTGCTAGAAAACAATTATACGAGTCGGCGAATGTCATCGCATATATATTTCAAATGACAAATGCACGGAACCTCTCATGTTAATCAACATCATATTTAATATTCATGATAAATTGAACTTGCATTTATTCGGTTGCGCCTCGTGTATATCGGCGAAACTTAGATTATTGTTTGTAAAACTAAACATTAGTATGTGGTTATCCGCAGCGTTAACGGCAGATGATTTGAAATACAAATTACGGATTGGTGTACACAGGAACGTCTGATGATTGGAAGATGAAGCTCTCACTTCCTAAGACTGGTGCCAAAGGCGCTGCCCCCTCGACCACTGACACACCCCCGCACACTGCGCATGCTCCGATTGCCACTCGTGTTTCTGCGGGCGAGCATATTCACCAATATCTTTCGGAATGTGCGGCCCATGAAGCAGTATATGAGGAAGTTGACGCACGAGTTGAAGGTGAGGAAAAGGTTGCTGACGACGTTGACTGTCCGTAGCAGGACGACAGGGAAGGGCAGGCCGGGGAAGAACACATGCAGCGATATCCAGATCCGCAGCACGAAGTCCGGGATCTCGCACAGCAGGAAGACGAGCACTACAATGACGAGCATGGACGAGTAGTGCTCGATGGAAGTACGACTGGAGCGACTGCTGCCTGTCGCCCGCTGGCTCTGTTTGTTCTGCAACTGGTGCGAGCGTCTAATGGCGTTGATCAGCTTCAAGTTGAGGCAGGCGAGCGCTGTCAGAGGCACGAAGAAGCGGACTACGAAGAAGAGGATCGTCTTGTAGACGAGGATGTAGGCGACGTTCTTGCGTAGGGCGCTCTTGCATACCCGCAGTGTCGTCGCGTTGTTCACGGGGTCGGTGACGGCAACGGTGTTGCGCTCAAAGAAGCGCGGTAAGTTGTAGAGGATCGACATGATCCACACGAGTACGACGGCACGCCGGGCCCGTGACCTCGTGCTGTACTGACACGCGTGCAGGGGTCGGCAGATGGCGATGTAGCGGTCAGCTGTCAGGATGACCACCAGCCACACCGCACAAGTCTGGGCTATCGACGCGCATGGCCACACGTACGGCTCGATGTACGTCCACGCATGCGTGAAAGGAGCACTCAACGCCAGGTGGCGCTGCATCGTGTTGATCGTCTGCAATCATCAAGATGAAATATTATCATAGATACTATCATTGTCACAGTCACCATAACCTTTATCATTGTTGAAAGCACTGACATTTTTCCCTGTTGTATGCTTGAATCGTAGCAAAGTTTGAGAAAGAATTATGCATAGCTTACTTGAGTATGGCTCATTAAAAACTATTCTGAAACGACATCTTAAAGGGAACCAAAAGACAACTTTTTTATTTTATGCACCTAAAAGAGTTGAAGAGTTCATACAAACTAGCCATTTGCAATTATAATAACATTTTTAACGTCAGGAAAACAAGTTTCATGGACAACGCCATTTTGGCCAGTAAATCTACGTCATATGTTCATGCTATATAATGGCTCACGAAATTAACATTTATTTGTAAACATTCCAGTTGTATGCTTGCCGATAACTTTTGTGGGATTGGGGGCAAGTGCTCCTCCTAAACCTTTGGAATTTGGCCGCGCTGTGCCTGCGCTAGAGTGGTGTGCCCCCTAGACCCGTTGAATATGCCCCCAAACCTTCGGAAATTGTGAACGTCGCCGCGAACAAATACTCAACAACATCCCCCGTCTTCCGATGTCAGGATCCGACGACAGTGGAGTCACACTAAACAGCCCACCCAATATGAACTTCGTTCGGCCACCAGGTTTTGGGCGAGCCTCAACGGGGGTGCAACTGGAGGTTTGGATCCGCTCCTGATAAGTGCTGCATATTTCTGGTAACTTAATTATTCCTAAGTCACCTGCTTACCAAGCCGCCCGCTTACAACAGCGACGGCTTCAGTTGTCAGGGTATTTGGAGTGGCATTATTTATATAGGGCCTATTTAGCTATTCTGTAAAACGTACATATACGCCTATATCAGTTTCAGTGGTCAGATATTTTTACTTACTATAAAATTATATCCCTCGCATTGAACTGCGACAGTTTCCATAATGCCGTAATATGCGGTCATTTTCCGTAATGATTATGGAAAGTCTGTATTGCTAGGTAATCCTGCATATTGCAAAATCACGTTTAATTGCAAACAGACCTTGGAAAATTCCACCGAACCGTATGCCATGACCTGCGTAAACCACTTCAGGTCGTTGAAGGAACATAGGTCATACGGCAACTTCGCGGTAAATAAAATGCTGCTCGATTATTGTTCGTTTATTCGCGTCATGGACAAAATGTCAGCTTGAGGATATCAGAGGTTTCAAGAGAAACTTCCACGTTGAAACCAAGTTGTGAGTAAACCTCTATTGTGAAAAGTTTGATTATAGTTGCAAATGGTTACATTGCATTAACTTCTTTAGACGCATAACACAAAACGTTGCCTTTTGTTTCCCAGTAGTAATAGATAATATTACTACTTTTCCCTTTAAAAGAGATTGCTCCTGTTCTTGTACAACTGGTACAATATTCGCAACGCCACATCACAACTAAACGTGAACAAATTCAACCATCTGCAGTCACACACACACACACGCACGCACGCACGCACGCACGCACGCACGCACGCACGCACGCACGCACGCACGCACGCACGCACGCACGCACGCACGCACACACGCACGCACACACGCACACACGCACACACGCACACACACATGTTTATTTATTTTAACATAAATCCCCCAACAATACGTGGCCATGCCCGGTCCCTGCCCACAATCACAAGCGAATAGACACGCACAACATAAAACAAAATAACTAAACATCAATGGATAGTTTACAGTTAGTTAGCTGTTTTAAAGTAAGTTACAAAATTCGCTTCGTAATGACTTATTCAACGTCATAATCTACCGTGAGAACCATTCACTAGTCTGTGCACAACCTGTTCAGATGTGATGATGTCATGTAACTGCGCTCGTTTTATTCCCATTACTCTTGGCGTGGCCAATTGCTCCGCCGAAGTTGATCCAGCCGTATCAACAAATACCAGTTAAGGGATCATATCAGAACGTCGACGTCCGATCTCAGATGAAATTACTTTCATCTGGCCTCAGCCCCCATCAGGCGAAAGTTTATAAATATGATATAATGATATCAATATATTAAGAGTATCGATCTGAAGCATAAAATATCGATGTTCGACGCCAGACGAAAGTAATTGTGTCTGATATCAGACATCGACGTTCTGAGATGATCCCTAATGTATCCAGCTGTCGTATGGAGATGGGTGGCAATAATAATACGATATACCAGCGTCTTAAGCAAGTGTACATTGGTTGTACACCTGGCCATTCCACCAATGGCACAGCATGTCTTCTTGGCGATTCAACCAATGGTACAACATTTCTTCTTGGCCATTCACCCAATGGTACAACATTTCTTCTTGGCGATTCAACCAATGGTACAACATTTCGTCTTGGCCATTCACAGAGTGGCACAACATTTCTTCATGGCCATTCCCCCAATGGTACAACATTTCTTCTTGGCCATTCAACCAATTGTACAACATTTCTTCATGGCCATTCCCCCAATGGTACATTTCTTCTTGGCCATTCAACCAATTGTACAACATTTCTTCTTGGCCATTCAACCAATGGTATAACATTTCATCTTGGCCATTCAACCAATGGTACAACATTTCTTCTTGGCCATTCACCGAATGGTGCAACATTTCTTCTTGGCCATTCAACCAATGGTATAAAATTTCATATTGGCCATTCAACCAATGGTATACCATTTCTTCTTGGCCATTCTCCCAATGGTACACCATTTCTTCTTGAACATTCAACCAATGGTACATTTCTTCTTAGCCATTCAACCAATGGTACACCATTGCTTCTTGGCCATTCACCCAATGGTATAGCATTTCTTCTTGGATATTCAACCAATGGTACAACATTTATTCTTGGCCATTCAACCAATGGTACAACATTACTTCTTGGCCATTCAACCAATGGTACAACATTTCTTCTTGGCAATTCACCCAATGGTACAACATTTCTTCTTGGCCATTCAGCCAATGGTACAACATTTCTTTTTGGCCATTCAACCAATGGTACAACATTTCTTCTTGGCGATTCAACCAATGGTACAACATTTCGTCTTGGCCATTCACAGAGTGGCACAACATTTCTTCATGGCCACTCCCCCAATGGTACAACATTTCTTCTTGGCCATTCTACCAATTGTACAACATTTCTTCTTTGCGATTCAACCAGTGGTACAACATTTCTTCTTGGCCATTCAACCAATGGTACAATATTTCTTCTTGGCTATTCACCAATGGTACAACATTTCATCTTGGCCATTCCACCAATGGTACAATCATTTCTTACCTGACCCACCAGGGCCTACAAGTCGACCAGGTTTCGGCTTTCGGTGAGCTTCGATCGGCTCGTTTTCAGAATAATTATATCGATTGCAAACCACGGGAGATAATCTATATCAATAAACATACATAGCAAACAGATATTGTATCCAGCTTCAGAAAGTAACGTGTATAATCTCATAATATCACTAGAATATCGATATATGAAAGAGGAGTTGTACAATTATCATAACAACTTAAATCAGTCAGCGAATTTCCGTCGATGTCGGTAGCTCAGTTGCTAGACGCGTTGGTTTCGTGTCATTTATTTTACAATCAGGCGCCGCCGGTACAAGCCTGACATAAACCATTGATTTTCCTGACATAAATATTTTTTTTTTGTGTGTAGTAATTATTTATTCCCCACAAAAATGAAAATATGGTAATCATATATATATATGTTTCTAAATTTTATTTATCCAGACAAATATAATGTAATGGGTATATAACTTATTAATTGTATATATATATATATTGTACGGTAATATATTGTAATTATATATGTGAAAACAAATGGTGATCTGTCTGAATAAATAAAATTTAGAAACATCGTTATAGTCGACCCATTCGCATGTATTGTTTTGAATAAAATTGGATTCATGTGGAACCGTAAGATAAATGCTTGTTCCTCTACGATGACTAGTGTTTATATTACATCGGAATATCGCATAATAACTCATTCTGACGCTCGTTTCGACACAAAAGCTATCATTGTAAACATACTCTGAATGCATGGAAAGGGTCGGCCTGATGAGAGTATATGTCATATGTGACGTCACATCTCGGCATCCCGAAAAGTGCGCCAAAAATATGCATATTCGAAAATGTCCGAATGCACAGCATAAAATGTGGAATTTCTAATTCATTTATGTTTTTACTTTTTGGCTTGGTGGACATGGAAACAGATAGCATGATGTAATATTATGTGAATTCAAGCAATAGGTGTTTTTATTCCCTTTAAATTTAAGCTGCGTGGCTGGTCGCAAGAGCCAGAGTCATGTGTCTCCATTGACATCACACGCTTGGCACTAACTGCAGCACTGCCGCTTGTGTGATTGCTTTCTCCGCACACGCAGTGTGGCTAGAACTCCAATAAAAGATCGTCAAGTCTTTCCCAGAAATGTCACCAAGTAGCTGGCGTAACTCAAACTGGCCTTGGGTAGATTAACCAACCTGCATCTAACTGCTAACTAATACACACGAGAATTGTTGTAAAAGCGCTACGCGTTCGTGATCTGGGTGCTCAGATTGCATACGGTATGAATGTAATCAATAATTCACCTAGTTTAGTTTCTCCTCCTAATAAAACTGTAAGACAAAGGACATGAAGCTGTATAATGTGAAACCGTGTATCCAATCAACACGGAATGAAAGTCTATCTACATCTAGATTGAGTGTGCTTCCACCGTATTAGTAATGTTGATATCCGTGTCGGACCCTCGCATTGCCACACTTTGCTCTCATTTTAACAAAGTGCTCGCAAAATGTCAGAAACGTTCTTAATCTTGTGAAGACGCACGGACACTGCGTGGACGTGTTTACTTCGAGACCGAAGCAGATATTCGTATTCCCCAGCCTGCTTCCACATAAACATCGAGCATTCGCGAAATAATAACTGCCTGCTACATACTTCATAATCCAAATTTGTCTCTGACTTTGATTGTTAAGACGAATGCTGGAACTCGAGCCGTTTTGGTGGCTGCACCAACTTTGTGGAACTTACTACGTTGGTGATAAGTCAGTAAGAAATATAGTTTAATTTCGCCCTCGTCTAAAACCTATGTTTTTAATACTGCATATCCTCCTTAGCTTCTTAGCAATTCCATCCATCTGTAGACGGCTTTTGCTCTGCACATGACAATGAGAACGCTTAATCCTTTGCATTTGTTACGCCACTGAACTCGGATTTTCCGAGGATATTAGCGCTAAAGAAGTTATTCAATTATTATATTATTATCATTAGTTGTACTTCGCCCTACTTTTGATTTAGTGTGTGGAAACTGGAAACTTCAAATGTATTTCCGGACAGGGACGCTTACCCCTGTAGTAAGCAATGTGCAGACAATAGCGGCTGATTAGTAGTTGACTATTTCGCAAGCACAATTTTAAAATTGCAAACAGTAGTTCGGGCTTATTAAACGCAATTTGATGAGCAGCAAACCTTTAACATATTTATTATTGTAATAACAAATAAATAAAGACTTTAAAATATATTTAATGTATAAGCATTATGTATATGTTTGACATGATATCGTACTCATGTATTAGTGCAATCATGCATACACACGCTCACCAAGTACCAAAAACACAAAGGTAGTTTTACAATAAAGATTCCAATGGTGCTGCATTCTAGGATTTTAAGCTATGTCTATATGTTTTAACTGCTTGTGTTAAATTGCAAAGCGTAGCATTGTAAATGTATATTTTTTATGGTAGTGTTAAAATTAATAACGGCGCAAATTGACCAGCAACGACGTTACGTTAAACAATAATATTAATGTTAATATCTAATAGAATACAGATATCAAAATAAAATAAAATAAATCTTATAATTGTCTCAAAGCGTGTGCTTGGTTCATTACGTGATTTTACAAACTATACGCACTGGGCAAATGATAACAGAACTTTGGTATTTATTATTCTATATTTAGTTTTTTTGTCCGGACGTTACGTACCATTTCCGACCATCAAAAAGACAAAGATCAATAAGCGATGCAGACCGCTATTAAAGTAGCACCGTTAGACAGTGACTGATCAATAAACGACAGATGCGAATTTTTAGCACCAGCATTAGGCAAAAACTGCATAAATAGGATGTCCTACTGTCAGAAAGAAATTGTCAGCCAAAGCGACGTCTTAGGTCGCAATGTATCAAACCGAACTAAATAACTGCTTAACGAAGTCACTTGTGTTCGATCTAAATTACGTTAGTGAGCGATCACAGCACCCTGAATAGTTATTCGTTGAACATGATCGAGTTAATTAAGAGTGGACGAGCATGCACCGTCCATACCAATATTCCAATATTACAATGTTTACTGCGGACTTGTAGACGCGACGTGTAGTTAGCTGTAGTCTGACGTAAATACAACAAACAGCAATACTGACGTAAGCTTTGGAATCTAGCCCCCTTGACTCCGAGTTTTCTTAGTTTGTATGATGAGATTCAAGAATGTTAGTAAGAGCTGGACGGGAAAGATTTAGTAATAAACGATACAGAATAAAATACTGGATGTGTCGCCTAACAAATATGGTATTGTGCACTTGCGCCTCGTACGAATAACATGGTGCAAGAGTCGCTAAAATTGAAATATAAACTATCGAATTAAAACAACAATAATAATATTATTGTTGGTCACCTCAATTGACTTACGCCCCAAAATGGATGTGCTCTGGAAATCTTGAACGATTCTTTCGGCCAAAGAGGCCAATGTATTATTTCCAGTATACAGACTTGGTAGATGGAAACAAACATAATACAGAAAAGAACAGGTTGAGTTTACAAACTCTACACTTTACAAATATAACACTCTACAGAAATAATTATATTATACAATTATACTGGGTTGTTTGGGACATTTTTGGCAAGCCCTGTGAGCAGCTGTGTCCATGAAAACATATGACGTTTAATTGAGCATGCACAAACTAGTAACAGTTTTCTTTTTAGGTAGACAGCTATCTCCAATGGTGCTCCAATGAGTAGAATCACTATGCCAAAAACAAAATGGCGACTGTGTGTAAGAGAAGACTCACTGTAAGGGCTGTAGAAATCAAATCTCACGATTGCACACTGCTGTTGTGATAGATGTGCATTAATCAAAGTGACACTGTGTATTTATTTATACGTCATGATATTCGCGACAAAATAGAACCTTTTTATTCCCGACCTGCCTATCTCAGTTGTCCGAGGTATGTTTTCAAACCACCACGGTTTTATGGTTTCGTCTGTAGTTTGCCTTGACGTCAGTAATTATGTTTATAGAAAATGTTTGGCATTTGTGGGATGACAGTTTTATACGGATCAGTTGACTGTGACGTCATCGCTTATTGAGAAAGGACACGTAGTTGAATTCATTCTTAACAAATGCCACCTTTCGTTTAATTTACAATATGGTGTATCATCAAGAAATTCAACAAGGCGTGAACCGTATCCGTGGAGTCACTACGACCCGAGCGGAGTTTTTATTTGAATCAAATGCAGGCCAGACGGTACACTGACGCAGCGTGTGCACATCATTCTAAAGCTACTTCCCCGACTGGTTTAGCCCGTCGCGAATCTGGTTGTTTCATGTCCAACTATGCAATGTGTGAATAGTTAAAATAATATCCTGGTCGGTTTAATAAAAATGTGATACACTTGTTTAAAATAAGTTTTCTGAGAGATTTTACCAGAACTATACACAAACGGACTAGCATGACTTATTGTCATTGTGGATATTAGGTAGTTTTTTCGCAAAATAAATTTTAAATGAGGTGCAGTCACCTATCCACACCGGGGCTTAAAACCGCAACTGCGTTAGTCAAATTAAGTTGAGCATCGATCGTCACCGGTTGGTGAAATATATTCTTTATGAAAAATAGTACGTAATTTCTGAACGCTACTGTTTTCTCTATCGGTTGCACGTTATGTGCCTACGGGACTTCATCGAAAGGGATATACTCTGTAAACAAAGTGATTACGTTGTGCTAATGTACTGTGTCTATCGCAGTATTACATTCCTAACATTCTTCTTGATGTCATCTACATTCAGCCTGATGTGACACTAATTAATACATAATTAAACTATATGACAATGCGTTACTTCGTACACGCGTTTGCTATATTGTAATACTAGTAATTCACTGTGAGGCGGCTACTACACGATGTTTCAAAATAATTTCTTCGGTGCAACCCTAAATTTATACGTTTATACGTTTATAAATTGTTTGAAATGAAGGTTTGCCAGGGTAAGTCAGTTCCAGTTTAGCGTAAGAACAACATACGTGTTACGGGGAAGCATTCGTTATTTCCAGATAAAACATTATTGGTAAGCAGAAACACCTCACAGAATCCTACATGATACATGTATTTATGCTATGTGCATAGATAGAGGAAAGCAATAAGTTCGCCAAAATACCAATGAATAATTGATAAACCTCGACGGCAACTAACAAAACAACCGACGGCGAAAACAATGCACGTGTTGTTATGTAGAAATATTACACAATGCGAACATGCACAGAATGCTGTTTTGCAGATAAATTTGCAGTTGCCAGCCAGAGTCAAAGGCTTCAAAGCTCACCACCAAACAAAAGCAATCCTTAAAAAGAATGTATAATCCGCCATTTCTGCTGGATTTCCATTTTGCCTAGACTTTATATATCATGGGCGAACCTTGAAATGGCTGTTCGTCAATAAATGATGTAAATCTACTGTGTTTTACTTTCAACACAATTCCCATCACTGTTGATGGTCTACGTTGCAATACGCAACTACTTCAGCTTCAAATGATGCGGAATTTTACAACAAATCGTGAACACTAGTAGAGACCTGTAATAAGGTCCGGGTGTTCATCACGAGGTCTTTCAAAGAGGTTCGTGTTCATCGTAGGGTCCTTCGTGTCAACCAAATGTGTCGAAATGTTGTAACCGAAACCGAGGACGCTTACCAAAAACACCCAAAAAGGCAATGATTTCAGACGGCTTACTTATGGTTAGATTCGTAACCAGATATTTTCCTGATCATGTCGGGCGGGAGGTCGTTTCCGCGGGGATTCGCAAAAAATAGGGTTCGCGCTAACCCGTTGAATCGCCTGGTGAAAACCTTACACATCCTTTTTAGTTTGTACAATGTGATATTATAATTATACATATATATATATATATATAAATAAATATATATATATATATATATATTATATTATATATACATAATTATATATATATTATATTATAGTATATATATATTATAGTATAGTATATATATATATATATATACTATACTATAATATATATATATATATATTATAATATATACATATATATATATATACTATAATATATATATATATATACATATATATATATATATACATATATATATATATATATATATATATATATGTGTGTGTATATAAGCCCTTTAGTGGGGGTGAGGGCCACCAATGTGAACATGGGAGGCCAGGGGTTTTTTATCCCCCACTTTTGTATATATCAAGCTGAATTACTGTGGCTAGTACTATAGAAAGGTGTGCAGTCTGCACACCAGGTATCTTTTTCCCTTGTGTTCTATATACTGTAAGCATATTACAGTCGGTATGCTGTAATTAATATAACAGCAATCAAGGGTTTTTTGGTAAATGTCTAGTATGATTATTCTAAATGTACAAAATGTGTCGTACATAACATGTGTGGTCCATCACTCTGTAATCTCGATGTACCTGGCTGTGCACAAGATGTGACTATTGTATATATTATATGTGCACAGTGGCAATCCCTGTGTTAATAAATTTGATTGCCCAATACCAACCTACCCTATAGTTGGCGTAAATTCAGTACAAACAGAGAAAGGGCTGCATGAACATAACACGGATACACCGGGAATAGGGGGGGGGGGGGGGTACCGAGTAGAGTAGTACACGAAATATATATACATATATATATATATATATATGTGTGTATATATGAATCGGTCAACATTGTGTTTATGAACACATTCTTTTAATTGATAATCTCAAGTTACGCGCAGAGATTCAATCGGATAGCGGATAGAAAGGTAAAGTACGTTTTTGTGTAGACGGGCAAAGGGTCTCTCTCTCAGGAACAGCGGTGACAGGTCCATAGTGAGAGAACGGTGTGGGATTTCTAGTAATTAGAGCGGTAAAATGTCCTTCGCGGGTAAAATGGCAAAGGGACCTTCGCGGGAACAACGGTAAAAGATCTGTCGTAGTCAGAGCGGTAAAGAATTCCTGGCGGACAGAGCAACAAAGGGTCCATGGCAGATAAAGCTTTAAGGGTCCCGAGTGGGTAGTGCGATAAGGCGTTCCCGGCGGCTAGAGCGGTAACTCATAAATGGCCCAATGCGGAGATAGGTGGATGAGATGGTCTCTGACGAGTATTGAAGTGTATTTAGACCGGCCCATGGGAGAGGAGACTTGTTGGGTAAGAGGAATAGGCCCCCGGCGCTCGACCGGGAAGGAACTCTGTCCTACGGAATAAGGTAGCCTATCCACGGACTGTTGTAGCATGCATGCAAATATAGCGCAACCAGCGCAAATGGCTGCGCCGACCCATGAGAGGACGACATGCACCGCTAGCATCAAGGCATTTCAAAGACAATTCTCCAATGACATTTCAAAGCCACGGTATCATTTGACCCGCTGAGTCCTACATGAATGTACATACTGAGAGATAAGTTGCACGGTGCTTAGTGGGAGGGGAGGGGGGTGAGTAGAATTTCAGTGGAGGGTCCTTAGTGGGGGAGTCCTCGTAGCGGGAGATGATGTAGAAAGTGACTTGTTGGAGATGAAGAAGAGATTCCTTGGTAGGAGATGAAGTACATGGTCCTTAATGGGAGACGATGTGTAATGTCCTTACTGGGTGATGGGGTAGAATATCCTTAGTGCGAGATGAAATTGAGAGACTGTAGATAGAAATGGGCTAGAGGGTCTCTATTGGGAGGTGAGGTGGAGGAACGTCAGCGAGTAGTTAATTACAGGGCCTTTGATGGGGAGAGTGAAATCTTATTTCGAAGAAGAGACACGTGGCGACGTAGCGAGTTGAACTAGAGGGCCCGTGACGTGAGGTGAGGGACTAGAGGGCCCTTGACAGGAGGTGATAAAGTAGAAGGCCCGTGACGGGATATGAGGAATTATAGTGGGCCCGTGACGGGCGGTGAGGAACTAGATGACCCTTGACGTGAGGTGAAGAACTAGAGGACACGTAACGGGGAGTGATGTCATACCTGGAAGAAGAGACAGGTCGTCAGGTAGAGGGCGTCGGCAACGGCCACCATCTGCAGGAGGAAGCCGGTGGTGCGGCGGACATGTCTGTCCCGGCCGAGGATGGCGATCGAGAGGATGTTCCCGGAGATCCCAAACGCGCACAGGATGACGACGATGTAGACATCCACGATCACCTTGAACTGCACATACAAGTCGCTGTTGTTGTCATCCAATGTCGTAGCGTTTCTCATGCTGCCGACTGGTAATGTACGTTGTCACTAGTCCGCGTCACGTACAGCGTCACGACGCCCATGTCACGTACGTCGCGGTATCGGCATCACTATTGCAACGGCGCCGCTACGAGCACGCGACGAACCGTTACTGCATGTTGTCTTCGTAGCTCCGGCAGATGGATTAGCTTCATGTTGCAGCCTCTAGCGTGTCTCCTGTGTGGCATCAACATTTGTGGCAGCCAGACATGCCTTGCTCGTAGCGTACGTGGCAGTGCGTGATGTCGACGTCAGTGAACTAGCGGATCGCTGACACACAGGGCTCGTTACGGACTATCATACACACGCGCTGATAGCACAGGACACAGGAGAACCATTAATCCAAAGTGACTTTGTCAGTAAAACACCGCGAACGGGGAAAACAGCTATATTTTGACTAACACTCTCGGCACGCAGCCTGTCCGTAGCATGCGTGGTCACTCGCCTTACCGCGGCGTCGTCCGGCAGCAACCTTGTTCATTTGACGCGTCAGATCTATCTTGTCCATGGAGTTATCCGTCTCGCTTTACAGCTGCTATATAATTAAGCCACACATCGCGAGGTTGGCCAAATAAACAGGTGCACGACGCCAGCAAAGCTGTCCTGTTGCGATATCGGCTTGTTCCAATCTTTGGTTCGCTCCAGCAGTCTCGGCGATGCCCCGTCGTGAGATCGCGATAGCTACGAGGCACACTGACCGGCCCACCGCGTTCGCTCAAGATCCACTCGATAAGTGGCCAGCTCGCGACTTAACATCCACGTTGAGCGCGGGAAGACAATTAATCGGCTCGTTACTAACACATTCGACGTGCTTTTCATCGGACACCGTGACAAATTCATGTGTTTGTTTACGTATATCTACCGTCCCTCGTCCCGTCCAGGCGGCGGGCTCACTCGTCACGACAAGGCCGCGGCGATTAACCGGAGAATATATGGACGTTCCTGAACTTGAAGCGAGTTCAAGAAATCGCCATGTAGGCCGTACGTTTGTTAGAAGTTGTCCACAATGCACGGTCCAGTGATGACAACAGACCTATAATTTAAAGCTGCGTAAATTAAACAACATTTTCGCACGCTAAGTAATGTCGTTCCTGAAGCAAGCAACACATCTTTGTAATACATTCTCAGTTAGTTTCGTTATAAAGATATGTGCTGAATGAATAAACCATTGTTCGTGATGACCCACAGGACAATGATATTGCCACTATGTAATGATTCCTTTTAATAATAGACCACACAGCGATGTTGAGTGCAGACAAGAACACAGCCAATCCATGTTTACGCTACAAAAGTGAAAGGTGACTACGGTATTTGTAACTATTTTGAAATGGTAATATTTCTTTCTGGGCCACGCGCAGCGTGAGCATATCCAAAGGAACTGTCACGGCTCAATGGTTTCGGCAGTTGCCTCGTCTGGAGATACTGTATTCGAACGCTGTCGTTTCATGGCAACTATAGATACATACGTCCATGAAGCAACAAATCAAACAGAGCAATTATCATTATTACATGCTTTTTATTCTGACTTCGTTTCCGCTGACAATTATTACTAGATATTTTCGTAAAGGTAAACGTACAGCCACAGTGGCGCCCTCTAGAGAGTGACTCAGCAGAGGCAAACCCGTAGTAAATCAATATCTCCGAATAACTACCTTTGTGTTTTAATGAATCGCCACTTGGTAGATCAGAGGTCAACGCCCCAATGAAGCAAATGAACATAGAAAGGGGTGGTGGAATTTGACATATGACAGGAGGTGCTACTAAACTGTCCCCATTGTTATCGTATTACAAACTAGTCTAGCACTAGCTACAGAGAGATGGAAGTAATCGTTTCTCGGAGTATGCAGTTTGTTACTCTATATCTTTTCAACACAATACCATTTAATATATCTCCCTAAGAAACCCTGGACATTAGATATAAGAAGTATAGACTGAATCTAAATGTTATCTACAAAACTTATCAACATGCTTCTCTTTCTTCCAGCTCCTCCTTCCTTCGCTCTTTACCTATCTGTCCCTGCTCCTCCTTCCTTCGCTCTTTACATCTCTGTCCCCGCTCCTCCTTCCTTCGCTCTTTATCTCTCTGTCGCCGCCCCTCCTTCATTCGCTCTTTATCTCTCTGTCCCCGCTCCTCCTTCCTTCGCTCTTTATTTCTCTGTCCCCGCTCCACCATCCTTCACTCTTTATCTCTCTGTCACCGCCCCTCCTTCCTTCGCTCTTTACCTCTCTGTCCCCGCTCCTCCTTCCTTCGCTCTTTATCTCTCTGTTCCCGCTCCTCCTTCCTTCGCTCTTTATATCTCTGTCGCCGCTCCTCCTTCCTTCGTCCTTTACCTCTCTGTCCCCTCTCCTCCTTCCTTCGCTCTTTACCTCCCTGTCCCCGCTCCTCCTTCCTTCACTCTATACCTCTCTGTCTCCGCTCCTCCTTCCTTCGCTCTTTATCTCTCTGTCCCCGTTCCTCCTTCCTTCACTCTTTATTTCACTGTCCCCACTCCTCCTTCCTTCATCCTTTACCTCTCTGTCCCCGCTCCTCCTTCCTTCGCTCTTTACCTCTCTGTCCCCGCTCCTCATACCTTCGTCCTTTACCTCTTTGTCCCCGCTCCTCATACCTTCGTCCTTTACCTCTCTGTACCCGCTCCTCCTTCCTTCACTCTTTATCTCTCTGTCCCCACTCCTCCTTCCTTCGTCCTTTACCTCTCTGTCCCCGCTCCTCCTTCCTTCATCCTTTACGTCTCGGTCCCCTCTCCTCCTTCCTTCGTCCTTTACCTCTCTGTCCCTGCTCCTCCTTCCTTCGCTCTTTACCTTCCTGTCCCCGCTCCTTCTTCCTTCACTCTTTATCTCTCTGTCCCCGCTCCTCCTTCCTTCACTCTTTATCTCTCTGTCCCCGCTCCTCCTTCCTTCACACTCTTTATCTCTCTGTCCCCGCTCCTCCTTCCTTTGCTCTTTACCTCTCGGCCCCCTCTCCTCCTTCCGTCGTCCTTTACCTCTTTGTCCCCGCTCCTCCTTCCTTCGCTCTTTACCTCTCTGTTCCCGCTCCTCCTTCCTTCGCTCTTTACCTCCCTGTCCCTGCTCCTCCTTCCTTCGCTCTTTATCTCTCTGTTCCTGCTCCTCCTTCCTTCGCTCTTTACCTCTCTGTTCCCGCTCCTCCTCCCTTCGCTCTTTACCTCTCTGTACCCGCTCCTCCTTCCTTCATTCTTGATCTGTCTGTCCCCGCTCCTCCTTCCTTCGTCCTTTACCTCTCTGTTCCTGCTCCTCCTTCCTTCGTCCTTTACCTCTCGGTCCCCTCTCCTCCTTCCTTCGTCCTTTACCTCTCTGTCCCTGCTCCTCCTTCCTTCGCTCTTTACCTTCCTGTCCCCGCTCCTCCTTCCTTCACTCTTTATCTCTCTGTCCCCGCTCCTCATTCCTTCACTCTTTATCTCTCTGTCCCCGCTCCTTCTTCCTTCACACTCTTTATCTCTCTGTCCCCGTTCCTCCTTCCTTTGCTCTTTACCTCTCGGTCCCCTCTCCTCCTTCCGTCGTCCTTTACCTCTTTGTCCCCGCTCCTCCTTCCTTCGCTCTTTACCTCTATGTTCCCGCTCATCCTTCCTTCGCTCTTTACCTCCCTGTCTCTGCTCCTCCTTCCTTCGCTCTTTATCTCTCTGTTCCTGCTCCTCCTTCCTTCGCTCTTTACCTCTCTGTTCCCGCCCCTCCTTCCTTCGCTCTTTACCTCCCTGTCCCCGCCTCTCCTTCCTTCACTCTTTATCTCTCTGTTCCCGCTCCTCCTTCCTTCGCTCTTTACTTCTCTGTCCCTGCTCCTCCTTCCTTCACTCTTTACCTCTCTGTCCCGCTCCTCCTCCCTTTACTCTTTATCTCTCTGTCCCCGCTCCTCCTTCCTTCGCTCTTTATATCTTTGTCCCCGCTCCTCCTTCCTTCACTCTTTATCTCTCTGTCCCCGCTCCTCCTTCCTTCGCTCTTTACCTCTCTGTCCCCTCTCCTCCTTCCTTCGCTATTTACCTCCCTGTCCCCGCTCCTCCTTTCTTCACTCTTTACCTCTCTGTTTCCGCTCCTCCTTACTTCGCTCTTTACCTCTCTGCCCCCGCTCCTCCTTCCTTCACTCTTTATCTCTCTGTCCCCGCTCCTCCTTCCTTCGTCCTTTACCTCTCTGTCCTCGCTCCTCCTTCCTTCACTCTTTACCTCTCTGTCCCCGCTCCTCCTTACTTCGCTCTTTACCTCTCTGTCCCCACTCTTCCTTCCTTCGTCCTTTACTTCTCTGTCCCCGCTCCTCCTTCCTTTGCTCTTTACCTCTCTGTCCCCGCTCCTCCTTCCTTTGCTCTTTACCTCTCTGTCCCCGCTCCTCCTTCCTTTGCTCTTTACCTCTCTGCCCCCTCTCCTCCTTCCTTCGCTCTTTACCTCTCTGTCTCCGCTTCGTCTTCCTGTACACATCTGCCCTCTTTCACGCATCATTGCATTTCATACGTCTATACTGTCACTTCAAGTAAAATACAATTTTATATATAGTATGTTATGCGGTAACTGGTGTTCTAAAAATGGCGAACTCCACACGGCATATCGACTTACTGATCAGCCTCGTCTGTGAGTCGGGAGCATCCGTTCGTCAGATACGTTCATGAGAATACAACTACTCGCGTAACTCGCAACACATGACCTCTGCCGCTCGTCCTTTGAAACCGATGCAGTTGGTACGTTGGGTGGCAGGCCTTCCCTGATTACCCCACCACCAATGATGCGCTCTTCGTTCTGGTGATCTGTCGGCAGGCCATTCTCATTCGAAAAACGTCATTTAAATGAATGTCTGTTACGCATCTGTATGCATTCATCCAACATGTGAATATCGTACGAAAGGGTTTCAAATATTATTTACGTAAATATTTCTAAAATCTCTCTTCTTACAATGGCTAAATTTTCTTATATATGGTTCACCACACCTACTTTGGAACATTTTATAATGCAATTGCTATAGAAACGGATTTTGATGTTGAACTCAGAACTCAGAATCAATTTATTTGACCTATAAATACGATACATATACAATGAATGAAGTAAGTAATAGATAAGGTCGGGAGACTCCCATTAAGATATATAATATCGCTAACATAGGAGCCACCCCATGAATATAAACAACAACAAAATTTACATGACAAATCAGAATAGCATACGACTTGTTTTTAATAGTTGACGATTACTCAACGTATCAACATACATACATAATACAAGGACTGATTATATTTACTCGTGTACGCATTGATGTACATAATTTATGAATACTTAGGTATATATTTCAATACGTATTAGGAATTACAAATAAAGCAATTATGAATACAACAACTGGATTCATAATTTAAAATAATTTGTGTGTGTTTATGTTGAAAAAACCATCTAGACTGTGGGTGTAAATTTTATTAATGATAATACTTGGTGTATTGTTAACTGTCTCTACTGTGTTGTATCTAATGATTCTTTGAATCTGGACATATACAGATTGTTTCTTTCACGTGTGCAGTGCTGATGAATATCATAGATGTGTGTGTTTGGAAAAACATTGAAGTAGTAGGGTAAAAGATTGTTAATTCATTTAATGTAAAATTCTACTTGTTGGATTTTATAAATGTCATCCAACTTTACAACGAGTCTTTTAAAAATAGGACTTGTGTGATCATTGTATTTACTTAAGGATATCACTCGTATTGTTGTTTTCTGTAATTTGAAAATTCTATGTGCCTAATTACCCCATAAAAGTAAGCTATAATTAATATGAGGGAGAATAAGAGCATTGCACAATGTATTAAGTGGTAAAAAGTGTTTAAATGTATTTAATATGCCTATTGTTTTATATATTTTATTTGCTGTTTTGTTTGTATGACTCTGCCAGTTTAAATGGTTATTTCTTGTGATGCCTAAAAATTGAAATCATTTAAACATTCAATGTATGCCCCATCTATTTGTAATACAGGGTATTCTACTTTCTTTTGAGGCATATGAAAATCATGAATTTAGTCTTTTTGGCATTTAGTGACATAGCAAACTTTCAACCAATTGCTAATCTTTGTTAGTTCTTTGTTAATATTTTCACTTCGCATTTGGCCTTCTTAATCGTTAAATGTATTAATGTACTAGTAAGGGTGGAGCCATCAGCATACGTTATGGATTTGAAAAGGTCACTATGTATATAATAAATAAGAGTGACCCTAAAATTGAACCTTGAGGGACACCACTGTTGATGACTATTTCCTTAGACTTAATATTTTCAATGTCTGTGTAAAGCTTACGATTTTGTAAATAACTCTTACAAAGGTCCAGAGTCTTGTCATTTAATCTGTAGTAAATTAAATTATGTACCAATAATATATTGTGATCAATTGTATCAAATGATTTTGATAAATCAAGGTATATATTTATTGGAGTAACCGATTTATGAAGTTCTTGTATAATTATGTCTATCATTTCGAATGTAGTAAGCTCGGTAGAATGTTTCTTTCTAAACACTTATTGACTATTGTAGTATAACGCTTTACAATGGATGTAATCGCGCAGTGGGTTTAAACCCGGACAGATCCAGCTCGCTAACCTCGTCAGGTAGTCGGTCTAGGAGAAGGACAACTCCGATCTCAAACCACCTGCTGTCTCACAGGTTGATGGTACATTGGTGCTAGAGGCTAGGCCCACCGCTTATAACTGTGGTTGGCGGCAGGAAGGGAATCCGGCTATAAAAAAACCTAAGCCAAACCCCTAAATATGGCTGGATTAAATAGAATGAATGCCCGTGCTAGGGCGTACCCTGTAAGCGACGCGCGAGACCCCCGCCCGAGCTCAGCGATAAATGGACAAGGGCTACCGTCTGAAGGACGAAGGCGGCTAAAGAAGTTAGTCCAAACAGGAAGGAGAATGAGGAAGATTAAAGTAGCAACACTGAATGTTGGGAGCATGACAGGAAGAAGCGGAGAAGTAATACAATTGATGCTAAAGAAGAACATGTACAGGAAACAAAATGGAAAGGGAGCAAAGCAAGGGAGATCGGTGCTGGATACAAACTGTACTAGTTAGTACAGTGGGTAGGAAACAGATCACATGATGGAAGCTAAAAGAGGACGAAGTGAGAGAGAACTTCAGGATAAATATAGTGGAGAGACTATCAGATAAAGATGAAGTAACAACGGAGAACGTGAAAGAATGATGGGAAGAAACTGCGGAGCAGATCAGGAAGTATGGGGAGGAAGCATGTGGGAGGTCAACGGGGAAGAAGAAGCCCGGAGTAGAAAGCTGGTTGTGGAATGTTGACACTGAGAATGCAGTTAAGGAAAAGAAAGACAGACTGAAGAAATGGAAATGAACAGGAGCAGAGATAGACAGGGCAGAGTACAAGAGAGCGAAAGCAACGGCTAAGAAGGTGGTGGCAAGAGTGAGAGAAGAAGCAGTAGAGAGATTGTACGATAACCTAGAAACAAGTGATGGTCAGAAGGACATTTATAAAATAGCAGCAGCTAGGGACCGTGCAGGAAAGGACATAGGCCAGATACGTACAGTGCAAAGTGCAACGGGAGAAGTATTGATAAAAGACGATGACATCAAAGAGAGATGGGGCCAATACTTTAACTGGCTGATGAACGAGGAAAACCCGAGAGTAGAAACCGAGGAGAGGGATGTGAATCAACGAATGGTAAGGAGTATCAGTAACGAAGAAACAGAGAAAGCACTCAGAGGGATGAACAGTGGGAAGACTGTAGGAGCAGATGAAATACCAGCTGAAGCTTGGAAATGTATGGGCAACTTTGGTGTAAAGTTACTATGCAGACTATTCAACTGTGTCATGACTGGCGACATAGCATACTGGTCCCAATCTTCAAGGGAAAAGGTGACATTCAGGAGTGTAAGAACTACCGAGGGATCAAACTCCTGACGCACACCTTTAAGATATGGGAGAGAGTCATAGACAAGAGGATGAGCGAATGCACAGACATACATGAAAGTTAGTTTGGGTTTATGCCAGGCAGGAGTGCCACATATGCGCTTTTCATTCTCAAACAAACAATAGAGAAACACAGGGAGGGACAGAAGGACATCAGAGTGGTATTTATCGACTTGGAGAAAGCATAGATCCGGTACCAAGGGAGGAGATATGGAGATTTGCGAGAGAAAGGAATGTACCAGAAAAGTACATCAAACTGATACAGGATCTGTACCGGGGGTGTGAGACAAAGGTACGCAGTGTGGCTGGTGAAAGCAGCAACTGTGGCGTAGAGGTTGGGTTGCACCAAGGATCTACATTGCGTCCATACCTGTTCCTCATATTGATGGACGTCTTGACGGAGAAGGTGAGAAAAGATGCACTAGAATCAATGATGTTCGCAGATGACATTGTGCTGTGTGGGGGAAAGGAGGTAGACATGACAGAGTACCTGGAGACGTGGAGGAAGGCACTGGAAGAGAGAGGAAAGAAGGTTAGTCGACCGAAAACCCAATTCATGGACTTCATGTTCGAACGGAATGAGGAGATAGACAGACCAACTGTAAAGATACTGGGAGACGAGCTGGAAAAAAGTGACACACTTCAAATATCTAGGGTCAGTCGTGAAAGCGACAGGAGGCATGGAAACGGAGATCAAACAGAGAGTGAGTGCAGCTTGGAGAAATTGAAAGAAATGCAGTGGAGTGTTGTGCGACAGGAGGATGCCAGTGAAGTTGAAGGGGAAGATCTATAAAACAGTAGTCAGGCCAGCAATGCTGTACGGGGCTGAGACCTGGGCAACAGCGTAAAGGACAAGAAGCAAGGATAGGGATGAATGAGATGAGGATGCTGAGGTGGATGTGTGGAGTAACAAAGAAAGATGAGATCTGAAATGAATATATTAGAGGAGCAACGAGAGTGACACATGCATCCAAAAAGATAACAGAGAAACAACTGAAATGGTGTGGGCATGTGATGAGAAGGGACGAGGAGCACATAGTGAGAAGAGTGCTAAATGCAGAGATACCAAGAAGAAGAAGGAGAGGACGACCGAAGACCAGATGGAAAGACACATGCAGAAGAGACATGGAAATCGTGGGTCCGAGTGCAGATGTGGTGATGGACAGGGCAACATGGAGAAAGAAAATTACCAGCCATACCAACGACCCCAGATGACGGGAAAAGTCAGAGAAGAAGAATTGATGTAATCGTGGATTTGATCAAACATAACCCTTTCAATTTTTTGGAAATCACTGGCGGGATATAAATAGGACGATCATTGTTAAAGTAAGAAACATCACTTTTTTGAAAAGGGGTATGACTTTTGCAATTTGTCTGGAAATATACCAGTTATTATTGATTGATTGATAATTAGATTCATTTGTTTAATCAATTTTTAGTAATTGTGTTGATATACCATCTTTTCCACAACTTGATTTCAGTTATATTAACAGTAGTTTCCATGTCAATTGGGTTAAAGCTGAAGGTGTGAAATATCGGGTTTTCCAGGTAATCTTTGCATGATTTACCTCCATTTGTAGTTGTTTTAGAGGTTAGAGTAGGACAAGCATTAGTAAAAAACGTGTTAAATCTGTTTGCAATAATCCCTCCCTTTCTCCCCCCCCCCCTCCTTTAATTTCGGTGTGCTTCCTCTTTTCTTGCGCCTCAGTCTGTGACTTGCAATACTTCTAAATTGCAAGCGTGTTATCTTGGTGTGTGGCCGAACCATTGCAGTTTGGTCGTTTCGCAGTATTCAAGACAGACGTTATGGTCTTGAGAATGCAGCGATCGCTTGCGTTATGGTAGTCGTATTTGGTCTCTGAGAACTCTTCAGAATTCGTCCAAAACATTTCATTACGAAATTGGCAACTCCTCGTTTGGACTCCGCTTTTAGGGTCCAGATTTCGCGCCCGTAGGCTTATGTCAGCAGTGCACTAAAAGAAAGGTTGTGTTCTTGTAAGGCGCAGTATCCATTCCTTACGACTGCTCAAAGCTTTTTACACTTTACTCCCTGGCAGACCTGTTCAATTGAACACCATCTCGACTTCTCTATGGAACATTCAGCCACGTTACAATTACTGCGTGAAGACTATTCGTACACAAACATGAACCATTGTCTATAGCTAGCTACTCATTCATACGCATTAGCGAACTGGAGCAACGTGGAGTGAACGAACACGCCCGAGGTTCGAAACGGCAGAAAGAGGATTCCATCCTCGATTGAGAGTCCGACGTTCCAAACACTTCGCCACTAGCTCCCATACAACCATATTTTTAGTGAGTCTTGTCTTCCTTGCCGTGTCAATTTAATGTAGCTATTGTTCGAGATCTCCCTGAGTCTTGCTACCGCTGACGTTGCCGGGTTTATCTAAGTTCGCATTTCCTGTTTGGATTCCCTTCAGAGAAGATCGATCCGAGGAACTTGGACGATGTTACTTCTTCGAAACGTTCTCCGTTCATCAATGAGTTAGTTATTTGCGCCATTGGTCATGTTCTTGCTCTTCTCGAAGCAAATTTCCATCTCGGTAGCATGCGATGTTCTGTCCAGGTTGTTGTCAGTTCTTGTAGCTCCTCTGTCCCAGTGGTTAGGTCGTCTGTGAAATGGAGGTTGATGATCTCTCTACCGTTTATCAGGATCGTGCTGCGCTGACATTAATTGCAATTGCTCTGCGAAGTCTAACCCTGTGTTAGATTGTGTTGATTCCCAGCTATGCTCACGCGGAGGCAACAACAATTATTAGTTGAATTTTTACATGGGAAACATTGAAAGACAAATTCTAAACGGGGCCACAGAACAACGACACAGTTTATGTACGCCACTTAATCACAAAGAATGTCGTATGCTATCCTGGGTCACCTAATAGCGATGACCCTGTTCAATGATTGATTTCATTTTAATGTTATAAATGAGTAATTTCTGGCGTACCAAGCCCCCATGGTGAACCGTATATCGGCTGACAGACTACTGGGATGCTAAGGTAAGGAGATCGATGTAGCCGCTACAGCTGGGTGGGGGTTCCCGTCGAAGTCTACAAATATCTTCACTTTAGCCCTTCCGACTGCAATGGATGACCAAATCCTTATTGTATTCATTATAACACCGAAATAACAATCACCGAGACGCGATGTAGAATGTCATATTCACATGCGGTATAATTATAATAATATATTTAATTTTTTATAGCGCCAGATCCACAACTGTTCGTGGCGCTTTACAATACATCATGTGTCATGATCATTAAACTAAAATATTAGTACTAACACAGTCATTTCAACTAAAAACTGTGCCATACAATAGTAATATAAATATTAATAAATAAATTAAGTAAAAGGCAACAAAATACTTGGAATATGGTAGTAAGATGTTAACTTAAAATAAACACAGTACAATATAATATAATTAATAAATTATAATGCATAAGTCACTAAAATATAGCAGCATCAATTCAAATAAATAAATAGTTCTAAAATATTACTAATATAAATAAGTCCACTTGATCACTGATGGCAGTCACAAACAAGCTACTAGCGTTCGTCTAGAATGATATTCTAAACAAATGTGTTTTTAGTTGACATTTAAAACTGCCAAGAGTGTCCGAAGATTTAATGTAATTAGGTAGAGTGTGCCACAGAGTTGCAGCGGCCACCGCGAACGAACTGTCACCAGCTTTGACACGAGTACGCGTTACGGAAAACATGTTGTTGTCAGCAGACCCCAGTGGTCTAGCGGGTCTGTAAGGACACACGAGATCACGCAAATAGACGGACGCATTTTCATGCATTGCCTTGTAGGTAAATACCAATATTTTGAACTCGATTCTGCGAGCAACGGGTAGGCAGTACAGATCATGCAACAGCGGAGCAGCACTTTCACTCCGCGGGCGACGCAATATCAGACGAGCGGCCGAGTTGTGAATTCGTTGCAGACGAGCGATGTTGTTTGCAGATGTTCCGTATATGATTGAGTTGGAATAGACCAGCCGCGATGTTATCATGGCGTTGACTATGCGTTCCTTCGTTGTTTTAGGCAAATATCGGCTGATTTGATTAAGGTGGCGTAGGTGGAATGCGCACACACTAATGGTTTGTTTGTGTCTGTCCACGTAGACGCCGAGATTCCGGACACATCATGAAGCTGCAATCGTACAGTCACCAACACGTATTACGCTGCCATCCACAAGTGCAGCGGCCGACATAGGCACCACTGGAATGTATTCGGTCTTGCTGTCATTCGTGCACATGTAATTCCGCGCCATCCAATGTTTTATGTCATCCGGGCATGCTTCCATTCGACGTAAAACAGCAGCGTAAGCGGTTGCACTGAAATCAAAGTGGGAGTAGAGTTGTAAGTCATCAGCGTAGGGGTGGTAGCAAAGGCCATGTTTTCTGATGATATTGCCAATTGGTTGTACATACAACGAGAAGAGCAGTGGGCCTAAGACGGAGCCTTTCGGGAGACCTGACGTCAGAGGAGTTGTACCCGAAAATGTGTCACCAATTACGACGAGCCGAGTCCGTCCCCGCAGGTACGAGACCACCCAGTCTAATGCTTTGTCAACAAAGCCGTAGCGCAATCGTAGTCGTCGAATTAAGATGGCATGGTTAATTGTCTCAAAAGCTGCACTAAAATCTATGAGAACCAGTGATGCGCCTTGTTTGTTGTCCATTGCTAATTTCATGGTATTATTGGTAACGTATAATAAAGCCGTTTCCGTAGAATGGTGTTTTCGATACGCCGATTGGTAGCTGTCATTCATTCCCTGATTAGAGACGTGTGTGGATAGTCTAAGCGCCACTACTTTCTCAACTACTTTTAAAAAAAATTTGAGATTACTCACTGGACGATAATGATTCAAGACGTCTTTGTTAAGCGATGGCTTCTTCAACAAAGGGCGGACAATAGCCTGCTTAAGCAGTGTTGATATGACCGCGTCTTCGAGAGATGCATTCGTGATCAGTGTTACAATGGACACAAGACTGGAGGCATTGTCTTTCAGCTGGTTGGGAGGTAGAGGATCTAGCACACACGTTTTGTTCGTGGTAGCAAACGTTGTTGTGATTTCTTCGGCTGTTGTAGGATGGAAGACATGTATAGGATCTGCGAAACATTGCTTTTCACCACATGTAGCCAGATCAGTTGATATGCAAACTTGTAAGGTTGACAACAATTGATTGATTTTGTCACTAAAGAAATGCGAAAATGGTTCGCATCCTTCCACTGCCGAGCTGAATTCCAGATGTAGCTAAGAATTGTAACCACCAAGAGATCTTACCAGACGAAACATAGTGTTGTTGTTATCGTTTTCTAAACGATCATGAAAATATAATGTTTTTTCTCTCCAGTATAAAGGCATTGCATTCATTACGTGACGTGACGTACAACTGGCGATGAATTTAAAGTTTGGTTTTCCTCCAAAGATTTCCCAGTTTCCGTTCCTTCTCACGGGCATCATCAATGTCTGCGTCGTACCATGGGTGGATCGAGTTGTTTCGTGTACGTACAGTGCGCCACGGAGCGTGTTTATCCAGACATTTCGTTAAGTTGGTGTTGTACGTAGCGACTAATTCACCCACTTGCATATTCACCCACCAGTGCGATTAAGTCGACTTTTACCTTAGGCTCGTAGACAGACATAAGACGTCCCACTGTTTCTGTCTGCAGCCTGGTTAGCTGTCTGACTCCAGCTGAGGTTCATTTCCCGTTACCCCCGTTGTGTTATTGCATTGTTCGATATCTGAATGAAGAGGTTCATCAGACTGGGTTTTTCTAAACTAGTAACATGTTTACTGCTCTGACACACACATTTCAACTGCTCTGACAATCCTCATCAGACGGCTATCGCACACACACACACACACACACACACACACACACACACACACACACACACACACACACACACACACACACACACACACACACACACACACACACACACACACACACACACACACACACACACACACACACACACACACACACACACACACACACACACACACACACACACACACACACACACACACACACGCACAGATGGCGACACGGTACTCATACTGCGCAGACGTATCAATCTGGTGTGTGTGACCCTTCGCCGCAGCCTGAGTGACTATTCAGGAGATCGTCATAGAATATGAGAGTCGGTACCGGCCCTCGTCTCGATTCATGCTGGCTTTGTTTTTTCTTATCCATATCACTTCTTTGATGCCTCTTGTTCTACAGTCCGACTCCCTGTCAACAAATTTGGCCCCCCCCCCCAGTCTACGTCGTCATTCTGCTGCATCACCTGGCCTGTGATAACGGATTTGTTCATATCTTTTTCCCTATGTTTTCTTTTGCTTCTGGTGTATGGTAAGCTTGTTGATTCTTTCTCGGCATCTTCTTTGTGTTCTTTTATGCGAGCTCCTATTATCCGTTTCGTTCCTCCAATGTATACGGTCTTGCAGCTCTTAGCGGTATGGCATACACCCCTTCGCACATCTTATGTGGTTCCACTTTGTCTTGTCTTACCTGTGACCTTTTGATGGTGTTGTGAGCCTTCATTGCTGTGTTTACTTTGCACGTGTACATGATCCGTGATGTTGTTTCGGTTAGACCTTGCACATACGGAAGTACCATCATGTCTTTTTCCACATTCTTCTTCATGATATTACCTTCCTTCTTTTGTTTCGCCTTTCACTCTAACGCTATTACCGTCCATTGTGAATGCACGCATCTCGCTAAAGCTTCCTTGGTGTGTTCTCATTCTTTTCGTTTACCTTCCTCCTCTGTGACAAGTGTTTCGCATCTGTCTAGCAACGTATGGATCACTCCCATCTTCTGGTGAAATGGATGATGTGAGGAAACATGCAGATATTGTTATGTGTGGGTATTCTTCCGGAAGATCAGTAGTTTCATCTCTCCCTCATTAGTAAGGTGTTCAAATGGCAACATTCCATCTGTTTTTTTCTGCATTTAAATACGATGCTGTTGGTTTCTTCCATTCTGTTTACCAGGTCGGTCAAGTGTTGTGTCATCCCTGTCTTCACCACTTATGATATGTAATCTACATAATGTGTCTACATTATCGGTCTGTAGTTGATAGGGGTTGTGGCGATGGTCTCTTGCTCGAGATGTCTCACAAATAGGCTAGCGACGTGGGAATTTGGCTGTGCCAAATTTCTCTTGGCATAAAGTGTTTCGGAATGTGAAGTTAGAACAAAGTCTAGTAGTTCCAATATGTTTTCAAGTTCCGGATGACCAGAAGAGCCACACGGGCCGCAGTCGGGAGACACACACCGGAGTGTTATCTCTGAGCAGAATGACTACCTTGTTGCAATCTAGTGGTAGCTGTCTGATGAAAAGTGTTGATTGCAATGGAAACGCCATGAAATATAAGGTAATCTGACTGAAAAGAAAGTAAAATATTACTAATTGTTCGATATATATATATATAAAAGATTTGGACACCTGTTTAGGTCCTTGCTAATACAATACCTTTATTATTAACAATACATAATATTCTGATCAAATGTAACGGTGTCATCCGCGGATCCAGGGGGCCCCCTCAGGTGCTCGTGCAGACCTACCCCTTTTTATTCTGGCCAGATGTCAGACTTTGTTTCCTCTATATAAGACAAACTATTGACGTGAAAAGCCCGAGCCACGGGGCCACCCATCTCGGGGTTATTGAGACTCACAGCGACATGGTACCGGAGACGCGTATGGCGACATCATGCAATAAATCGGTGTCAATGTCGAAAGCATTGTCGTTATTAAGAAAGCTCAGACAGCTTCGGTCGGCAGGCTGTAATCTATTTTTTGTTCACATAGTTAGGACGACCGCTGGAACTCGAACCTTCTCTGTTGCCGCATCTATTTTGTTGGGCTCACTCCCCGGCAGCGTTAAGTCAGTATAGGAAATGTAGTTTAATTTCGCCGTCATTTTGATATTGTATATCCTTCCTAGCTTCTTAGCAATTCCATCCATCTGTTGATGACTTTTGCTGTGTAATCCTTTGGTTTTGTTGTGCCACTGAGCTTAATTTTTTCGAAGATATTTGCGCTAAAGAAGTCATATTATTATTATTGTTATTTTTAATATGCCTGAGACATATCAACATTTTTCAAAAAAATGAAAAGCAAACATCGCCCCACGAGGAGTGTGTTAGGGTTTCTCCTTCAGTTTATTCCGTAGTTAGAGGCTGTCGCCATCGCCGACAGGGTCGTAACAATGCTATGCGTGTAAATAACCAGCAGCTCCCATCGATAGTTAGTCTGATTTATTGGAAACAAGATGTATTTGACAGTAGACTTACAATGAATTCACATAGAGAAATAGGTTAATCTGCGATAAAAAGAAATACGCCACCCGAGGACAGAGTTGTGACATATGTAGATCTATTTTACACCAGGGTCGAGTCCGTAATCGTTAGAACTAATCAGACGACGAGGATTAACTTGTTACGAAATCATTAATCATTAGAGTTACTAGCAAAAATGCCCGTCACTTGAAGGGATGCCATGGTAGATACTAGTCGTGGCAGTAATATTTACCAAATGTTACAAAACACGCAGTATCATTACATAAACACCAGAGACTATGTGAAGTTCACGTCTTTCGATAGGCCCTACTCGTGATAATTATTATACGTATTGCCATGCTATTGACATGAGGGTAGACATTGTTGCAATTCCTGTGTCACGAGTCGTTTTCTAGGGGGGGGGTAATTGTGACACAAGAGGATTGTAATAATATGTTATGGATTCGTTTGACAATTTCTATAGTTGGCAAATATATAAAAGAAATACAACAAACAGCATCGGTGAAGTTTGAACAATTTAATAACTAACAAAAACTACCTGTACAAACGGCGATTGAATCGAACCTTAGATAAGGTTACATCACGACTGGTAATAACTTAGTCTAATTTATACATCTCAAATATTTACTAATATTTTGTATAATTTGTATAATGAAATGTTCAAGTTCATATAGGCTTATAAATTGTGATCTAATTTATAAATGTTCCTTTTGGCTCAATAGTAATATTTAAATTTATCAATCTATTGTCGTACGAACGTTCGTAGATTTACGGCTGTTTCGGTGTAATGACAAATTTGAAGAGCTTGGTTTTCGCTTAACGAATCTTACGTCTTCACGGAATTCACGAGTCGAGCGCCCGAATTGACATCGATGACTGACTCCGTCAGTGACTGTCTGATATTCTAATGTTTAACTAAATAAATGCCATTTCGGACATCATTCTTACTTTCTACACGCTAACCCTAACCAAAAACCATAACGATACTTACAATTACAGTTCTAAGCAACTACGGGCCACCTATCGACACAATCTCCCAGTTCGATACCAGTACCGCACCATCTTTACTAAATCTCTCGCGCCCGCACCCTTTTTATAAACTAACCAATCAAATTCACATTTGGGGTGACGTGAAACATTCTAGAACATTCTACCCCGAAAATCTAAACGAACCGACATCATAAACTTCTGAATTCTGGGAAAGCCAACACGAATCAGTAGTTTTCGCCACCAAAGTACTTAACTAATAACTTGACCTTATCCCTAGTTTTAAAGCCTAAACACCACAAATAATATAGACATGTTATATGCAGTTGCCAATTTTTTAAACACCTTATGCTAAGATGATTTTGTTGAAAAACATCCATGACTGATTCATACGAGATAATAAACCTCTGCTGATTTATATGTCGCAACTTGTAACATGACATTAAATGATCTCCCATAGACTATGACTGTGAAAAACGAATATAAATACAGCAACACTAATTTATAATACATTACCAATTTACTATCAATTCTATCATGTCAATTGTAGGTTGAAATTGGTAGAGCTTACCAACAAATCCATTCAGTCACCGTAATCAACTGGACAAAATAGCATAACGATAAATTATGAAGGTTTCGCCTTCTTGTCGACCAAATTGTGACCACTTTGACTTTAGTTATAGATAAATGATTTGATGCCTGTCAAACATTGTGACAGATAATTTTTAAAACTGGAAATGAATGATATTGAACTGTTGTTTTACAACATTCGTGACATACATAAGCATTATTGTGTCAGCGTCTACACCATGTTGCCAAGTTTATAACGCAGGGGCTGTTTTCCCGAAGTGTTTGCCATGTGCGCGTGGTTCCTGCGATTGTTAGATTACGTTTACGTATTACGCACACGTTACGTTTTACCCCCACCAAAGGAACACAGGCTACGGAAATAATGAATTTTTGTGAAATTTAGTTTTCTGCGTATTTCTTTACAAAACTCTATTTTCTTTAAGATCCTATGAAAAGTACGTGAACTCCGGGAAACATTATTGGTGTGGCAGACGTCTAATAAATCGAACTTACACACGTATTGTTCTCATTGAAAAAACTTGCCCCTTTGTTTTTGTTGCAGAGTATTATAGTTGGAAAGAATGTCAATGTTTATAATATTATATTGATCAGCGAGTCGTACATAAGTATATTTTTATTACGCGCTGTTGTGCAGTTTCGCGCTATCATGTTTCTGATTACCTCGCCGTGACCACATAACTCCGGTTCTAAAAGAATTACACTGGCTGCCAATCAAATGACGAATCGAGTTTAAAATACTCCTTTATGTGTTCAGATGTCTGAACGGGACGGCGCCGCTGTATCTTGCCAACCTGTTAACCAGGCACTGTCCGGGACGCACACGTTCATCTGAACAACTTTTGCTTGTAATTCCACGAACGAACCTGATCAGTTTCGTGTGATTGGACCTCGACTATGGAATGCACTGCCCATTGCTATCAAGTGCAGCAGAACTCTGTCGGCGTTCAGAAAGACACTAAAGACGCACATGTTCAAAGCTCAATACTGCTGACATTTTTAACATTTCATTTGAGACATTTTATTGCATATCTTACTTTTATACATATATATATTATTTTGAGTGCATGTAACAGTATTTATTTATGTATGCGTGCGTGCGTGCGTGCGTGCGTGCGTGCGTGCGTGCGTGCGTGCGTGCATGTGTGTGGGTACGTATGTATAGGTATGCATCTATGTAAATACAGTAATAACAGGTCTAAAATTTATATAATTGTATTTGTTTATTTATTTAATTAATAGTTTTAATATAACTAACTTAATTTGTTTTACATTTTATCTGAAGTTTCTTTTTTTTTTGCAGTTTTTTTAAAGTATACATTGAGTCGCTTGATTGGATTTTATTGTACAGCGCTTTGAGCATATTATGGATACTGCGCTCTATAAATATTAATATTAATATTATTGGCCGACGCCATAGCAACGGCACAGCATCTCAAATGTCCGTGGTTTCCAAGGCGACTTTCCGGGAATCATTTGCCTGTGCGTTCACTCAAAAACAACTATAACTGTATATATGTATAAATGTGCGGTAAACGTAAATCTTCTTGGCCTTTATTATTAACGCTATTAAACGATATTTTTACCTAATTTCGATTAGATGACAAGGTTTTTTTTGCAATTGATGAATGGCGTAACAGGAGCATTGCCATTGGTCATTCTTTAGATTTGACACAATGCATTTTAATAATAATAAAAAATGCTTGCTGTTGAATGGTCCCTGCAGAATAATAACACAATTAGTAAGCAGTGACAGTGTGTTCAGGAACACACCGCTGTACATATCCAACCGAATAAACACACGCATGCTACCATCAGCTTAGCTCACTGTCCCTTAACCAGGCGGTCACTGGGGCACCACTGATGACTTGCGAAGTGTGAAGTTAAAGACAGTGCCATGGATACGAGTAAAGTAAGTATAAATAAGTTAACGTATAAAGATGAGCCTGTTGCGGTTATGCCTTCGATAAAAACTTCACTTCGGTTTATTACAAATATTGTTAAAAAAAATACAGCCGGAAATATGTCCAGTTGTTCAGTTTAATCAATGTGATTATTATAGACAATGATAAGATCGTCAAAATAACAGTAGAGAAGTACACTGCTGCACGTGATGTTATTGTAGACTGTTTAATTTCGCTGCAAACCAAATCTCGACGCGTTGAGAGTTTACATTAGAGACGGCAATTAAAAAAATTGCTTAGCTTGGCGCGATGGTGAACTCTATCGGCAAGACGGAAATGTTTTGTTACGTGCGTCCTGTTATTGAACTCATATACTCGATCAATGTTTGCGTTATATATTAATACATTAGGTGGGTTTATCATGTCATTATAATTTTTTCTAGCTGCTTTGAAAATCATATATTTAGATGTATTTACATTTAGAGATAATTTGTTTACTTTAAGCCACTCGTTAATTTGATCCAGTTCTGAGTTGTTTAGTTTCATTATATTTTTCCATTTTCATTTTACATTTTGCATATTAACAACTGCTATTATATCGTTGTTAAAAAGCCGCGACATACGTCTTTACTGCTACTTTGACGATCTGATTAAATATATAAAATTATTTATTTTTGAATGTTTTTCTTAAGAAATTACATGTTTTCGGTATTTAAAAAAATAAAAAAATAAATAATTTTGTATGTTTAATGACACTGCAGTCGAGATAATTGTTAGAAAAATTGTCTTTTAGCTGTGTTTTTATGTGTTTTTCAGCATTAAAATACCGAGTTATATACTTTTTAATCTTTAAACACAACATTTCCTTGACATTTCAATATACGTGTGTAAAACAGAACTAGGCGTTTGTTAATGGCATCGCCTTTCCTGTTGTGATGGCAGCCCGACACATTCGGAGTACATTTCGGACGATCGCCATATTAACAAAACACGCACCTATCAAAACAGGACAAGAAGATTCACGTTTACCCGATGTGAGAGTATGGCGAAATAAATCAAACAACAATGCGTAGCACGTCTACAGACATCGAGGGTTCGTTCCCGTGAGGAACAACTGCGGGCAGACCAGGAGCGACGGCGAGCTGCAGTTGAAGTTGATGTCAACATTAACGCTGCCGCTGGCGGCGTTGTCGTTGACGATGCTGGCTATCATTGACAGCGGTGACCATAAATTTAATGCTGGTGCTGTCATTCGAACAGAGTCAGAGATTCATCTCATCTACCAAACGAAAGTTCGACTTGCTTAACGGACCTAGACAGCTGCGGTTGATATGTCAGAAAGCACCGACAGTGGCATATCAACTGCTGGCAGACTGAGTGGCAGCGACAGATTTGGTTTGGCTACTGACACATCGGACAACACCGACAGTGCCGACGCGTCAATTATAGCCAGTATTGGTGCTGATAGCGAAACTGACTGTCGATGAGACTGAACCTGAGAGTCCAGTGATAGGCTGCACATTTATAAATGTTGTAGTTGATTGTGCATGAACAGTGCCTTGCAATTGTTATAATTTTGTATTCTATTTGTTTTGTATTTTCCACATTCATAAAACTAATCCCAATTGATCTATAATGATTGTTGTTTATAAATGTATTCACAATCACATTTATGTTAGTCCCCACAACGTGTCAGCCCTACGGAAATATGCATACGTGACTGCTTTTCAAGGGACAGGCCTGAATATATATTTTTAATTAATAAAAATCAGAAATGAATCTGACAAGTTGCATGGATGTTTGTACAACAATTATTATATTGCACATCATATATAATATATATAGATATATTACTAAGAATAGAAAGTCCTTACCAAAAAATAAGCACAAAGACAAGATGGCCGCCATTTGCAAAGCACCCACGTGACCAACAACAGTTTCTCAGCAGATTTATTGGATTTACAATCGTTTTGTCATTTTCTGACAGTTTTGGTGTATGGTAAACAAATTGGTGTATGGTGATTTTTTATCATGGGACGACACATTGGTGAGTATGACGGTGGCGCCACCTTTGGTGCTGGCACGTACTTAAACTGTTTATATGTCGCGCTCATGTACATGCAGGAGGCAAAGACGCACATCCTTGAATTTCGTCTTACCTTTCGGAAGCGGAAATAAGTGAATGGGAAGCGGAATTAACTTTTAATGTGCGCACGCAGGGCGCACTGAAAAAGCGGCAGAAAGTGTCAGCGTGTTTATCCTTCATGTGTGCGTCCCCACTTTTAATGTGAATCTACGAGCATTTAAAAAATAAAATATAACGAATTTTATTGTTAACGGTTATAATGACAATCATTTCCTTTTCACTATTTCTTTATACAAGCAATCAATAAATGGTTTCGCCACATGTTGAAACTAATGGCAGTGAATGATAAAAAAATCATATTTGTTTTGGAAGTGTGAGCATTGGAGTGAATTCTAGTGGACTAAACTTGACTGAGATTTTGAGTTTACAATCAGCAAAACAAAGCCACAGAATTTGACCACAGTTCCTTTGTAAATTGAGGTTAGTTGTATAGGCCGATCTATGTAGATACTGTCCTATTGCTATAGTATGTAGATGTAATTTTAGTGTAGACGCTGCGGTCTTTCTTAACGACTTTGTAAGTGTTGTTTACGTGTTCGGTAAACGAAGACGATTTCGAACTTCAAAACAAGTTTCAACTTGGTTTGCTGTCAAAACACTTGCAGTAATCTTTGCAGACACCACGGTCTTTCTTAACGACTTTGTAAGTGTTGTTTACGTTTTCGTTAAACCTAGACGATTTCGAACTTCAAAACAAGTTTCAACTTGGTTTGCTATCAAAACACATTCAATAATCTTGTTGTTTGTGTTCCTGCGATTTTAGATTCACGCCCGAGGGCAGTATCGTCTTTGTGTACAGCACGGATCAGGCCAATTAAGGAAAGCACAATCAAAACACTGAAAGTTGTGTTGTTGTTCGTTTGTTTTCATGTGATTTTAGACTCACACCTGAGGGATTGGGGTAGTGTCGCTTTTGAGTACAGCGTGGATCAAGCACATCTGTATGTGGATCTGTCATTGCAACTGATTCGTTCTGCTGGAGAAAGTTTAAGTGATAATCTTGCTACAAGGCCATCCATTGGTTCTTCCATGAAATTGGTGTCTGGTTCTCATTGTCTACAGTATATAAATCTGTGTTTATAAGGGGTCTGTCACAAATCTCTTTATTCTTCGGAATGATACATTTGTGTTTGGCTTGCTTGCTGTGAATATTTAGATTACCTTGACAACTCGTCTCGATCGTCTGACTTATTGTGAGTATTTTGTTTGGTTACTATAGTTACTATTACTTAGTGAGTCTTATTGTGAATATTTTATTTAGTTACTAGTGTAGTGGTTAGCACATCCGCCTGGCATGCCAGTCTCTGAATTCGAAACCCCGACAGGGCAGGCATGATATTTGGTGTAAAAACCTGACTCGGAGTTCACGTTAATGTCGATCCCGCTTCAATTTGGGACGTAAAAGAACAACTGAGGACGACAATCACCCTGGCAATGACCACCCTCAGTGCCAGGCTGCCAGCATAGAAAGGTTGGTTTGGCGATAATGTTCTGAAAAAGGCTGACTATTTTAATGAGACCTGATAAGACCATACTATTATATAGTAACCTCAATAATACAGACTAGTCAGTTAATAGAATGTTGTCGAGCGCTGGAAACAACTAGAACTATAGTGTAGGTAGTTAACTATATTGTGCATCTACTATACTTGCAGATTCTCAACATGGCCTACGTTGTGGCAGTCTACTCAGACTCGATCTTCAAGTACCTGCCACAGAGACTGTTGACTTTGATCTGCACTGCAGATATGGTGGTCGTGTCAACGGCATTCGCAAAGGTAAGATTTGTTTCTTTTTAGATCTGGTTGTTCAGTTTCATAGTTGAGGAATTTTCAATGAACGCATAACATTACATATATATATATATATATATATATATATGTGTGTGTGTGTGTGTGTGTGTGTGTGTGTGTGTGTGTGTGTGTGTGTGTGTGTGTGTGTGTGTGTGTGTGTGTGTGTGTGTGTGTGTGTGTGTGTGTGTGTGTGTGTGTGTGTGTGTGTGTGTGTGTGTGTGTGTGTGTGTGTGTATATATATATTTACTTTATGATTGATTCTTTTTTTTCATAGTCTTGTGTCCATACTGAGTGGCTATAGACAGTGGTGGATATTTGTGTACGAATAGTCTTTGCGCATTAATTGGAGCATGGCTAAATGTTTCCCAGAGAAGTCGAGATGGTGTTCGATTGAACAGGTCTGCCAGGGAGTAGAGTAAAGTATAAAGCACTTTGAGCAGTCCTGAGGACTGGATACTGCGCTATATAAGAACTCACATTTTTTTTCTTTTTTGTAAGTAGTTCAGATATCATGACAGGTACAGGTACTACAGATGTAGATAGTTTAGATAGCTGGACAGGTGAAGATACAGGTACTACAGGTGTAGGCAGTTTAGATAGCTGGACAGGGACAGCTACAGGTACTACCCAGTTCTTTATTAAGGATTTAGTTACTCTTTCACTTGACATTTCTCTCAGTCACTCAGAATGTTTCGATTTCACTAACTGATATTTCTCTGTTTCTATGCATGTGGGAATTAGTGCTCAGGACACTTGTTAATTAGTTTCCACATTATTTTGTCATCTGATATCAGTCACTAATGCTGTTTGACCACACCAGGCAATGCCTAGGCCAAGAGAAAAGTTACCATAAAGTCTTACAAAGAGAATCAGCTTGCCATTTTGAGTAATTTATTAACTTTATAAAACTAATTTTTTTTGTAATTAATGGTAGATGCTAATGTCGGTTTTAGTTGTTGGTTCGATCCCAACTGGTATTGCACTTTGTGCAAAATTACCCCTGTCATGGGCTTATTGACCGAAACATTGCATCTCCTCTTGTAATTATATTGACATTGAATTCAAAATGCTCACCAAACAGTTATTATTTTCAACATTTAATTAATTTACTTTGACTAACTTATTTCTAGTGCTGTGGAAATTATGCCTGGTAATTGATTACATTAATACATATTTATTCTGGAAATGACATAACATTTTATTGCAGAGACAGGATTCATGGTGCGATTGATTGATAGAACAGTTCCCAGGCACGCACATGACACTGTGCATGGCGCTACTAATTTAGCTAAATTTCAAAATCAGGTGAACACTTCCAAGGGTAAATTATTGAAGTGTATTATGAAAGGCATAGATCTAGTTCAGGCAGGAAAAGTCAGTCTGATTCAAAATTGGGAACAAGATGGGTGGGTGTTGGTTACTTCAGAAGACCAAAACCAATCCGGAAATTATCATGATTATTCTCTAATTGCAGCTAGTCAAAATTTGCTTACACAATTTAACGCACAGGCAGCTAAGACATGCCATGGTGATGTAGCCCAGTGCCAGATGAGGGGATTTACATTGTTAATGTATTTCTTAATATTTGCATATGTTTAGGTTTTGTTTTGGCCAGGAGTTAGTATCATTAGACCAGTAGTAAGTGTAGTAAGACAAGCAGCGAGTCAGACCAAGAGCAATTTTAGTTACGCCAGGAGGTACTTGAATTACACCAGAAGCCAGTTTAGTTAGGCCAACACATAGTTTAGTTAGACCAGGAGCAAGTGTACTTAGACCAGGAGCAAGTTTACATAGTCCAGGAGCAAGTTTACATAGACCAGGAGCAAGTTTACATAGACCAGGAGCAAGTTTACATAGACCAGGAGCAAGTTTACTTAGACCAGGAACAAGTTTACATAGACCAGGAGCAAGTTTACATAGACCAGGAGCAAGTTTACATAGACCAGGAGCAAGTTTAATTAGACCAGGAGATAGCTTATTATACCAGGAGCAAGTTTACTTAGACCAGGAGATAGCTTAGTTATACCAGGAGCAAGTTTACGTAGACCAGGAGCAAGTTTACTTAGACCAGGACATAGCTTACTTATACCAGGAGCAAGTTTACATAGACCAGGAGCAAGTTTACTTAGACCAGGAGATAGCTTAGTTATACCAGGAAGTAGTTTACTTAGACCAGGAGTTACCAGTAGTTTAGTTAAGCCAGGAGAAAGACCAAGAGCAAACTGAGCTAGACCAGCAGCCAGCTTGGTAATTAGACCAGCAGCCAGCTTGGTAATTAGACCAGGAGCCAGCTTGGTAATTAGACCAGCAGCCAGCTTGGTAATTAGACCAGCAGCCAGCTTGGTAATTATACCAGCAGCCAGCTTGGTAATTAGACCAGGAGCCAGCTTGGTAACTAGACCAATAAATAGTTCAGTTAGTACCTTAGTTAGTCCAGGAGGTAGTTTAGTAAGAACCAGAGCCAGTTAATAAACCATTAATAGTTTACCTTAATGTAGTTTTTACTGTTTTAGACTTTACAACAGGAGACTCTCACACTATAGCTGCACTTTAAAAGAAGAAATTATAATATTTAATGTACTTTTTATTGTTTTACACGTTACAACAGGATAATCTCACACTACAGCTGCACTTCAAAACAAGAAATGTGACTATTTAATGTACGTTTTGCTGTTTTACACTTTACAACAGGAGACTCTCACACTACAGCTGCACTTCAAAGAAGAACTGTGGATATGGCTGCCTCTTTCTAGATCGAACATCAAAAACAAACGGCTCTTTTCAGAGCATCAACTCTTTCACAAAAGAGTTTGCTACCGTCATATGAATGTTCAGTAAAAATAAAATGATTATACATGTACATTGTTGTGTTTTAATAAATATAGTGAATGTGACTACAATGAGAAAACCTGTACGTGAGTGCCATTCTAATATGCAGGCATAACAATAATGCAGGCATAACGATAATTTTCATATGGCGAATCAATACACTTTGGTTCGGTACGTACCCAACGTCAAGAATTTTCGCTAGATTAACGAAGCTAACAGAGTAATTAATAAACTGAATGAGATTACTACGAGAAACCTATATTAACTCTATGTAATTGAGTGCAAAGTAGATGGTAATTCGGCCGTTCTAGTTCAAATTTGCAGGAGGTATTTTAATTAGGCCAAGAGGTAGTTTAATTAATAATAATAATAATCTTTATTGATACATAATGTTAAGTATAGCACAGATGTAGCAGTAATATGAAACATGTATACATTACGTAACAAATGGAACGAAGCAACACATTGCTTGTGTTCCTTATTCATGTCATATTTGCAATGAAAACTATGATTCGTGTAAAAAAATAAATAATAATAATAATAATCTTCATAATAAACTAACTAATTATTTTATAATGCATTATACGAGTACCGTAAGACTGAACACCAGGTACATCTTAACATGACAATATTATACGAGTACCGTAAGACTGAACACCAGGTACATCTTAACATGACAACATTACACGAGTACCGTAACACTGAACACCAGGTACATCGTAACACGACAACATTATACGAGTACCTAACACTGAACACCGGGTACATCTTAACATGACAAAGTTACATTAAAGCAGCATTTAGCATATGTTTGCTAGAATTAGACGCTTGGTCCTTTGTTTGAACATATGAAGAGATGTACAATATTGTAAATAGTTATTTGTAATAAATGTATTCCAGATTTTAGGACCAACATAAGCCAAAGACAGTTGTCTACAATTAGTCTTGCAGTATGGTATTTTATATGTTACTTCCTGCCTTGTTTTATATTTATGTGTGGATATTTGCAGGACAAATACATCATGATATATATCTGGCAACATACCCCTATTATGCTTGTACATTAGAATACAGCATAAATATTTATTTACGTCATAAATATTCATTATTTGATAAGATGTAAATAAAGGCTGCGTATGATCAATAAATCCTACATGACTTATTACACGCAAAACTCGTTTTTGGAGTAAATGAATTAGACCAGGAGGTATAGTTTAGGTAAGCCAGGAGGTAGTTTAATTATTCCAGGAGAAAGTTTACTTAGACCGGGTGCAAATGTAGTTAGACCAGCAGCCAGCTTAGTGATTAGATCAGGAGGTAGTTTAGTTAGTACCTTAGTTAGTTCAGGAGGTAGTTTAGTTAGTACCTTAGTTAGTTCAGGAGGTAGTTTAGTACGACCCAGAGCCAGTTAATAAACCATTAATATTTTACTTTAATGTAGTTTTTACTGTTTTAAACTCTACAACAGGAGACTCTCACACTACAGCTGCACTTCAAAAGTAGAAGTGTGAATATCGCTGCCTCTTTCCAGATTCATCATCGAAAACAAACGGCTCTTTTCAGAGCCAAAATTCTTTCACAAAATAGTTTGCTACCATCATATGAATGTTCAATAAAAATAAAATGGTTATACACATATACACTGTTGTGCTCTAATGAGTATAGTGAATATCACTACAATGAGAAAACCTGTGTGTGAGTGCCATTCTAATTCGAATATGCAGGCATAACGAAATATATCGAATCAGTACACTTCGGTTCGGTACCCAAAGTCAATAATTTTCGCTAGATTAACGAAGCTAACGGAGTAATTAATCAGCTGAATGAGATTACTACGAGAAACTTATATTGACTATATGTAACTGAGTGCAAAGTAGATGGTAATTCGGCCGTTCTAGCTCAAATTTGCAAGCATAACACCGGTCATTTTAATTTATTGAGTCGGCACATTTCGGTTCGGTACCTAAAGTCACAATATATTACATTAACGAAGCGTACGATGTAATTCAGCAAACATAGACTACAAATTATAGTGTGTAATACATAGATGAAACGTGTATGTATACCCCCAGTTTTATTAAATAACTTCGTCAATTCAAATAAATTCTAAATTTGAAAATGTGGGCGCTAACATGAAGGCATTATTATGAGAAGGAAGTTCTCAAGTGTGCGCGCGCACGGGTAATCTGCCCTTCCAACCGGAAGGAAGTTGTATCTACCGGAAGGAAGTTGCCTCTACCGGAAGGATGTTACTAGTATTGCGCGCGCAGAGGTAAGACGACATTCAAGGATGTATGTAGTGATTTGTACGCAGGGGTTACTTAATTACTTTGAGTAGAAGTAAAAGTAGCGTCTAAAAATCCTACTTGAGTAAAAAGTTAAAATACTTTCCAAAACGACTTGAAGTAAAAGTAGAACCTAAGATGTTTTGTCAGGCAAGTAACCAACAATAATAAAAAAAAAAAAATTAAGACAGTGAAAATAATTACTGTTTAACTCCAACATATATGAATTATGTATATGAATAATATTCTATAGAAAACTATATTTTGTTTTCGTAAATTCGACAGCGGGGCACGGAAATGTGTTCCGGTATCTGCCACCATGGGCGCTAGCTACGAGGACGGCCACGGTCGCTGCACCAACTGACCAAGAACGCCGTCGAAGTCCAGGTCGAAGCCTGTCAGTGTGCAGGCCGCGCTATCTATAATTGCGCGGTTCATGAAGCTTATTAAGACGCCAGCCAACGTCAATGTCATACGTACACTGTTGAATGTTGAACTGAATAAAATTCATATATGTTGTAGAGTTTTAAAATAGATTACGGATTAACAGTCCACGGTGAACTGAACGATAATATGGTACCGATGACGTAATGAAACCTCTGCAGCTGAACACGCAAATGAGTTCAATCCCATTATTATGCAAGTGTGAATTTCAATTGCACTTTGCAAGTCGCCGAAGCCAGGAGAACCCGCCGAAGGCACCTATTCGCGGATACTACGACTGGCAGAAAGGAATCAATTCGATTGATGTCGGCGCAAAACAAACAATGCCATTTACTGTTCCTAATGACTTGACCATAATAACACAAGTCAAGTGACAGTTATTACCGCGTTAACATAGTTTACCAACACTCTAATTTCTTGTAATTAAATACGTTTAATGAAATGTTGTCGACGGGCGGAATGCCAACAGGTCGACGTAGTTCAGAAAAAATGTAACGAAAATGTATCGCGAAGTAAATGAAAGTAACGAAGTAAAAGGTAGCGTTACCTTAGATAAAACTACTTCGCTACAAGTAGAAGTAGTTAATATAAATAGTACTTCGTTACTCTCCGTTACTTGAAAAAACTGCTCAAGTAGAGTAACGAAGTAGTTTTACTTCGTTACACGAGACACCCCTGTCAGAACACGTTATATTTGTGTGACATTTTGCTAATATATGCTTGAACAGAATGCTTTGAAATTGGAATGTCCTGTGTTTAGACGGACAAAAGATTTCAATTGCGTTTTCCCCTACGTTTGTTTTTTCACTTTCATAAAGTTGCCACATAATATTTGACCCATAACCATTACATATTTTTCAGTTATTGTTTCGCCGAGCTGCTATATATGTTAGTTGTTACAACGTGTCAGAAGGAAAATTGCATATGTGTCACAGGTGTTTAGGGTTTCAGTTTGAATCTTAACAATATTTAAAACAAAATTATGTATTTAAAACATATAAAAAACTTATCAATCAAAAATTCCCTTTTACATGTTGCATATACATGTCTATACTATTCCTATATAGCATTAGTTATTATTATATAGAATATTATTGATAACAAATTATATTGGCGAATAGGCACTAAAAAGGCACTAAAACAATTTCCAAGGCACCCATGTAACCAACCAATTTTTTCTCATGGTTTATTAGAATTGCAACCAACATTTCCGGAAAGTTTGGGGATTGTGGTAAATAAATTGGCGAACAGACCTATTCCGCAGCCTGCCTCCCTTAAATGGGAGAATCTTGACATATATGAGATATTTTGAAAACATCCAGTTCGTACGTCCTGTTCTAGGAGTCGTAGATTAAACCCTACACTTAATGATTACTTATCTTTGCAGGTTATTCCTAAACTTGAAAATGGAAGAGGAACAGGTAAAAACTCGAGCAACTTAAATCACTGTTAAAAACGACTCGGGCCTTGAAGTTAATATTTGTAGTTAGGAGCGGTGTGCTCCTAAGGTAAAATAATTAGCAACACGATATTAATTTAGGAGCACGCATGCTTAGACTAATAAAAATGCAAAACTAAACAAATTTTAGGTTGATTCCCTTGCTTGACAATATATATATATATATATATATGTATATATATATATATATATATATATATATATATATATATATATATATATATATATATATATATATATATATATATATGTCATAAACGCCTTGCGGAACGATACCATACATTACCCTTCTACGAAACAGTATGACATTTGGCGGTCACCTGTTGGGACAATGACGTTAAATGGCGTGAACATGAATTATATTAATTATGCACGTTTACTGAAGAATGGTCCGTAATCTATACTTTATGTTTCTAACAGTTGATTGAATATACTGGTTCTTCCAGGGAGAACATGGCGAGGTTGGGAAGAGAAAGTTTCCAAAAGCTGCGGATGTGAAAAGGGAGCACCTTTTTAGAGAACTTAGGAATAAGCTACGGAAGGCAAGTGCAGAGGGTACTGGTGATGAGGCTGAAGTTTCTCAGAGCATGAAGAAAGAGCGATACCATCCAGAGCAATAAATACACAGCAAAGCAACAACGCACAATATAATTAGGATGGATCCTAACATGAGCGCAAGGAGACTGGTATAGGGACTAGAAAGATAACCATTTGTAAGGACGCCGATGCCAAAATCATAATTGAAGAGGTCACTAAGTTGTTCTTCCCCGAAGGAGAATCGAGGAGAGGCCTAATCTGAACGACGTTCATTTGGCACTTTGCGACTTTAGTCTGATGAAAACCTCTACCACACAAACTGCGGGCGAAGCATACCAAAGTGAAAAACCGTGTGGCATCACCAGTTATTACCTATCGTCCACACTATGTTTGATTGAAAGTGTTTAAAAAAATATATTTTTGCTGCGGAATCATGGATGTCACTTGTGGACAACAATACATGAAAACTGTTAATTTGGTGTGATCACCAAACCAATATATGAGTTTTCTACTAGCCTTCACATTCAGCCGAATGTGGATCTTGTATGCATTTTGTCACTGGCATGGTGACAGTATACCCAGCGTTCTGTGTTGAATTGTTCACATTGCCGAACGAATTTATATTTCCATTGTCACTGCTGCTGAAAGCATCATAGTATTGTGTAGCCTGGTCATTTCATGCATGACCACATTTGTTTTTTTCAACCACATAGTATGCAAGTTTTGTATTAGAGTTTGCAGGTGGTTTTTACCTTTCAGGAGAAAGGCTACAGTTACATGACATTTGTAGTTCTTTCACGGCCGAACTATAATAATGGAAGTTAATAGAACTGTAGTCCTTGTTTGTTTGTACCTTAGTTGGGCCTAATTCCATAAAAATGTTGGGCATTTTCTCTGCTATTGAATACGATAGGTTGAAGTTTATAGTTCGAGTTCCATGCTGTGCTGACTGTCTACAGCATTTATTGTTCAATGCTACTGTTTCAACTTTTTGCATAAACGTTTACGATTGTTTAAAGAAACAATAGAAAATATGTATTACAACAACTATCAGTTAGTACACGCTATTTGCATTATTTATGTTGACGTTTTAACTGGATACACTACTGGCATGCACACACATATCCAATGAACACATATCATTAGCAATTGGTTTTGGATAAGCCACTAATGACAAATACATCTCGGGATCAACAACTCGCGGTAGATGGCTTCACGCGGAGAATGGCATAAATGAATAGCTCCCTGTGTATCGGATGGAAGGTCCGGGTGTTTCTCCACCATATCGTCACAACACAACTCGAACATTGTGGAATCCGTGCATGGCTTTCCATCTTTGAACACACATTCCTCATTGCAAACTTCAACATCTGGAACATCAACAGCAACAAGTTTGTTCTCAGTGTTTTACAGCTCCATTGGGGTTGTGTACAGTATGATTGGTTTCCCAGTTGGCTCAATCATGTTGCGTTGACTCTGTAGTCGATGTCAGTTCCACGCGTGGGCAAGATTATCCAGTTCTTTCTAAAAAAAGTACAAGCAAAACCATTCACAGTACATATATACACTACAGACTGGACATGTTCTCTACAATCTACTGATCAGTATTGAACTTGTTCGATCATTCCAAGTTTTAATAACATTAATATATGTTTCACCCGCCGGTGTGGATTTGCCACTTTTTGGGTAGTAAATCAGGTAAAGTTATAAGAAACGGGGCGCCGTGATAACATTACATTCAGAAGTGATTATCTTCAAGTTCTTTGTCAGCTAACTGACTGTCCCAAAGAACAGATATCACACACACGCATGCATGCACGCACGCACGCACGCACGCACGCACGCACGCACGCACGCACGCACGCACGCACGCACGCACACACACAGTAATATATTATTGTAACTATGAATTGATGTCGCAATGACCAACGATGATTCTAAAGTCACAGCAATTGAGCCTGGTGTTCAACGTGGCAGCTAGGTAGGTAAATGATGAGCGAAAATATACTCAACTTGCCAGAATTACTGCAATTGAAGCAGGATTGAATCAAGCTTTTGTCAATGAAATTTCCGGTGAATCGCATTGTCCTTCAATTCTGATAATACGTTCATCTAAAATTGAGCACCCACCTTTCTGAAGATGCTCCACCATTCTTCGATACGCTGGTTTGCTACGTTCTGGCCGTACGTAAAGCTCTTCTCGTCTGCCAAGCCATCCTGGTGAATGTTTGCAAATCTCTCACCATTACATTTTCTGTTCCCCGATCTGTCCGAACTCGACGTGGGCAACCAGCTTCATTGACCACAGACTCGATGAAATAACCAGCCATCACTGCTTGTGTGATAGGTTTGCAGCCAGATTGTCTATCCATGCACCCACATATGCCGTAAGGCTTTAGCTTGTCATAGCAATCAATATGCCAGGTAAAATTTGGACCAACTCCACGATAATGCCTACGTTGAAGTCTTCGTCTTAGTCGTCTGTCGACGCCATTGCGATCCAGGATGCTCAGTTGATGTCGCACATTATCTTTAGACACTACCAAACCATTGTATACACACATTGCAACCTTCCCGGTTTTTGCAAATTGTCCAGGGTGAACAGGGCCACACGCAAAACACAAGTATCGGGCGATACAAGGACATCCGCTTGAAAATTCTTTTCAGGTGTCTGAAACTTAATATCATCCGATGTTTAACAGCCAAGAAATATATAATTTCTTTCTGACTGAATTATAACTTTAACAAGTACAGGTACAAAGTTCATATTGGTCCGCATCCATTGAAGCAATCAAGGATGTTACAGTGACTTCAATATCTGTGTCAAACCAGACTTCCTGTAAATACACGATATTAACTTGTATCAAACGTTTCATTATCATGTAGGCCTACGTACGTACTACCTATCACGTACGTACGTATGGTATCAAGTGCATACGTATAACTATCACGTGCATACTTATTACTATCACGTACGTACGTGTTAAAAATAAATATAATATGCCCATAATGTCCCCTATGGGGCTTCGTAGAAAAACTGAAGTTGAAAACTATTAAATATTGCTATAGAATGTTTGCTAGGGAACCTAAACGTTTCGTAAATCCGTTTGATTTTATCGTGTGACTTGTGTCAGTTGGTAATCGATACTGAAAGTTGGTTCGTGTAAACTTAAAACACTGTTATGTTATTTGATTATTTAGCACGAGATTCAATGTCATTGGTTTCCCCGATTCAAGCATGTAGCCCTAGCCCGTCATGCATTTTCGTTAAAACATGGAGTCGGACGTCTGCGAATCAAATAGCTCTCTGGTGGCGTCTTTGCGATTCACTTATGAAAAACTAACAGGCGCTTTTAAGCCACGCCCTGCGCGCTCGTGATTGGTCGCAAGGTCAAGCAGCGTTTGACACATGTGTCACGCGCGTTTCATTTTGTTTTTCGTGGAGATACGTCAGGGCTTGTTATATATTAGCTAGGGGCTATACGTACACAAACTAATTTTACAAACAGGTAGGCAGGGCCCTGCGTCCAGATTATATTATTTAGCGTTAAATTTAAACTGATATTGATTCACTTATAACAAACTAACAAGAGCTTTTAAGCATCGCCCCATCTCCTGATCATTGGTCCTTGTAAAAATAAAAACGTTTGCGCGCGCATATTACATTTGTTTTTCGTTGGGTACTATTTGTGAAGTGGAAATAATTTTAAAAATGTTAACACATTCTTGTGCTGGGATTGGTTCTGTAAAGAAATACAGTTGGTTCAAAGAAAAAAGTGAATAATATTTTTTTTCATTAAACAAAAAGGAGACACCACCGAAGCCGCACGAAAACACCCAGACACAGCAGAAGTCAGAAGTCGGAAGCGTGCGCACAATAGGGTTATAACAGACAGAGATAAATAGTAATAGTAATCATATAATTCAATGTTAGTAATTACTTAACAAAATACCAAATTAATACATAATTACATAATATATTGTATAGTATTGTGTGTTACAACCTTGACAATAATGGATAGTGCAATTGGATTTATAGTTCATAATTAATAGTTTTTAATATAAGTGATAAAACCAGGTAAACTATGTATGTGAATGTTATCAAAGGCAATACTTGGGGTACTGTTAACTGTTTCTATTATGTTGTGTTTGTGTATATATTTTTTGCATATATTCATAATTGCATCTGGGAATAAATAGGTTATTTATTCCTCGTGTGTAGTGTTGATGCCTACATAATGATGGATTTCAAAATTGTGTAAGTAAGGAATGTGGCAGAAATAGTCCAGTGGAACGTCTTTGACTAATAAATAATTATTTATAATAAAATTTAGGTTGCTGCTGTTTATAAATATCATCCAATTAGGAATTTCAGCTTCTTAAAAAAGCCGCGTTTGTATGTTCATTACATTTACTCACATAAATTATTCTTATCACTTTTTTTGTAAATTAACAACTCGATGTGCTTGGTGACATCATAATAGAATAGCATAATTAATATGAGGAAGAATTAGGGATGTGTACATTATAGATAATATGTTTGGTTGTAAATAGTGTTTAAGTGTATTCAAAATTGGAACTGTTTTATTTATTCTTTAGCTATTTTACTTCTATGATTATTTATTTATATGATTATTTAATGTAATAACTTAGAAATGAATATAACTTACACAACCAATGGTTTCTCCATCCATTTCCAACAAGGGGATTTCAATTTTCTTTAGAAGCATGTGAAATATCATGAATTTAGTTTTATTGACATGCAATGAATGATTTTTAAACAGTGTAATTCTGGAAGAGGAACCTTAATTTAAAACCGTAGAATATTAGTACTAACAAGACACTCACCCATTTGTAACACTATCAGTCAATACTATCATTTATATGTATGGCCATTGTAGACATTACCGGGGTATAGACTTACCAATGTTATTAGGGAATGAAACATAATGATGACGCTGGTTATTCTCCTCTCCTCGTCACTAGTGAAGATATTGCAACGTAACGTGACACGTGTGTAGGTACGTTGTTGTGAGATGTAACACCGGAAGACACCGGTTACGATTGGAGTAAGGCAAGGTGGAATACGTTTTCGATATATGTTTAATGTTTATGTCAATGGTAAATTAAGTAATGCACTATCTAAATGTTGCACTTTCTGCAATATAGGTGACGTGACTATTAATCACCCAATGTATGCAGATGACCTGGTGATGTTATGCCCCTCCAGTGTAAACCTGTGGGAGTTGTTATCAGTTTGTGAAAGTTATGGTCACCTACGTATTCTATGCAATTATGGTGGAATTATAAGAAATCAACTATTAATACATTACATGTGTCATATCATATTTTCACGCTGGATTCTGGCTGGCACCTGGTCGGGTCCTGTTGATTTGTCTGTTTTTAAGTCATGGAGTAATTTGACGACTCCATTTGTTGTTATGATGATGTGTTTTATACTAGTAATCTAATGATATGTCTGTATACATGATGAATGTTGCATGTGCTGTGTGCACCACACAATTTTGCATATATATATATATATATGTATGTATGTATGTATGTATATATATATATATGTATATATATATATGTGTGTGTGTGTATATATATATATATATAATTATGTCGTCATATCTTATATTTAATAAGAGTAACATTATTTTATCCGTGTGACAATCACACAAAATATAACGTACACTATGTACACTAATTGAAATGTGAAGTCCTTTATGTAGTTGGTTTGATGCTAGTAATGAAACAAAGATAGTGTAGGCATAGTTACTTATACACTACCCAGGTATGCAATCCACATACACTACATTAATTCATGTATATTTAATGCATACCTGTTAAGATTGTGATTTTTAACAACTTAACATAGGTTGGTAGCGTCTGTGAAAGACTGCATTTAGATGTTACAATGTAAAGCAGCCATGGTTGGCCGACTCGTGCTAGGGCTGCCCTGTAGGCCATTGATGGCTATCCAGTGGTTACGCAATATTGTAAAGGAACTGGCGTGGTGGCTAAGGTCAGATATTAAATAACCGGGCAAATATCATTATAGTTAGGGTAGACAGGGAGGATTGTCGAATACAACGTGTCATATTTATAACATGATTGGCCGTTCCATATGAATAGATTATGGTGATACGGATGTAAGTTTAAATGGAATAATATTACGGCGTATAGTGATGTCGTTATAATGAAGATTTTATACTTGTTGATTTAGAGTATCACGTATTGGATGGTGTTGAAATTTTTATAATGGCGTCAGCATCAGCAGGGATCACATGACTGATGCTAGGTATAGGGTACTGAGGTTTGAAGGGAGGATAGAACAGACGAGTCCAGAACCCGACAGAGGAAAGACTTGTAATCTGGTCTCCTCTGTGGAGAGAAACCATTACGGTGCGGTTGGCAAACACGAAGTCTTTATACCCAGTGGTGGCTTGGACGTTGAATTTCTCAATGCATATATAGAGTAGAAGAAATACCGGAGGTCTGTGGAATATATATATTATGAGTGAATGTTAGATTAGAGTTATTGGCTTAAACATATGGTTTTTATACTGTTATATTTGTGCCAAAGAGTGTGGTAAATAATAAATAAATATGGTCAGCGTAATGATACTGTGACATTCTCGTAACGACACGATTTAATAATGGAAACAGGTTTAATCACAAAGCCAACACCGAATACAAAACAGGCAACCCGCGTCACACCTCTCCTCCTCCGCGCTCGTGCACACCGCTCTCCCGTGCCGGAGTCCCGCAGGGGTGTCACAATTTGTGCAGACAGGGGGATCCATGTCACATTCCCCCTCCCTTTAACACGTTCGTCCACGAACGAAACTCATGGATCCTTCCAAGATCACGATATATAACAAGTGTATACAATTATGCAGAACAATTCGAGAAAGAAAGAACAAAAAAATTGAGTATGCAACGTCCTTCATGAAATATAAATGTTCATCATTGTCCGGAGAATGTTCGCATACGTAGATTAAGTGTCCGTTAACTAACACATATCAAGCATCGTTGATGAAAGTAACTGCACCATATATAGCGAATGGTCTGGGGTGATGGTGGCGATATAAGCAACGTCCAATGTCATTTTCTTTCAAACTGTGACGACGCACGTGATACGGTGAGTGTGTACCACCATGGCACTACACTTTCTGGTGCTGGGATGTCTTCAGTATGGAGACATCTCGCCATGTGTAACAAGTTTGAACTCCCTTTTTACCCTATCAGCATGAGTATGAGCCTAGGGACAAGTTGATCGCCAGACGTGTCGTCAAGAATTTAGTGTCCAGCAGGGCGGATTCTTCCTCCAGATGACTGCCTCGTGCTCTGTCAACAGTTGCTAGTGCAAGTAGGCAACTGCACTAGAGATGGCCGTGACACTAAAACAAACTAAAATACATGGCATAGAACAATGTTAAAAAAAAATTATAAAAAAAAAATTCAACAAGTACATCCACACCATATTTGGCATGGCACTCTCAACCAAGCTTACACACGACAGTAATGTACCAAACAAAATTGATACAAAGGTTACTGTCTGCCTGGAAACCAATAACACGGTATTCCGCAGGCGAATGTGTTTCAAATGTGGAACTGACGAAGCAGAGCACGGTTACTGCATTATCATTCTACCATGTTAAGTGCAACAGATTCTTTTAAAACACTAAGGCGACCAAACTATGGCGTGAGTAGCTTTCTTCACTGCTGGTGAGTGATGTCAGACTGCGTGCAACTGCTAACAGAAATCTGCATATCCATCATGTCACCCACAGTTTCCGAGACATCGCTGGAGAAAGTCATACATCTGTCCTAGCACTCGTTCAAAGACTAACACATTTACTTTGTTTCGCCCAAGATTACGAGCATGTACTCAGCGATGTGTTGACCTATAGATCAAGCAAAGTGGGTGGGCGACGTGTGCGTAGGCCACGACGTAGGTTTATATTATCGTCGGTAGCCGCCTCTGGGGGGCTGACTACCTCGCTATCATCACCAACAATACGATCATCCGGAGCCTGTACTCGAGGTTGGGCAGCAGGAAGCTCTGGAGTCTGTGTCCAGCGTCCTGGGTCTGGAGAGCATATTTCGGTGTCCATTGGTAGGTCATTGGTCAACCAACTGGTTAGTGGATCATCATTGTCCTCCACATATTCTTTTAGATGGTCGATGTGGTCGACTATTGTTCGGTCCCCTGCAGAGCGTTGTATCGCAACAGTCACTCCAGAAGGACGACCCACCACTAGGTATGGACCAGACCATCGGACTCCACCTTTCATCTTAGCTGTGGCTGTGCTGTAACGCCATACCCAGCTCCCTTTCGGAAAATTTACTGGAGTCGCCTTCATGTCATATGCGGTCTTCTGGCGAAGGGAGGCCTTGCGACTTTCCCGTCGAGCTATGCTGTGGCTTAACTCCATGGCGTCACGAAGCCATTCGCCATACCGAGTTGTACATTGTGGGACATGTGCCCTGGGGGGTCCCTCGATTTGTAGATCGAGTGGAAGGACAATCTCATGACCCAACAACATCCGGTATGGGGACACCTTAGTACTGGTGTGTACCATAGCACGGTATGCGCACAAGGCATATGGAAGATGGTCTTCCCAGTCTTGTGGGTGTAGCCTGGCATATGTGAAAATCATATCTTGGAGGGTACGGTTAAAATTTTCAACCAATCCGTCTGATTGCGGACGGTAAGGTGTAGTTAGCGTCTTGTCGATTCGCATCATGCGACACACCTCCTGAAGAATTTTATTGTCAAATTCCCTTCCCCGATCGGAATGAAGCTGTCTTGGACAGCCAAATCGACAGAATACCTCTGTGACTAGTTTATCGGCTACTGTGAGTGCTTCTTTGTCGGGTATGGGGAAGGCTTCAACCCATTTCGTGAAATAATCTTCGACGACTAGAACGTATTTGTTTCCGCTTACCGAGTTGGGCATTGGACCTATAAGGTCCATAGCTATACGTTCCCAAGGAACTCCTACTGCCATCTGAGTCAGAGGAGCGCGGTGTGGAGCCGATGCCGGTTTGCGCTGTCCACAGTCCCTACACAGGGTTAGCCACCGACTGACGTCCTCTGACATCCTAGGCCAATAGTAACGTCGTTGCAGGGAGGCAAGTGATTTGTTATGACCCATGTGCCCTCCAAGGCGGTCGCAGTGTACCGCCTGGAAAAGTCGCCGTCTCATTGGCGAAGGGACCACAAGTTGGATTATCTCTTCGGTGTCACAACTGGCTTTCTTCTTACGATAGAGAATGCCATCCACTATGGTCAACCTATCCCATTGTTGCCATACACACTTGGCCATGTAATCTTGGTCCCTGATTTGTGCAAACGGTGGTCTCTGGGTGCGGGTATCCTTGTGGCGGAGCATACAATCAATGCTCTCGTCTTCGCTTTGCCAGCGACGTATGTCCGGTAACGTCACACCTGGGACCCACTGCACTGCAAATACTCCGCTTTCCGCGCCTTTCTCCGGAGATGATGAACAGTCACTAAAGTGGCTGTTGGAACCAGATTGGCAAGATTTGCCAGAAGTTTTGGGTGGATCCACGATTTGTTCAGCAATCTCGCCCAACAAGAGATTGTCATTGGACAGTGCAGGGACAACATTGTGATTTGAATTGGGCTGCTGTAAGGCTTGTTGCTCACTGCACGTATTTGGAGTACAATCCTTGCACTCTGACCGCTTGCATGGTCGTGACACCTTGCGGGAGAGTGCATCAGCATTACCCATCGAGCTTCCTGGTCGATGAACAATCTGGAAATCATAGGTACCAAGGGTGACGAGCCACCGTGCAACCATTCCTTCAGGTTCTTTAAAATTAAGTAACCATGTCAGTGACGCATGATCTGTGATAATGGTGAATGGTCGGCCCCACAGATAGTGGTGAAATTGTTTGACAAAGGTCACTACTGCCAACAACTCCCTGTGTGTTGTGCAGTATCGAGTCTGCGTACGACTGAAGGTCTTAGATGCATAGGCAATGACCTTCTCACCACCCGCCTGGCGTTGTGAAAGTACACTACCCATAGCCTCTGCACTCGCATCGGTATACAAAACAAACTCGTCATTTCGAGTGGGGTATGCCAAAACAGGCGTTTCACAAAGGGCCTGTCGAAGGGCTCGGAACGCCTTCTCTTTGGTATCTGACCAGGTAAAAGAACGCTTTGCCCTCGTCATGGCCGTCAAAGGGCTGGCAATGTGAGCAAACGATGGTATAAAGCGCCGATAATAGGATGCTAAGCCTAAAAATCGACGAACTTCTTTTACCGTAGTAGGCCGAGGCCAGTCTCGCACTGCAGATACCTTTTTGTGGATCTGTAGCAATCCCGTGTCTAGAGACTATGTGGCCAAGATAGGAAACCTCAGTCTGGAATAGCCTACACTTCTTGGCTTTCATCGTCAAACCAGCAGCACGAAATCTGTCCCACACTATAGTGAGGCGGTGCAATGTCTCTTCGAAGGTCTTTCCATAGACGATAACATCGTCAAGATAAACCAAACAACTTTTCCAGCACAACCCTCTCAAAACGAGCTCCATCAAACGCTCAAATGTTGCTGGGGCATTGCACAGCCCAAAAGGCATGACCTTCCACTGGAAGAGACCTTGCCGCGTACTGAATGCGGTCTTCTCTTTATCTCGTTCGTCCAGTTCCACTTGCCAGTAACCAGATACCAAATCAAGGGTACAAAACCACTCAGAGCCAGCCAGAGCATCTAATGTATCCGAAATCAACGGCAGGGGGTATGCATCCTTTCGGGTGACATCATTTAATCGACGATAATCTACGCAAAACCGGACTGTACCGTCTTTCTTCTTTACAAGGACTACCCGACTACTCCATGAACTAGTGCTCGGTTCTATGATATCCTTATCCAGCATGGACTGAACTTCTCTTGCTTCTATCTCTTGTTGAGCCACCGGAAGGTGTCGAGCCCGTTGGCGGATTGGATAAGCATCGCCAGTATCTATCCTATGCTTTGTAAGACCAGTCGTACCCAACTGGGAACTAGTCTCAACAAAAACATCCGAATAACGTCGGAGAGCGGCTCGCACAGCATCTTGCTGAGACAAATTTAGTTCTGCTGACAGTTCAGAAGACAACTTGTCTAGCGCTGGGGGAAGTTGTTCAGACGTAGATTTGGAATACGTCTGTCCTGATTCAGCATATCCTTTACAAGGCAAGTCCTCGTCTGGTACATTGAAGACCTCAATGCATGGCACCGACTGTAGCACACCAACTGTGCCACCTTTACGGAGAAATATCGACTCATCCGTGGGGTTTAGGAGTACCACTGGTATGTGCTTGGTACCACTTGAAACCAACGATGCACCCATAACAACCCCGGTATCAGTCATTAGACTAGCACTTGGTGTCAGCAAGGCGGTGCTGCCACCAGCATACTGCAGCTTATTTTCAGCTCTTCCAGTAACAACTAGTTCCATGGCTGGCGGAATTTCTACAGATTGCTCTAGGCGGACACGTGCAACTGTGTCTTGCTTACCTTGTTTGGTCAATGCAAATGTTGTGGGCCCAATCTTCAGCAACCCATCCCGCATCGACATTTCGCACCCATGTTCACGGAGGAAGTCCAACCCAAGAATTCCACCACGTTCTCGTAGATCAGCTACTACGACATCTTGTGATGTGTGGAATCCATCAAATGCCAACTCTAGGGTTGTCTCGCCAAATAATTTCATCTGGCCACCATCTGCTGTTTGTAGCTGAGTGTGTATAGGATGCAACGGAGGGCGATGACTAGCGGCGATACCCAAGTAAGTTTGATGGTCAATTAATGACACTGCGGCACCTGTGTCCAAAAGTAGGGGACATTCCATGCCATACATGCATGTACGAATCACCCAGCCATCAACTGGCTTCACTCTGTAAAATTGTGGGTGTACACCAAGATTACTGGTAGGTGGCACATGTTTGTCTACTTCATTTCCCGGATCAGTGTTCGGAGAAAGGCTAGTTTTTCCCGGGTTTATTCTAGCCTGTCCCCGTTTGGGGAATCCGGCCCTGTCCCATTATGCGAACGAGGAGTTTTGCTGCGCCACTGCGAGTTAGAAGCCTGACCGTCGAACCTGGATCTAAAGTAGGTCTGACGACGACGTGGTGCTGAGCAATAGCGTGCAATGTGGCCCTGCTGTCCGCAGTTATAGCAGGTGATATGCAAATGTTGAGTACTGCGACTATGATCTGTCTGTCGTGTGCTCGAGACTGGGGTACCATGATCATTACCTCCATGCTGCGAGCGTGTTTGCAACACGATATTTAGACGAGATACTAGTGCGTCAATTTCGGTATCATCATTGGCATATGTGTTATCACAGCTCGCCTCATAGCACCTCGGTGTTGCTAGAGTATATATACCGCTATTGTCTGGTTTAACGGTACACTGGGTAAACTGTTCACTCTTCTCGGCAATGTGTACGAGCCTTTCGAGAGGCGCATCACTCTCAATAGAGCATAGTCTCTGAGTGAATTCATCAGTCAAGGTGGCTATAAACTGCTCTTTGACCAGTGACATACGACTGCGCATATCGCAATTCGGATATGCCTGACGAGCCAGGTCAAGCAGTTCGTTGGTAAAAACTCGCAACGGCTCGGTAGCACCCCGTTTGCGTTGCCTAAACCTGCGTAGAGCGACTCCGCTACCGAACTGGCTATACTGCCAGACCAGTGCCGCACGGAGAGAACGGTAGTCTTTCGGCTGGACGGTATGTATCACCAAACGGTAAGCTTCCCCCACGAGAGCCATCTCCAACTGGAGGGCACGTTGGCCAGCTGTCCAACCGCAAATATCGGCAATCGTGTCGAAACGATTAAGAAAATCGTCCACTGTGTTGGCATCTTTACTGCCCGAGAACGTCGGCAATTTTGGGCATTTTTCCAATCCGGCGTGCCATAGCCGTAACTTCACCTCGTCCGGCGTTAAAGGGTTAACGGGCATTGTTGTGGACGGAACCGCTGGCGTAGGTGGAAACAGTTCAGCGTGCGGGGCATCCTCGAAAGCTCCCGACATATCAATGCGACAGGGTGTTAACCTGTCAACAGTCGAAGGGAACTGAGGCGTAGCATAACGATAGGGGCTGCCCAGCTCAACAGCCCCTAGCCTTAGGCTTAGGCTTCGATCGGCTGAATGCGCCATTTGCATTTGCGAAAACAATTACGAACTTGGATGGAAATAACGAGATAAATCAAGGTTAAAACATGAAACGAACAGTACTTCCCTGTAATGGCTGATGTGACTGGTCACGGCACCAATGTGACATTCTCGTAACGACACGATTTAATAATGGAAACAGGTTTAATCACAAAGCCAACACCGAATACAAAACAGGCAACCCGCGTCACACCTCTCCTCCTCCGCGCTCGTGCACACCGCTCTCCCGTGCCGGAGTCCCGCAGGGGTGTCACAATTTGTGCAGACAGGGGGATCCATGTCACAATACTGGTATCTCGAGATTTATGCGGGGTGGCGAATCATCGCTCTGTTATGTGATATAACAAGAAGCGAACATAGGTTGTATTACGGTGTCGTATTAATGGTTATTGGTGTATAGTTTGTTGGGACTTAAAATATGTCAGGTGGTGGGGTTGTTATTACTAATGGAATATTGGGTCCGGATATGTATATATCTATGGCGAACATTAGCTACACATGTTTGTGCGTAGGTACTATGATTGTATGTGGTGTCGATGTAAAAACATATGATATGAAGGGTGTAGCTTACACACCAAGGAATAAGAATATGTTTATTATTATAGGTATCATTTATTGTAGTGTCGGGGCGGGGTGAAGTCTGACAAAGTACACTCGAGGGCGTTAGACGCCGAGTAACACCTCGTGTAACAACAGTGTGAGAGTAGACCGCTTAGGCGACAAAGGAGAATTCACACCCGAAGAGGGAATTCCCGATGAACCGAGTGGGACCAACTTCGCTCGACTACTGAGGGACAAGTTATCCTCAAGTTGACGGTGATGACGAAATGTGTTATCGTTCATTATAAACATTATGTTCTCGCATCTCTACATTGCGAGTGCCACGCAGACAGCCGTAGGGTGTTGAACTTTTGTGCCTATATGGCGATTATGTTATAGAATATTTTGATGAAATAGTATAGGATTGAAGAACTGGTAAATCCTTGTGTACCTATGAAATGTTATGATAGACATGTATGTATGTAAGACTTGGTATGATAAGATGTTAGGGAGGCTGACGAGTCTTCCTTGAAGAATAGCTGTATTTTGTTTTGTTGTTTGGAAGATGGGCCAATAAATTGGGAAAATTCTTTAATTGTGTATAACTACTTCCCTTCCGATATATATCATAACCCGGATATTTATTTGCAAGCCGTTTCACCTGGCGGTTCTTGACAATACCATACTTTTGTTTTCAAATAATTTAAATTCTAGTAATGCTATAATGCATGTGATCTGTGATCATGTAATATAATTGGGGTATGTTTAATATACACTGTACACACGTTTTCAAATGATGGGATTGCCATTATGCACCATTGCTGAGACTCTTTCTCTTTACGAACTGAGCAAAGTGCAGCCCAATTACCATATGATATTAACATATTTAATTATAACTAAGTATGCATGTGTACATTTCTGAATGTCTGCATGGGCATACGGATGTAAGCAAAAGCCCAGTGGAGTCGAGCACATGCCAAATGGGTACGTGAGTGAACGAATATATCATAATTCTTGCAGCATTTTATTCAGTATATATTATGTTATACATCTACAAGAACACATTTATTATTTGTTGCTAAATTATGTTTAACTAACTTTAAACAAATCTCAATTATTTTAGCACCGAGTATGCGTTTTGACAGTTTGTAGATTATTTGTGTTGAATACAACTTACAACACATTAGTTGGCTAGCATTTATAAATATTTCCACATATATCCTTCTACCAAATGAGTAACATTCTAATAATTCTACACCCATCCCATCGCAAATATTCATAATAAAGCTTGAAGACCGCGATTTGCGAATGTTCTAGAATGTTATATAAATGCAAAGATAATTGTTGTTCCACATTGCACCTATTTGCTTCGTGTTTACAATGTGTTAAGATAACAGTATGACAACATTTACAATTAATGGATTTCGCGACTGTCCTAATCAGCATCAGTCTAAATTTAACGCTAAATAATATAATCTGGATGAACGTACGTATACGTAGGCCCTGCATACTTGTTCGTAAAATTTGTTTGTGTACGTATAGCCCTGCCTACCTGTTCGTAAAATTAGTCAATGCACGTATACCCCTTGCTAACATATAACAAGCCCTGACGTCTCCCCGCGAAAAACAAAATGAAACGCGCATGACACATGTGTCAAACGATCCTTGACCTGACGATCAATAATTTTTAAGCCACGCCCAGCGCGGGCGTGGCTTAAAAACGCCTGTTAGTTTTTTAGTGAATCGCAAAGACGCTCTCTGGTGACCGACAAACGGTGGCGCCACGCCACGCAGTCTCGGTAATTACGATGACTTGGAATCAATCAAGGTGTTAATCACTAGACGGCAGTACACAGTTTGATGTCGCGAAAAATCAATAGGACTTGATCACTCTATTTGCTCACGCGTCATTACTCTTAGGATACGCTCTACGTTGACCTGCAGATGCAAACGCCGACGAATTTAGATTATAAAGCAGTTTAAATGTAACTACTATACGGACGAGTTCATTCTACGTTGCCATCGCTACAAAGATATCGTTGTGATATTGACCAGCTTTTCAGACGTGGGAAATTACGCATTCACGGCAAGACCGCCAAACCGTCAAGGCCAAGGTTGGTATCTTTCCTTTCCTCAGCAGCGATCGATCAGTATTCGTTTTTTCACACACATGGCGACATCTGGTGGAGTTGTACTAGAAATCAGCTGTGGAAAGGCCTCGGGCTAAACTAAGGGTTCATCCATATAGTACAAAACGAAAAAAAAATTACACGGTTGATGCGCCGTAGTGTGGCTGCTCCCGGACTCTGCGTGTAAAGTAGTCAAATATTTCATGGTTTTGAATTTTATAAAGTGTTCGTGTTTCTATATACTGACTTGTGAATATATGCGGGACATTGGCAAATCGTTCGTGCCGTGGATCTTCAGTTTTTATACCTTACCTTAGGATACCTTAGCTTAGGACTGTTCTGATCGCAGGATCCTCTTGGTTCCTCAATGATCAGATCTTCTTCTTCGGGGTCTAGTATTAAGAGTTTGTGTTTTCCGGTTCCAGTGTTTAATGTTAGTGGGGCTTGACCAGAATTTATCAAGGCGGTTTTTAAATGAATTTATTGATTTTGCTTGTATTACTGAATCAGGTAAACTGTTCCATGGTTCAACCACTCTAAGCGGGAATGCATTTTTTCTTATGTTTAGTTTTGCTCTTTGGTTGAACATTTTAAGGGAGTGTCCTCTGTTACTGGATCGTGATGCCACATCCTCCCATTTAGGAAGGTTTGGTGCAGATTTGTTGTCATATATGTTATGCATTATTTTATACACTTCAATCATATCTCCTCTTAATCTACGATATGTTAAAGTGGGTAACTTAAGTAATCCTAGTCTTTCAATATATGATAAGTCTCTCATACCAGGTAGTTCTTTTGTGGCTCTTCTCTGGACATTTTCTATGGCTATTTTATGTTTCGTCTTAAATGGATACCATACTGCTATTGCATAATCTAGGTGGGATCTAACCGTAGTCTTGTATAGTGGCAAGAAAGTGTATGTATCTAAGAATTGAAAAGTTCTTCTGATTACTGTTGTCATTCTGGTTGCTTTATTAACCACTTGGTTGATGTGATCATCAAATGAAAGTTTTGAATCAATAATTACTCCTAAATCTTTTTGTTTGTCTGTGGTGACAAGAGCATGTTTGACATTGTTTGTTGCCATAAAATATTTACTTTCACCGATATTATTTTTCCCAATTTCCATGTGTACACATTTATCGGGATGGAATTTTAACAACCACTTGTCACTCCATTGTTCTAGTATGCTTAAATCATGTTGAAGTACATCCTGATCATCTATATGTGTTATTGTTCTAAATATCTTTGTCATCAGCAAAAAGAAATGTATTTGAATCTGTTAGATCTGGGAGGTCATTAATGTATAGAACAAAAAGTAAGGGTCCTAGAACGGAACCCTGGGATATCCCTGATATTACCTCTTTCCAGCTAGACTCATCTCCATTTACTGAAACTTTTTGTTTTCTATCTGTGATGAATGATTCTATCCAGTTAATCAGTTCTTCTGAAATGTTGAAGCTTTTTAATTTGCCAATTAATCTTTTGTGTGGCACAGTGTCAAAGGCTTTTTGGAAATCCATATATATAACATCAGTGTGGTTGCCCTTATCCATTTCTTTAGTCCATTCATCTATTATTTTATCGACTTTTATATTGACCTTTACTCTTGAGGCGTGGCAGCTGTGTTTAACCAAGTTTGACCGGAACCAGTTTCCAACCTACATTACCTGGACATCTACGTTCAGCCTGCCAGCGACCGGCAAAGCATGTCGTTGTCCAGGACGTTTCTTCTCGGCCTACGACACTGCCGTCAACCGCCTAGCCAACCGTGGACAACAACAATACGGACGCTGAACTTATGTTGACCACCGACCAGGCGAGGGACATCAACCGGAACAAGGCGTATTAGGCCAATAACCATGCTTGGGCCGTTGAATGTGAGACCTGGTATTTGTAAACAAAGCAAATCTCACCCAGGTAACACTTGAAAACTGCAGTACGAAATCGATCGCCAGTAATTATACTCCAAATGTGGCTCTGATTAATGCTAGATCCCTACGTAACAAAGCGACCAACATAAGGTAATCTATCCTTGAGCAATAAATGGGATGTGCTGGCAATCACAGAGACATGGCTTAAGAAGAACAGAGACAATGTGATAATAGCCGAAGTAACCTCGCCCAGATATGCACTCCAACATGTCGCTTGTGCTTCTGGTCATGGTGGTGAAGTGGCAATTGTGCATCACGCTACATACACAACAAAATTGCAACCGAAGTTATCTTTAACAACCATTGAACTACTCTGTTTGTTGTTCGTTAACCTGCATTGTATGAAATTCAACGTGTGGGTTATCTACCACTCCTCGGTATCAAGTAAGACGTCCGGGTTAACATCGGACTATCCACATTTTGATAGCGAAACTAAGTCTGAACCTCTACGTGATTTTCTCCATTCGACGGAAACGGTTTTATTATACGGAAACGGTTTTATTATACGTTACCAATGCCATCATATCAGCCATGGACAACAAACAAGACACATCACTGGTTCAATTAACCATGCCATCTTCATTCGACGACTACGATTGCGCTACGGCTTTGTTGACAAAGCATTAGACTGGGTGGTATCGTGCCTGCAGGGACGGACTCAACGCATCGTAATTGGTGACACATTTTCGGGTACAACTCCTCTGACGTCAGGTGTCCCACAGGCTCCGTCCTAGGCCCGCTGCTCTTCTCGTTGTATGTGCAACCAATTGGCGATATCATCAGAAAACATGGCCTTTGCTACCACTACGCTGATGACTTACAACTCTACTCCCACTTTGACCTCAATACAACCGCTTACACTGCTGTTTTACGTCGAATGGAAGCATGACTGGATGACATAAAACACTGGATGGCGCGGAATTACATGTGCATGAATGACAGCAAGACCGAATACATTCCAGTGGTGCCTAAGTCGGCCACTGCACTTGTGGATGGCAGCGTAATACGTGTTGGTGACTGTACGATTGCAGCTTCACGATGTGTCCGGAATCTCAGCGTGTACGTGGACAGACACCTAAACATGAACAAACAAATGTCACAAACCATTAGCGTGTGCGCATTCCACCTACACCACATTAATCAAATCAGCTGATGTTTGACTATAACAACGAAGGAACGCATAGTCAATGCCATAATAACATCGCGGCTGGACTATTGCAACTCAATCATATATGGAACATCTGCAAACAACATCGCTCGTCTGCAACGAATTCACAACTGGGCCGCTCGTCTGATATTGCAGAGTGATAGTGGTGCTCTGCTGTTGCATGATCTGCACTGGCTACCTGTTGCTCGCAGAACCGAGTTCAAAATATTGGTGTTTACCTACAAGGCAATGCATGAAAATGTGCCCATCAACTTGCGTAATCTCGTGTGTCTTTACAGGCCCGCTAGATCACTGCGGTCTGCTGACAACAACATATTTTTCGTAATGCGTACTCGTGTCAAAGCTGGTGACAGTTCGTCTGAGGTGGCCGCTGCAACTCTCTGGAATACTCTACCTAATTACATTAAATGTTCAGACACTCTTGGCAGTTTTAAATGTCAACTAAAAACACATTTATTTATAATCTTCTAGATGAACGCTATTAGCTTGTTTGTGACTGTCCGCAGTGATCCTTTGGACTTATTTATATTAGTAATATTTTATAACTATTTATTATTGATACTGCTATATTTTAGTGATTAACTTATGCATTGTAATTTATTAATTATATTATATTGTACTGTGTTTATTTTAAATTAACATCTTACTACCATATTCCAAATATTTTGTTGCCTTTTACGTCATTTATTAATTCATATATTTATTATTATTGCATTGCAAAATTTTTTGTTTAAATGACAGTGTTAGTTAGTTGAGTTTAATGATCATGATGTATTGTAAAGCGCCACGAACAATTGTGGATCTGGCGCTATAACAAATTTAATATATCATTATTATTATTATAACATAATTGACTGTAACCTGTGTAGGGATGGTGGGGGGTCGATGGGCATTACGTGACAAATGAGTTTGGGGTCTCAAAAATGTCCACAAATATCATTACATATTTTATGGATGGCTACTAAAAAGATAAAGCGACATAATTATTTGATTATTAATTCTGTATTTCCTGTGCATAGTTAACGGATACGTTGATCAGCAAATTAATTATTTAAAAGATTCACGTAAGTATTAACTTGTTTTGTCTCAATGAAACCATTTCATAATTCAATTACTGTACACTTTGTCTTTGATATTTGTTCTTATTTTCATCAAATTACAAACCCAAAATTTTTTTTAGAACATCAAAATGAAAGATGTTCCATGTGATTTATCGCCCAATCCCCTACATTTATAGCTGCCTCTGATGTGCCCGGAGGGTACATGCAAGTCTTTTTCCACATTTTTATAGCATTCTGTTTCAGTAAAGGACGTATCCGCGACGAAGCTAAAACGACAACATGCACAATGCAGCAGGCGATACTACTGCTGCCACCATGCTGCAGCCAGGACAAACTATCAAGCCTCAGTTGTCCGAACAGACTGCAATTGGTCTGATTGAGTCGCTGTTTGGTCTACATGTAAAGACCATCAAAGAACTGAACAGTTACGATGATCGCAACTACTTCATCACTGTAGGCAGTCACTATGACAACCCACACATTGCAGAGCTCTCGTCTCATGGTTACGTCTTCAAAGTTCTCAACTCCATGGATTCCCACAAGAAACATGTTGGTAAGTAGCTGTGGTGGGTGTAGTTATAGCATCTCTAATTGATTACAATCAACTACTTAATGTGTAGTTATAGCATCTCTAATTGATTACAATCAACTACTTAATGTGTAGTTGTACTAGGTAATTTAATTTTTAACAGTGTATTTTGTAGTTGAATTATTTGTTATTGCACTACAGCTGTAATAAAAAATTGGAACATGAAATAATTCTAAAGCCATGCAGTCTACGCTAAAATAAATATAACAATTGATCAACTTAACTGTTATTTCATAATAGAAACATGAACGCATTAAATGTATTTATGAACATCCCATTGCTGTTAGGTAATTTTTGTATGGTGATTATTATGAATAGTTGTGTACATTTTCATCTGGTAAAGTGAAATATGTTATATATTTACATGTTTACATCGACTCTGACCTATCAAATGTTTACATCGACTCTGACCTATCAAATGTTTACATCGACTCTGACCTATCAAAAGTTTACATCGACTCTCACCTATCAAATGTTTACATCGACTCTGCCCTATCAAATGTTTACATCGACTCTGACCTATGAAATGTATACATCGACTCTGACCTATCAAATGTTTACATCGACTCTGACCTATCAAATGTTTACATCGACTTTGACCTATCAAATGTTTACATCGACTCTGACCTATCGGACTTCAAGGATTCTTGTTGTGATTATGTGCCATCATGTTCCACGTGGTACATGTTTGAGATGCTGAAAGTGCCATCATGTTCCACGTGGTACATGTTTGAGATGCTGAGAGTGCCATCATGTTCCACGTGGTACATGTTTGAGATGCTGAGAGTGCCATCATGTTCCACGTGGTACATGTTTGAGATGCTGAGAGTGCCATCATGTTCCACGTGGTACATGTTTGAGATGCTGAGAGTGCCATCATGTTCCACGTGGTACATGTTTGAGATGCTGAGAGTGCCATCATGTTCCACGTGGTACATGTTTGAGATGCTGAGAGTGCCATCATGTTCCAAGTATTACATGTTTGAGATGCCGAGAGTGCCATCATGTTCCACGTGGTACATGTTTGAGATGCTGAGAATGCCATGATGTGCCACATGGGACATGTTTGATATGCTGAGAGTGCCATGATGTTCCACGTGGTACACGTTTGAGATGCTGAGAGTTCGGTCATGTTCCACGTGGTATATGTTGTTTGAGATGCTGAGAGTATGATGATGTTCCATGTGGTACACATTTGAGATGCTGAGAGTACGATGATGTTCCATGTGGTACATGTTGTTTCAGACACTGAGAGTGTAATGAATTTCCATGTGGTACATGTTATGTAAGATGCTGAGAGTGCAGTGATGTTCCATGTTTTACATGTCATTTGAGATGTTGAAAGTGTGGTGATGTTCCGTGTGGTACATGTTATTTGAGATGCTGAGAGTGTGATGATGTTCCGTGTGGTACATGTTATTTGAGATGCTGAGATTGCGATGATGTTCCGTGTGGTACATGTTATTCGAGATGCTGAGAGTGGAATGATGTTCCATGTGGTACAGGTTGTTTGAGATGCTGAGAGTGCGGTGATATTCCATGTGGTACATGTTATTTGAGATGCTGAGAGTGCAATGATGTTCCATGTGGTACATGTTATTTGAGATGCTGAGAGTGCAATGATGTTCCATGTGGTACATGACACTACATGTTGTTTGAGATGCTGAGAGTGCGATGATGTTCCATGTGGTACATGTTATTCGAGATGCTGAGAGTGCAATGATGTTCCATGTGGTACATGTTGTTTGAGATGCTGAGAGGATTTTTGTTGTGATTATGTGCAGTTGGAATGGCATCATGTTCCATGTGGTACATGTTTGAGATGCTGAGAGTGCCATCATGTTCCACGTGGTACATGTTTGAGATGCTGAGAGTGCCATCATGTTCCACGTGGTACATGTTTGAGATGCTGAGAGTGCCATCATGTTCCACGTGGTACATGTTTGAGATGCTGTGAGTGCCATCATGTTCCATGTGGTACATGTTTGAGATGCTGAAAGTGCCATCATGTTCCACGTGGTACATGTTTGAGATGCTGAGAGTGCCATCATGTTCCACGTGGTACATATTTGAGATGCTGAGAGTGCCATCATGTTCCACGTGGTACATGTTTGAGATGCTGAGAGTGCCATCATGTTCCACATGGTACATGTTTGAGATGCTGAGAGTGCCATCATGTTCCACATGGTACATGTTTGAGATGCTGAGAGTGCCATCATGTTCCAAGTATTACATGTTTGAGATGCTGAGAGTGCCATCATGTTCCACGTGGTACATGTTTGAGATGCTGAGAGTGCCATCATGTTCCAAGTATTACATGTTTGAGATGCCGAGAGTGCCTTCATGTTCCACGTGGTACATGTTTGAGATGCTGAGAGTGCCATGATGTTCCATGTGGTACACGTTTGAGATGCTGAGAGTTCGGTGATGTTCCACGTGGTATATGTTGTTTGAGATGCTGAGAGTATGATGATGTTCCATGTGGTACATGTTGTTTCAGACACTGAGAGTGTAATGAATTTCCATGTGGTACATGTTATCTAAGATGCTGAGAGTGCAGTGATGTTCCATGTTTTACATGTCATTTGAGATGTTGAAAGTGTGGTGATGTTCCGTGTGGTACATGTTATTTGAGATGCTGAGAGTGTGATGATGTTCCGTGTGGTACATGTTATTTGAGATGCTGAGATTGCAATGATGTTCCGTGTGGTACATGTTATTCGAGATGCTGAGAGTGGAATGATGTTCCATGTGGTACAGGTTGTTTGAGATGCTGAGAGTGCGGTGATATTCCGTGTGGTACATGTTATTTGAGATGCTGAGAGTGCAATGATGTTCCATGTGGTACATGTTATTCGAGATGCTGAGAGTGCAATGATGTTCCATGTGGTACATGACACTACATGTTGTCTGAGATGCTGAGAGTGCGATGATGTTCCATGTGGTACATGTTATTCGAGATGCTGAGAGTGCAATGATGTTCCATGTGGTACATGTTGTTTGAGATGCTGAGAGTGCGATGATGTTCCATGTGGTACATGTTATTCGAGATGCTGAGAGTGCAATGATGTTCCATGTGGTACATGACACTACATGTTGTCTGAGATGCTGAGAGTGCGATGATGTTCCATGTGGTACATGTTATTCGAGATGCTGAGAGTGCAATGATGTTCCAGGTGGTACATGTTGTTTGAGATGCTGAGAGTGCGATGATGTTCCATGTGGTACATGTTGTCTGAGATGCTGAGAGTGCGATGATGTTCCATGTGGTACATGTTATTCGAGATGCTGAGAGTGCAATGATGTTCCATGTGGTACATGTTGTTGGAGATGCTGAGAGTGTGATGATGTTCCATGTGGTACATGTTGTTTGAGATGCTGAGAGTGTGATGATGTTCCATGTGGTACATGTTGTTTGAGATGCTGAGAGTGTGATGATGTTCCATGTGATACATGTTGTTTGAGATGCTGAGAGTGCGATGATGTTCCATGTGGTACATGTTGTTTGAGATGCTGAGAGTGTGATGATGTTCCATGTGGTACATGTTGTTTGAGATGCTGAGAGTGCGATGGTGTTCCATGTGGTACATGTTATTTGAGATGCTGAGAGTGAGATGCAGCGGGAACTACACAAGGCTGGTTTCAAATGTCCTCTGCCGATGCTCAATGTCCGCGGTCAAGACAACAGTCTGGAGAAGATCAAGACAGAAAACACACGACCAGACGACCCAGAGAACAACAACTGTGAGTGAGCACATGGTGTCAACACACTGTGTGTTATTTCTATTAATGTAGCAATATTTTGTGTTTTTTAATAATTGTTCAAATAAATATGTTCATAAAATATAATATATAATTATGTTCTTACCATCTGTTTCTTAGTCGCTCTACCGGCCAATCTGTCTGTCCATCTCTCTCCCTACAAAAACCTGTCCAATATTGGGTCCTTCAGCACACACATGGAGTTATGTTCAACCTCCAGATAAGCTGGACTTTGTTGGCATTGAGACAGCCTAATGCTCACCTTGCTCAACTTGACGGCCTTATCCCTATCAACCAGGGGTCGGCCTAGTCCTCCTCCCCCACTACACCTTGCTCACCTTGTCAGCCTTATCCCTATCAACCAGGGGTCGGCCTAGTCCTCCTCCTCCACTCCACCTTGCTCACCTTGATGGCCTTATCCCTATCAACAAGGGGTCGGCCTAGTCCTCCTCCTCCACTCCACCTTGCTCAACTTGACGGCCTTATCCCTATCAACAAGGGGTCGGCCTAGTCCTCCTCCTCCACTCCATGCAATCTAGGGCCATATCCACTGTAACGCCTACATCCCTCGTCCTCTTTGATTTGTTTCCACGTCTTCTTTGGGCGTCCTTGCCTTCCGACACCTGGTAGCGCTAAGCTCATCATACTGCGGATGACGTTGTTCTCATCTCGTTGTTGCACATGGCCGAACCATCATAGGCGGCCATTTCGCATGACCTCGACGATTGGCGGGAGGTTCAGTACCTGTCTTATTTCTTCATTTCGGATGTGATCCAAACTTGATACTCTGAGGATCCCGCGAAGTATCCTCATCTCTGTGGTGGCAACTTTCCTCTTGTTGGTGGTCTTCATTGCCCAACATTCACTCCCATACGTTAGAGCGGGTCTGGTGATGACTTCGTACACCTTCGATTTGAGTCTTAGGGGCATCTTCTTATCGTACAGGACCCCGGTCAGTTTCCACCAGCTCGATCACGCGGCTTGCACGCGTAGGTCCACGTCTCTGTCGATTGTTCCATCTATTACTGATCCCAGGTACTTGAAATGGTCTACATTCCTCAGGGCTTCTCCGTTCAGTTGTATATTATGTTCAGCGGTCTCCTTTGTTGTCAGATATTCTGTTTTGGCCTCGTTAATCTTCAGCCCATTGTCCATCAAAACATTGTTCCATCGTTGAAGTCTATCTTGGGCACCCACCACTGTCGTGTCGTTGATTACCAGGTCGTCTGTGTAGAGTAATTCCCATGGTGGCTTAGAGCACACTTCCTGAGATACCATGTCAACCAGCATGGTGAATAGGAATGGGCTAAGCGCTGAACCTTGGTGGAGGCCAATGCTGACTTCTCATTTTTCGCTGGTTCCTCGCTTTGATTTCACACACATGGTAGCACATTGGTACATGTCCTGCACTAGATACAAATGGATGGATGGATTCAGTGCCATGTAAATTAATACTTTGATTACTTCAGGGTATGCATTCTAGGTGTCTCATGCTGTCCTACAATCATTGCTGAAGAATGCAGACGTTGTATTGCACGTCGGCTAAACCGTAGAAACTGGCAAGGACGTCGACTTGTATGTTCACAGAGCATGACAGATGCCGTTACCATGGTGATGGATAAAGCTATTGCCTGTACCAAAGGCTATCCAGATGTATGCAGCTGAAGAAAAATATGACTAGCTCGTACATCTTAATTATCGGAAGCAGAAGGACACCCTTGTCCACAGTGTGTATCAAATATGGTGTTGGTCCCCTTTCCAAAACAGTCTGCACATGGACCAGTAGTTGTGCGTCAGTTTCCTCGAGGTTACACTGTAGCATATCATAGTTGCACCTACTGATGACCACTGAGGTTCCTGATGTGGCAAACACGTCCTTTCAACCTGGATATTGGAGATTTGGTGGTGAGTATTGCAAAAAGCTCGTGTTTCTTGGTGACACGCGACTCGCGATGGAAGTATATCCAGTTTATTGGTACTGTGTTGTCTCTGGTTACCTACACCCGGGTCTCGTTACCACGCTGCTCTCTTGTGGACTATTTGATGTTGCTGGGGAGGTTCGTGTCCCAAACAATGTCAACACTGTTGGAGTTAACTAGGTGCCTCATGATGTGAGGAATAACAGCAGTGTCTGTACTCATCAAACGTGGTGATGTTGGTTGTGGAAAGAAGATGGGAAGGATGGAGGGTATGGATGAGTTTCTTGTCTGAAACATGCGCACATGTAAAGGTTCTTTGCTGCAAGGTGGTGTATGACCGAGAGAAAAGGATCATTCAGTTCTTCAGCATTGAAATTTTTTCTGCTTGCTTGGTTTTGGACTGTGGCGTATGGCATTTGTAGCGGGCGAGTGAACTCTACTTTAATGGAACATGGGTGGAATGCATTATGTCAACGGTCACCGATTTATCATTGTTGTAGTACTAATCTAGAAAAGAATACTCTCCATAAACATTAATAACCATGTTTTAATCAAACATTAAGTTTCAGAAATGCCAATGCAAGAGATTTATGCATAAATTGGAGGTCTTGTAATAGCAAGAAATTGTGTATAAATTGTGGGTCTCATTGTATTATGGAATTGTGTATAAATATAAGTATTTCATGTTATGAAAATGGTCACAGATCAGCTTTATTTCCAAATGCATTGCACATGTGCTCTTAAATCAATGGCACATAACAGCATGTCAATATGTATTTAATGTGTTACATTAAATAAATTATATGTGGACATAAAATAATTGAATAAATTATATGTAAACTAAAATGTTTGTGGCTTTATAGGTATGGTAGAAACAAGAAAAAGTTTACTAATGTTATGTTCTAGCTAAGCATATGTGTTCATACATTATATATTTTTTATGATGCATCGAACCTTACACATAGACAGTAAATACATCTTCTTTTATTACAAATATGTTATTGTATTATTACAAACAGATACAATATTCACAAGTATAGAACCAGAACTTAGCATTGTATTTTTTTCAATATTTGTGACCTTTGGCCTTGCTGGTGGAGCATTTGATGTTATAAAATACATTTTTTTATTTATAATGTGTTCCATTTCTAACACTTACAGATATACATGGATTAAATGAAACATGTACGTAGTGTAGATGGATCGACTGACTTTATTTGAGTGTAGATTGAAAGGGATTACACTTCGTTCTACAAGATCATCAAGCTGACGGTAGGCGATAATAGGGAACCTGTGGCCGCAAGCGCGGTTCACGGTGCTCGTCTAAAGCTTATATGCAATATCAACTACAGGCAAGACCCAAGAAGATTATAATTAAACAGTTGTTGTTGTCTAGTCAACGCAAGGCATGATTTAAACAACCCCTTTTCGCTTTGTTTCCAATCGGCCTTGAGGATTGGTCAGACATCCCTAGTATTTATGAGATTTAGCTCAGTGTCTGAGACTGAGTGACCGATTGCAATTAACTCAATGACACTGGGACTGGTATTGACCAGTACTGAACACTTTCTGTTGACCCAGAAAAACATACTCGAGTCAGCCGGAAATAAAACCCAATTAGGCCATGCTGAGTTTGGAAACTAAGATAGAAAAAAATGGTTTGGGTTTTACTGAAAATCCAGGAGATTGGTTCTCCTTTCCAGGAGATCGGGAGATTTTGTGTATTTCCGGGAGTTTCCCAGCGAATGCAGGAGACTTAACATGTATACATGTACATTTGTCCGGTCTGTAAGTTGTAACTTATGTCATGGGAAAGTGTAATAAAACGGCATAGGGCTGAGGGTTCAGTGGGGGGGTTTTAGAAATTATGGACCCATCCAAAGTATATGCTAATTCTGGTCAGACACTGAAATTGTGTTCAAGGAAGCAACAAAACAGTCGTGTTGGTGCTTTTATTTGGTAAGCCCCATATAATCCCGTCACAAAATGTAGTAAAACGGCATATTTCGGTCCAGTGATGGACCCACCCAAACAATTTGCCACCTCCAATCAAAAAGTGAAATGTTATTGTTTAAACTTTAATGAAGCAACACACAATATTTGTGCTTTTATCCTGTCTACCGCATCACCTGGAAAATATAGTAATGTGGCATATATCTATTCTAACGGGTGTGAAAACTTATGGACCCACCCAAAAAATTGCTGATTCCAATCAAAAAGTGAAATCTTACTGTTCAAAGATGCACCAAAAAATTTGGTGCTTTTATCCGGTCTGTCCCCATCAAATTGCTAAGGTGCCTGATTATGAGTGATGACATTCACAACAGAGACCTGTCTGCAGGAGTTCAATGGCAGCTGTAACTAAAAAAACAATGTTTTTTAGGAAAATACCATATATACGATGGTAATTCAGTGTAAATGAAACGGCTACCACCCCTACTTGTGACCAATTTCATGTAATATTCTTCTGTGGTAGACAGATTAAACACAAAATGAACAACATACTTCAGTATATGAGAGGTTAAACACAAAACAAATTATTAACAAGTACAGATTTTATTTAAACACATTTTCTTCCTCTATATTTGGTTTGTCCATACCATTGTATCTTTCCTTTTTAAAATTATAGTTAGGCTGGGCTTTCATGGCCAAATCTTTGATGTTTTTGTCTTTGAATTGTAAGAAATGTGTTAGTTACTAGGGTTGTTTTGTAAATAAATAAATATAGCAACAAATGTAGTTAAAAAGTATTCTACTTTTAGACATTTTAAATATAAAATAATAAGTAAAGTACCAATTCAACATAAAACTAAAAATTATCTTAAAATTATAATTGTATCGTATAAACACTCGAAACTAAATTAAAACAGTCTTAATACCTAGTCTAAAAGTCATGAAAATAGAATGCCCTCTGAAACATTGCCTCACAGTTCAGTTCACGCATTGCCACTTTTCCTCTTAGCTTCCTTGATAAAGCCACCAGGAACTTGTTGACGTGTCTCTGTCTGTTGCCAGGTTCAGAGGACACTGAGTCCAGTCTTCACGTTGTGCGATTGTTGACCTTTCAACCCGGCATCATCATATGTGAGATTGCCTACACACCAGAGGTGCTGCACCAGGTCGGCAAATACGTTGGAGCCATTGACTGCACCCTTCACGTGAGTCACGCGCAACTATCTTGCTGCTGGTTTATTTCCCTGAAATATTCCTCAAGCAATGAGGACGTTTACTGTGATTTTCATGGGTGAATTGACTGGCTGTGTTGTGGAACTTTGCAGATACAGCAACACTGAATTTGTTAATATTTATGACAGTCATGGTCTTTAATCTCATACTATTTTGAGAATTATGCACACTGTGGTTGATTTAAATGTTATTTCTACAATGAATGTGTTATTGCAATAAAATACTCACTAATAAATCATCACAATTGAAATTGTAATGTAATGGTTTTAGCAGATGATTTATTGTTATGTCAAATTCCTGTTTTATGTAATTTCTTAACATGAATGCTGCAGCAATAACTTAGAATAAAACATGACATATATTATATGTATATATATATAATGTTGGTAATTTTGGTGTATTTTAGATTTGAAGTATTTGGACATTTTGATTATAAGAAGCATCCAACTAGCACTGTGTCAGTCGACCAGTCGGTTTACAACTTTACATTCTATTTAAAACGACTTTGTCTGTTCAGTAAGCTAATCATTAGCAGGATTTTGCCACCAAATTGGTGTTATTTTACACCGTAACTCCAGTAAACTGCAGTTAACGTCATCTACTTATGTAACAGGTCTGTCTACAATATGAATGTCTTGCCTACATTTCACAAGTGCAACAATCAAATTGTGAACACTATTTGGGGTTATTAAAAGCGATTTGGCGAGCAGTGTACCTTCAACATATCTACTGTAGTCTTCAAAACAATATATAAATGATTAAAATCAGGAAGAGAAAAGGTCAGTTGAAGTCTTTCTAGAAACTCTCGACCATGTAGCAAGTAAAAAAACATACACCATAATGGGACACAGGAAGGACAGGAGTCAAGTATTTAACAAGATTTAGCAAGATTGCCAGTCAAAGAATTAACTCTAGATGGCAGGTGGACAAGGAAGCCTTTTGGCTTATTGAGAGTCCAACCCTTTTTATCTATGTGTATACCGCCCTTCTGTGTTGATTTAACTTAAACCATTTGATCAACCTGTCAAGATCAGTTTGTAAATGCTGTCTATCTCCATCACGTTTATTCCTTCTAAACACTTTTGAATCATCTGCAAATTTCAACACCTTGCTTGTTATATCATCATCCAAATTGTTGATATATATTAAGAATAATATAGGTCCCAGTACTGATGTCTGTGGTACCCCACTCAAAACTCATTTCCAGTTTGAAGCCTCCCCATCAACCACTACCCGTTGTCTTCTGTCAATCAGCCATTTTTCTATCCAGTTAAGTATACCATTTCCTATGCCATAAGCCTTTAGTTTAAGCAGTAATCTTTGATGTGGCACTTTGTTGAAATCTTTCTGAAAATATAAGTTGATGGTATCTACTGGTGATCCCTCATCTAGACACTTAGTGATATCTTCCAAAAAAACATAACATATTTGTTAAGCACAACCTCGCTTTTAGAAACCCATGTTGAGATAGGTTTATTAAGTTATGTTTAACAGGAAAATCCACCATGTGATAATAATAATAATAATAATCTTTATTGATACATAATGTTCAGTATAGCACTGGTGTAGCAGTAATTTGATACATGTATACATTACGTAACAATTGGAACAAAGCAACACATTGCTTGTGTTCCTTATTCATGTCATATTTGAAATAAAAACTAAAATTCGTGTCAAAAAACAACATAATACATAAACATAAACATCTTCATAATAAACCAACTAATGATTTAATAATGCATTATACGAGTACCGTAACACTGAACACCAGGTACATCTTAACATGACAAAATTACATTAAAGCAGAATTTAGCATATGTTATGTGATCTTTAATTACCCGTAGTCTTTTTAATAATTTGCAAATGACTGATGTTAAACTCACTGGTCTGTAGTTCTCTGACTTGTTTCTTGAACCTTTTTTAAATAACGGTATGATGTTTGCTTCTTTCGATTCTAAAGGAACCACTCCCTCTTCTAATGACAAGTTGAAAACTGTTGCAAGCGGTACGCTAATTTGTTCTACATTTTGCAATATTGGCTTTGTTAGGGCTAAGTGTGACTATTCGAGTGGTATCACATCAGGAAGAAAATCAGGTGGAACAGCTATCTTATGGAAATTATCATTAGATGAATTTATAACCTCTGTTGATATACCTTACGATTGGTGTTGCGGTGTGACTGTCAAGGCTGATGAGAGAGTAATTGCAATTATCAATGTATGTTTACCACATGAAAGCAATTGCAAGGAAGAAGAATACCTGAGTGACCTAAGTGCAATCAGTTCTATTGTCCATGATTTAAACTGTTCTAGTGTTAATCATTGGTGATTGGAACGCTGATGCTAGTAACCCAAAATCATGGTTTTATAAGTACCTAATGGAGTTTTGTACAAATAATGGATTTGTTTGGTCTAGTGGCCAGCATTTACCTAATGACACATATATACTTATGTAAGTGAAGCCTGGGGGAGTACGTCATGGCTCGATCACTGTGTTTCGAATGAGGATGGAAATAATGTAATTACCGGCATGGATGTAGTATATGACTGTAATTTATCGGATCATTTTGTGCTTAATATCAACATATGTTTGGAACTGGCCCCAAAACTAGAAAAAGTTAGCAGTGTACAAATGAAGAAAAATAATTGGGCTAAAGCCAATGAAAGAGATATTCAGAATTATTGTAATTATTCTGGTATATTGCTACAAGACCTACAAACAATGAATCAGGAAGTGTTGACCTGTATAGATATAAATTGTCAGAACAAAGATCATGTTAAAGAAATTGAGAGATTTTATGATGACATATGTAATGTTCTCATTAGAGCCAGTTGTGATACGATAAGTAGGCATACAAGCATTAACTATAACAAACCAGGTTAGTCTGAATATGTTGCCGAGCTACATGGCACAGCGAGGGAAACATTACTGAATTTGAGAGCACATGGAAGTCCAAAACATGGACCATTTTTTGACATGATGAAAGAGAGTAGAGCTAGATTTAAATATGCACGCAGGTTTATTGAAAGACATAAAGAAACAATCAAGGCTGACAATATGGCCAATAATTTGCTGAATGAAAACATTGCTGAGTTCTGGAAAGACATTAGGACCACGAAGAAATGTAACACTACACTTCCAAAAACTGTTGATGGTGTTATGGGTCAAGAGGACGTGGCTGAAATGTGGAAAAAACACTACAAGGGTCTACTAAATTGTTTAAAAAATGAATCGCTAAATACTATAAACTATGATCTAAACAATTGTGAATATACAGATGTCATAGTAAACAGTGATGAAGTAACAACAGCAATTAATAAACTAAAATGCGGTAAATCACACAGTGCCGACAATATATGTGCTGAACATCTAAAATATTGTGGTCAAAGAGTTGCAGAAATGTTAGCCTTATGTATATAAAAAATGTTTGTTCATGGATATTTACCTGAAAACCTATTGCATGTACAGCTTATACCTATTATCAAAAACAAAGCTGGTTTGTTAAATAGTAAAGATAACTACAGGCCTATTGCCATCGCAAGTGTACTGTCTAAGATATTAGAGTTCATAATTCTAGACAGAATAGAATCCTATGTACTAACATGTGATAATCAGTTCGGTTTTAAAAAGGGACACGGTACTGATTCATGTATATATGTAATGAAAGAGGTGATTAATAGATACAAGATGCTAGGTAGTACAGTGTACCTTTGCTTCTTAGATGCCTCCAAGGCGTTCAATTGTGTTAACCATCTTACGCTATTTAAGAAACTTGAAAGAAGAAAGGTCCCCGGCTATATTATCAGACTGTTAGTCTTTTGGTATAGTCATCAGAAAATGTTTGTAAAGTAGGGAAATGTTATATCAGATAGTTTTACTGTAAGTAACGGTGTTCGACAAGGTGGAGTCTTGTCTCCATACTTATTTAATATCTATATGGATGACCTTAGTATTTTGCTAAATCACTGTAGAATCGGTTGTTACACTGGCAAAACAAAAGTGAACCATCTGATGTATGCAGATGATGTAGTATTAATATCACTGTCCAAGAAAGGGCTTCATAGGTTGATAAAAACTTGTTGTGAATATGGAACTAAGCATGACAATATATATAATGGTGACAAAAGCAGTGTGATATATTGTGCTCCCACAAAGGTCAAACATCTGTTACCTACAATTTTTTCTGTTCAGGGTCGCATCATTGAAAGACAGAATATTGTGAAATATCTGGGTCACATTATTAATGAAGACATGTCTGACGAAGATGATATCAGTAGACAGATTAGAACATTGTATGTAAGAGGAAACATTTTATGCAGACAATTTAAAAATTGTAGCACCAATGTAAAGCTACTTGTTTTTAAGACTTATTGTGCATGCCTGTACACCGCCCAGTTGTGGAGGACCTACAGGCTTAAGACCATGAACAAATTAACTGTAGCCTACAACAATTCACTGAGAATCCTTTTAGGGATCCCAAGATATTCTAGTGCGAGTGAAATGTTTGCATATACAAACTTGCCAAGTTGTCAATGTGTTATAAGAAGGAGTACATATACATTTATGAAACGGATAAAAAAATATTAACAATTATATTGTTCACAGTGTTGTAAATAGTGACATGATATATTCGTCTCTGCTGCAGAAAAAGTGGATGAAACAATTATTTTGTCTACGATAATATTCATTATGTTATTATACTAATTATTCATGATATGGCTGCTCTGACGTGCACACAATTGTGTTGAGTAGCTTTGTGTCTTTTTTTCTTCCTCATTCTCGTGTTGGTGTTATTACATGTATAACTATGGAACTTTCCTTATATTAAGGACTGAGTCTGAAATAAACTTATCTTATCTTGTTTTAATATTAGTTTGGGCAGAATCCCATCCACTCCAGGTGAGTTATTATTCTTCATAGCCCTTATTTTTTTAGCTACCATTTCTGGGGTTACAATTAACTGTCCTAAATAGTCTGATTCTGCCACCTTGAACTTAGCCTCTGGTACTGGCAGTGAACTAATATCTTCCATGGTAAACACCAAACTATAATACTCATTTAGGTCTTCTGCCATTAAGAATCCCTCTGATGTTTATATTTCCAGCATTATCTTCTAGAGGACCGACCTTATCCTGAACTTTCTGTTTGCTCCGAACATACGCATAAAAACTCTTGCTGTCATGTTTTATATTACACGTACACGCTAATTTTTTCTCTTTGAATTTCTAATTTCTGTTGTAACTTGGTTAAGTGTTTCTGTATGAATGTTGTAGTCCTCATCATTTCCAGTGCGTCTATATGACTTCCACATAATTTTTTGTACTTATTTTATCTAATGGCTTTTATCGATAAGCGGGGGGAATAGGGGGACAGGAGTGAAATAGGGAGGTCAGGAGGAAATAAGGAGGTCAGAAGGAAAATTGGGAGGCCAGGAGTGAAATGGGGATGACAGGTGGAAAATAGGGATGACAGGAGGAAATAGGGATGACAGGAGGAAATAGTGATGACATGATGCTGTAGGTGTCATTATCCTAGTGTTGTGTTTTTCCCTAGGATTTCTCCCACCCTGCCCTCAGTTCCCACCGCACCATGTGGAACCTGGAGAGCGTGCCCTGTCTCACACAGTTCCTGTTTGCCGTCAAAGACAAGGCTCACCATCAACTGGCTGAGGACGTCACTGCCACCTTCACCCGCGACATCCTGCCAAAGCTGGGCCAGTTCCAGAGAGGTAGGACCCTAGGAGCCCCACTTTACACTGGGCTGTCTTCAGAGCAGTTCTGGGTTGATTACTGTACACACCAGGACCCAGCACAATTAGACGTGTGTCTGTACGTGTGTGTGTTTGTGCATGCGTGTGTGTGTGTGTGTGTGTGTGTGTGTGCGTGTGTGTGTGTGTGTGCGTGTGTACATGAGTGTGAATGTGCATGTACATGAATCTGTGAATTCAGAAAGGGATTACTCCACATGGATTGTTTTAAGGAGAGCTCATTTTCAGATTTAAATTAAATACCTTCTATTTTATTGACTTTGACAATATTATTGAAATATGAAGTGTGCTCATCCCCACCTGCTGGAGTTTACAGTGGAACTAAAGTATACACGCAAAGCGAGTGAATTTCTCGTACATTTTGATCGATAAAAGACAGTAAATTTAACGTTTTGATTACATGCCAAGCGTATATGTGTAGAATACGTGTATTAGCATATGATGTGAAGTTTAGAATACGTGTATTAGCATATAATGTGAAGTTTGGTGACTAGGTGATCATTTTCATGGTTTTTTCAAGGTACGGGCCTAAACGGCAAAAGTACCAATTATGTTTGGAAATCTATGGTATCTTGTTATTGTCAGTTACACAACAGATTTCATTATTAACAAATTTCTTTACAAGAATTGGTCCAACTTCATTGAATAATTTCAAAAGGGCCCCAAAGCTTTGAAATACTAATCATTATGAAATTGATCTATGTAGACAGTGCTTGGTCAGCTAGACAGTATACCAATTATATGTGGTGGTGGAAGGTGAGAAAAACATGCAAATAATTTCAGATGTTACTCCTTACCGTGTTAGAATGGCTCTAACCCTAAACCATTTAAAAACGGCTTACAGCGTTCTCCACCATGAACCCCAGCTAGAGAGCACTTGCAACTCTCTCACCTTGTTCCGTTTGTACCTTGCTCCGCTCAATCTCATAAATTTTCAGCGGTTATGATCAGATGTCACTCTCATCCCTGATCATTTTATCCCTAACCATGCACACCCATGTTTTGTAGGTGTCATTCATGGCGACTTCAATGAACAAAACATCATAGTGAAACAACGACCACCAACAACAGAGGATGAGGACAGGCAATATGAAGTGGATGCAGTCATCGACTTTGGCGATTCCTCTGACAGTTACTACGTGTTTGAGGCAGCCATCACTATCATGTACATGATGGTTGAAAGCTCCGTCATTGACCCGATGGAGGTCGGAGGTCATGTCCTGGCTGGCTACCTCTCTGAGCAGCCGTTGACAGAGGTCGAGTTTGACTCATTGAAAGTGTGTGTGGCGGGGCGGTTCGCCCAGTCGCTCGTGATGGGGGCGTATAGTTACACCCTGGATGAGGGGAACGAGTACCTCCTGGTGACAGCCAAGAAAGGCTGGCCACAGCTTAGGAGGTTCTGGAACATGTCTCAAGAGAAGTTGTATGAACAGTGGAGGAAGACAATACAATCATACAACTTGTGAACCTCACTCGTACTTAAATATGTAGGCCAAATTGATCCCTTAAAACTATCCACACTCCTCCATCGTGTCCTGTTTGAAGTACACCAGTCTGCTGTAAATAACGAGAGTCCAGTGTCATATTTGGTCTGGTTGTTGTACCTCTTCCACGGCTTATTCTTGTTCTTTGTACTTTGAAGTCTTGCTTGGAAGTTAGATACCAGAGTTTTCTGTGTCTGTAGACACCAGTATAATGTGGACTGTCTGAAACTCTATTGCTATATAAAATATACATATATATATATATATATAACCCTCACTTGATCCATATATGTCACTGGGGCACCTCACTCGTACTCAGGTTAGACAGATGCAGGGTGTATATTATATCGTTGAAATGTTGAAACATGATTGCTGACTATTGTATATTTTTATATACTTAATATTCAACTTTGTATTTTATTCTGTCTGTTAATTATTTAACTATTAAATGTAGTAAAGTAATAGTATTATGTAGATGTATAATTAATTAATAATCTTTATGGAATTTTGTAACATGCATGTAGTTAGTCTTGATAAAAGCAGAATTGCTGCAACATTTGTACAAACATTCAGCTTTAATCAGTTAAGACAATCATATCAGTATGTTGTCACATTAGAAATATACAGGGTATTGTTGAAGTGTTTAAACGTGATTGTTAAATATTATTGATTACTTTTCCATATTTGTTACATGAATATCCACTCGATGCTCAATGTTAGTTATTTAACTATTAAATTATATCTACAATCGTTATGGTTCTGTGGTTGTATAGAAGTAGATGACGCAACCAGTTTATGGTGAGATGCAACAATTTCTGGGGTTCGTATTTCAAACTGCATTTAAACCCCAATCAATAAGACATTTTTAATATTTTCTAAAATGATGTGTTTTACATAATAAAATGACATGCTGATCTTCTAGAAAGGGAATAATTGGGATGACATTGAACTGAGTTTTAAGTATACAGTTGTCATTTGCCTTGCTTGAGCTGCTGGGTTATGTCAATGCTGCAGTGATGCTGCAGTACTAATGTTGAACTCGGAGGCCACCTATTCTTAGATGTTACCTTATGCTACCAAACAAAACTGTGTTACATTTGAAAGAAAGATGGTGCATTATTGGAGTTCATTTTAGTAGCTTTATTCCTGACACAACATACATGTACGCATGCAAGCTTGCGCTCATGCACGCACACATTCGCACACATACCCCAGAGGCTTGCGAAAACCTTCAACTGTACATAAAAGCCTACAATCCGGGAGATTATCTTCTTTTCCGGGAAGCAGGGAGTTTCATAAGTCAAAAAATCTGAGAGACTCCCAAAATGTTTGTGAAGGTTGGCAGGTATATCGTGATTACAGTCCACTGTTCCTAAGGTTAAGTTTATGGGTAAATGTTGATGTAACAGTTGAATGCAGTGGTACAGTCGCTAAAGCATCGGACTCTCGCTCGAGAGAACTCAATTTTGAATCCTGTACGTCCTGCCGTGTCGAACTTCGATCACGTTTGTTCACTCTACGTTGCTCCAGTTCACTCGGCTGTATGACTGAGTACCTGGCTATAACCAATGGTGAATATTAGTGTATGCATAGTCTTCGCAAATTAATTCCAGTGTGACTGAATACTTCCCAGATAAGTCTTGATGGTGTTGGATTGAACAGGTCTGCCAGGGAGTAAAGTATAAAACGCTTTGAGCAGTCCAAAGGACTGGATACTGCGCTATACAAGAACGTAGACAATTGTGCCTATACTTTCTGTCTATCTAGTGTTTCCCATGTCGTTTGTCCAGAGATGGCTGTTGTACTGATCTGGCCTGACTGGGAGCGGGAACTATACAGGTGTAGATGTGAACATTGCCCCAGTACATTATTTTAGTATACGGGTGTGAGGAATCAGAAGAGCCCATAGACAATGTGCTATATACAATTGTGCCTATACTTTCTGTCTATCTAGTGTTTCCCATGTCGTTTGTCCAGTGATGGCTGTTGTACTGATCTGGCCTGACTGGGAGCGGGAACTATACAGGTGTAGATGTGAACATTGCCCCAGTACATTATTTTAGTATACGGGTGTGAGGAATCAGAAGAGCCCATAGACAATGTGCTATATACAATTGTGCCTATACTTTCTGTCTATCTAGTGTTTCCCATGTCGTTTGTCCAGTGATGGCTGTTGTACTGATCTGGCCTGACTGGGAGCGGGAACTATACAGGTGTGGATGTGAACATTGCCCCAGTACATTACATCAACTTGGGATATAGTCTTTCAAATTCTCTCAGTTTCATCCAATCAAGTTGTGTTATAAACAGCGATATATGCCAATAACAAATGTCATGTTTTCAGTGTTTATTCCCGGAAAAGTAGGGGCTTATGCCATTTAGGGAGGGGGTAATATGTAACCAGTGGAAGGCTCGGCACTGACCTTTATATATAAATAAACTAATATAAAGCATGGAGGTAGTGATTAAGTTATTTACAGTAGAGTATTGTTGGGCAAAGGGCACATTTCAACCTCGACACCTGCCACTTCTATTGGAGCTGTCTACTAAGCAAACTATGCAACACGAAGCCAAAGCAACTTCATTACATTCGACATGTAACAAACATGTAGCTACCAAGGCGTGTTTTGCTTGAGTTTTTGCTTACTTTGTTTTTAACAAATTCCTTCAGCTTTAGAGTGCCCCATGGGACTATAGAATATATGTAGTTTACCCATAAAAACAAAAAATATGAAATTGCTAATTACCCGGTTAGATGTCCTGTATGTCTTACTTTAATAACATGACATGACATTAGTTGAACCATGCATTAATGTAACATACAGTAGTTTGTTTACTTCCAATTACACATTTCATATAGATCACATGACATCCAAGATGTGCAAAGTGCATGTGGAGCACTGTGGCGCAGTGGAGAGAGCATCGGAATCTCAGTCGAGAGAACCTGGGTTCAAATCCTACTATGCTGTTTCAAACTTTGGGCAAGTTTCTTCACACTTTGTTACTCTAGTTCACGCAGCTGTATGAATGAGTACCTGGCTATAGACAGTGGTGGATGTTTGTGTATGGCTGTATGCTTCTCAGAGAAGTTGTGATGATGTTCAACTGAACAGTTTAGCCAGGGTGTATAGTGTTAAAGCACTCTGAGCAGTCGTAAGGACTAGATACTGTGCTGTGTAAGAACATACCTTTAAATAAATAAAAGTACTTATATAGCGCCCAATCAATTAAAATTGCCATCGGGCGCTTTACATACATGCACACGTATATAACAGTATTTTACATAAAAATAAATATGTAAAAAATATAACATTACCTTAAATATAGTTACTAAAAAAGAGAGATAATTAAAAAAACGTTTAAATAAATTAAGACATTCTTAAAAACTACTATAAATACATTCATTTATACACCATACATATGTTAAGAAACTAATAAAACAAAAAATATATTTATCAATAGAAAGCACTTAAAATGTCCTCGTCGGTGAATTAAAAAAAACGCTTGTTTATAAAGGTGAGTCTTCAAAAGTGTTTTAAACACTTGTAATGGTGTTGCTGTCCTGAGTGTATAGGAGGCAAATTGTTCCATAGAACCGCCGAGCAAACCGCGAAACGGTGATCACCATGAGTAACAGTTTGTGAGGCCGGTACGAACAAAAGGCGAGGCTGCGAGGTAGATCGTAGAGTTCTGTTGATCGTACGGTAGCCAATTAACTCACTTATGTAGTCCGGCGCTAGACCATTCAAGGAACAATACGTAAACACCAGCATTTTGTAGGTCGGTCTCAAATGTACGGGTAGCCTGTGTAAACGCTGCAACACGGGCGTGATGCGTGTAAATAACAACACGGGAGGTTGGTGTGTACAGTGAGGTAGCAATTAAATATCAATTGTTTTTATTTCGTCAAATCATTGGTTGCTCATGCCTATTGTATGAGCTGCAGTATTCTAAGAATAACGACATAGGAGCAAATTGTGAGATTAGGTCTACCTGAATAAGAGTTGTGTTTTTCTACTCTCAAATTTGTGTTTACCGGTAGGTAGGCCTGCATAGGTAAGACATTATTTTCATGGTGGGAGAGAATTACAGTGGGAGATATGTTAATTGAGAAGAAAAACTATTTAAATTATCTCTAGCTTGTGCTTATTTGATGTAACTTTATTTATGTAACTTATTTTTTACCCTATGGTTACCAGTCTTTTAAACACATTTTTCAACTGATATTAAATTACTTTAGTTTTATCTTATTAGCGCCTTTGGGATTATACTAATAAGATTGTTAGATTAATAAATAATTCAGAATTATTGTGGTCATCTACTCGTAAGTTCTGCCATCTGGTGATTAACATTCTAGCTGATTCCAACACGCGTTTTTGCCTTGATTATATAGTCTCCATGATGTGACGCCACTGTCACTTTAACACCCCCCCTCGGCGGAATGTTTGTACTGATGTTGCAGTAATTATGCTTTTTATTAACATTAACTACATGCATTCATTATTAAAACTTCCATAAAGATTAGTAATTAATTATACATCTACATAATACTATTACTTTACTACATTTAATAGTTAAATAATTAACAGACGGACTGTAGTTTTGGGGATCTCACAGAAGAACTAATTCGTGATCAGTTGATAGAGAAAACCAGCAATCCGAGAATTATGGAACGATTGCTAATGGAATCGGACACTCTCACATTAACCAAAGCCCTAACACTGGCGTCTCGTATCGAAGTTGCTGTAACCGAAAGCACACGCATTCAGAGACAGGATGAACCTACAACAGACAAGTTCAAGTTGGATACACCAAGACAATCTTCCAAGGTACAAACAATCGGAAAGAAACAAAACAAAGGTAGAAGCAACCACGCGCATGTGCGTCAAGCATGTGGCAACTGTGGTTATAACTCTCGTACCACAGGAATTCCTAGATATGCCCTGCCATAGGACAAATGCCGGTTGTGCGACTGGGTTGGGGGCGCTCGATGCGTAAACAACAGCCAAGCGCGGGCTAATTTTTCATCTAAATTAACATTTCCCTACAGATGTGGTTGTGTGTAGCATGCAATGTCCTCTAGTGTATGGTCTGATAATGGGTGTCTAATTTGTTTGATTTCAGGTTTCAATCTAGGACATTCTATGTACTCAGCTTGTTCATACCAGAAAAGGTAATGGACAATCACTCCCATTGAAAAATGTAAAGTTTAATCAATACAAACACAAGAAGTCGAAATGGATGACTTATGATTTCCTACGTAAAATCAAAACGCGATATAAACTATACTTAGAAGTACACTCGACAAATCATAATTCGAATACAAACAAACTAAAATTAACAGAGTTAGAAAATGTAACAAAAGAAGTAAGGAAATTAAAACGAGACGCAAAGGCTACTTATTATAATATGCAATTTAATAAATACAGGAATGACATAAAAAAAACACTGGAAAATATAGCTGATGTTATCAAGAAATCCAAAATAGACAAAAAGTTTCCGACATATTTCAATGTAAATGAAATTCAGAAAAAAGAACTACAACACAATTTAACAATTTCTTCATAAATATTGGACCACAGCTTGCAAACAAATTAAACGTTAACGGGAAACCAGGCTTCACATCGTACATACAAAAAGAACAAATGATACTAACTTCCAATTTACCCCTGTTAATGAAAATGATACAGTAAATATAATTAATAACTTAAAGTCAAAAACAATTTTAAGCACGGGACATGCCAACATTGCTTCTATCTTACTGAAAGCTTCTGTTAATATAATTGTCAAACCCCTTACCAGTATAATTAATCAACTTACTTAGTGGCAAATTCCCTCAAAAGCTAAAAATAGCAAAAGTTATTCCCATCGACCAAGAGTATGATAATGATAACTTCAACAACTACAGACCAATATCTCTTTTGCCATGCATATCCAAAGTGTTTGAAGCTGAATCATTTATTCCACAGTACTCTACAAACATTATGAAATAGTTAACCTCACAACAGTATTGTCACGGGTGCGTGCTACGTTCGATATGTTGTAAAGCGCACTACTCTTTAGTCCGTGAGGCTTGCAACGGACACGTGATCACAAGCACAAAAATGTATAAAATGTCATATGCGACACAACAGATGTCTATTTCGGTTGTTAATCGCGAACATTCAAGTACGATGACCGATCGACTAGCTAACACGACGCACACTGTGGCTCCTAACTCCATTCTTACGGTGCAACATATGTCAGCAGAAGAATTGGGTCCAGTCCAGCTAGCTTTCTTCTTGCAAGATAACGTGAAGGTTCAGCTGGAATGGTTGGCTAGACGACGCCTTCTGCGCGATTACCATATGTGTACTCGATGCGGGGTTGCGTCCACTCTTGTCGCACATATAAATTCCATCGACGGTTTGGAATTGCTCTCTGTGCGGTGAGCATAGGAGGAAACGTGTCAACACGTTTTTTAAGAGTCGCTTGCCGCTCAGGAAAATTATGTAGTTATTGCATAGTTGGGTGTCTGAGGTTGCCATGCAAGACGTGATGTGGCATTTGGATTTTTCCAATCACACCGTTATTGACTGGCACAGTTTCGTGCGTGACATCTGTGCTGTCGATGTCAGGAACCATCCGCAGGTACTTGGTGGCTTCGACCACAATGGTAGCCCAATTGTTGTCGAAATTTACGAAAGCTATTTCTTTCACCTCAAGTATCACCGCGGCAGGATGATTGACGGAGGATGAGTGCTGAGAGCTGTGGAGAGGGAAAGTGGCCAGTGTAGGTTGGAAGTTGTTCCTGATAGAAGAGCTGGTACACTACAGCCTGTTATTGCTCAGTGGCTTTTACCAGACACACACGTGATAACAGATGGGTGGGCGGCGTATCAAAATCTCGATCAGTTGTACGGCGGCATATACCTACACGACGTTGTAATCCACGAACGGAACTTTGTGGACCCGCTTTCACCAGACGTCCACACACAAAATATTGAAAACCTATGGACCCGAGCGAAAAGAAAGTTACGAAGGCAGTTCGGTCTCGATCGCTTTTTGTGACCTACCTGCAAGAAATCCTGTAGTTGCAGCAGACCAGGAACCGCCGAACGCGTCTGCCTGCACTACTTGTGTGTATTCGCGATCAATCCTCATGACGAAGGAACAAAAGGGCTCCTTTCAGAGACAAACAAAACGATTCTTTCCAAAGCCAACCACAATTTCACAAAATAGTTGCCACATTGTTAAAAAGGACTCAGAAACGCATGTATCAAGAAAAATCATTTGTATAAAGCATTTCTGTCATCCAGATCAATTATCTCGGAAACTAGATATAAATCATACAAAAATAAATTAACAGGTATTCTCAGATCCACTAAGAAACAATATTATAGCAGTTTACTCGCACAGAAGAAAAATGACATTGCTGGCACCTGGAAAGTACTTAAAACTGTAATGGGAACACCTCACTTAGGAAATCACTACCCAGATCAGTTTGTTAATGATGGCATAACCATTAGTAATAAGGAAGATGTAGCGAACATGTTTAACAATTATTTTACTAATATCAGTCCGGAGCTGTCAAAGGATATAACGGCACCAACAAATGTTTCTATTTATGACTACCTAGAAAACAGAAACAGTAACAATTTATTTCTAACTCCAGTTAATGAAGATGAAGTTATCCGAGCTGTGAACAATTGGGAAAGTAAAACATCCACAGATTGCGAAGACATAAGTATGCATTTGGTCAAAGAAGTTATTAACTCCATTGCAAAACCTATCACTTATATTTGTAATCTATCTTTCACTTCTGGAGTATTCCCGGAGAAAATGAAAATAGCAAAGGTTATCCCACTCTTTGAGTCTGGGGATAAGTATATGTGCACTAATTATAGGCCTATTTCACTATTACCACAATTCTCAAAAATATTAGAAAAATTGTTCAGTTCTCGTTTAGATAGCTTTATTACCAAACACAAACTAATAAACCCAAGCCAATATGGATTTCAACAAAATATGTCAACATGTCACGCACTAATAGATCTTGTTGATGCAATAACCCAATCATTGGATGCAAAAAAATATGCTATTGGTGTTTTTATCGATTTAAAAAAGGCATTTGACACTGTCAATCACAAACTGTTATGTAAAAAAATGGAATTTCTTGGTATCCGTCGTGGGGCATTTAACTGGTTAAATAGTTATCTAGAAAACAGAAAACAATTTGTGTCCATTGACAAATGTAATTCTACTGTGCGCAATATATCATGTGGTGTCCCACAGGGTTCGATCCTGGGCCCCAAACTATTCATTCTATACGTTAATGATATGTGTAACATATCTAATCTAGTAAAATACATTCTCTTTGCAGACGATATTAATATCTTTTATGCAAATAGTAACATCAATAAACTAAACGAAACTGTATGTAACGTTCTGGACCAAATGTATACATGGTTTGCAGTAAATAAATTAACTCTGAACATATCTAAAACCAATTATATGTTATTTGGAAATCGTATGCTAAACAAAGAAATTAATATCAAAATACGAAATGTTAATATCGAAAGAGTAAGGGTCACCAAGTTTTTGGGTGTGTTTATTGATGATCTACTAAATTGGAAAGCTCATATAAAATACGTACAATCAAAGCTTTCAAAAAGTACAGCTATAATGCATAGATGCAGTCATCTACTTGATAGAAATAGTAGACGTATTCTATACAGTTCTCTCTTTTTGCCGTACTTAAATTATTGTGCAGAGATATGGGGAAACACGTACCCAACAAATACTAACTGTATTTTCTTATTACAAAAAAGAGTAATCCGCATTATATTTGGTGCAAGATGGTTGGATCATACAAACTCACTTTTCGAACAATTACATGTTCTAAAATTTCCAGATATCATAGAACTGAAAACATCATTATTTATGTACAAAGCTTACTACAGCTGTTTGCCATCAAATATTCAGTGTTTGTTTACTAGACGGGAAATAGCATACTCAATGCGAGCTAATCATGACCTAGAACGACAGAGAGTCTGTTCTACCATGCGATCAATGTCTCTTTGTGTAAAGGGAGTGCAATTATGGAATTCTCTATGTGATAATTTAAAAACTACTAATACTATTACTGAATTTAAGCGTAAATGCAAGAACCTTTTATTTGAGAAATATCTGGTTGTGGAAACCTAAATAAAATCAAACACAAATATAATCATGCCATTGAGGAAATTACAATATGTGTAAAGATGTGTACTTATGGCATACTTTAAATTTTGAATATGCACATATTCCATTGCATGTTTTCAATTATTGTAGCTAGATGGTTAGATGAATAGCAAATTCGAATAATATAATATTGATATCTCAAAATACATGTATGTATGTATGTGAATATATGTATGTATATATGTGTGTATATGTGTGTATACATACATGTATATAATTATATATAAATACATGTCAGGGGTAAATTTACACAAAAGTCAATGACTTCGTATTTACCCCCTTCAAACATTGTATATTCTCACTTGTATTATAGTTAAACCTGTTTGGTTGTCTTGTCTTGTATATATTGTTATCAATGTTCTGAATAAACGTTCATTCATTCATTCATCATCCATAATATGACCAATGAGAAAATGTATGGTCTAGTTTTAGTTCGTGCAATTTTAGAATATGTTCTACTTTTAATATCTTAAGTCTTGAACAGTGGAACAGTATGAGCATTATATTTACTTAAAGTTGTGATATGGACGGCATTATTTTGACGTTTTTTTATTCTGTCACATCAACAGCCCCAGGCAATTACACCATAGTTTAGATGTGACAATATGACAGAGAGTTGTACAACATAATCTTTATATTCAAAGGTAACAATCATTTGAGTTTATTTAGGATACCTGTAGTCCGAGAGCACCTATTTGAGATTTCGTCAATTTGGCTTTGCCAGTTTAATTGTTCATTAAAGCTTAGCCCTAGATTATTATTATTTCTTGTATCTGCTTTGAAAATAATATATTTAGATTTATTTACATTTAGCGATAATTTGTTTACTGTAAGTCACTCATTAATTTTATCCAGTTCTGAGTTGTAGTTGATTGTGTATGAACAGTGCCTTGAAATTGTAATAATTTTGTATTCATTTGTTTTGTATTTTCCATTTTAATAAAAACTAACCCCCAATTACTGAAACATAATATTTTTGGGTAAATTAATTTATTCACAATCACATTTATGTGACAACTTGATTACTCTGACATTACCATGCAATCCTTGCAACTGGACAAACCTTCCTAGGCTAAATGCAAGATCCGTGAGGAACAAAACTGATTACATTACCGATTATATCCACGAACATGATCTTGACATTATCGCGCTTACAGAGACGTGGCTGACAGATGACCCCAAGGACATCCTAAATACCAGCAAGTTGACCCCGGATGGATACATCTTCGTCCACCAACCTCGGCCCGACCGACGGGGTGGGGGAATCGGTGTTTTATACAAGTCATGTATCAACATGATCTTATCGCGACAGTGGCCAGCATTGTCCTTCAAGTGCCTCGAGTTGGTGTTTGCTACACCATCAAGTGTTATCAGGTTATTACTCGTTTACAGACCTCCATCCACAGGCCGAGGCGGAGTTTCTTTCAAAACGTTTATGGCCGAGTTCACCAATCTCCTGGAACTTTTCACAGCACAGTTGACTAGACTAATTATCGTGGGCGATTTTAACATCCACTATGGAAAGGCAGGAAATAAAGACTCAAGCGACTTCTCTGATCTCTGGCACGTCACCAACTTGCAGCAGCATGTTCGTGATCCGACACACATCATCGGCAATATTCTGGACCTTGTAATTTCACCATCGTCAGGAACGTGGTGACATTAGTGACGGTGGGATCCCTTCTCACCGATCACCACGTTGTACACTGCCTGCCCCAAGCACCAAAGCCAAATCGAATAAAGAAGCGGGTTTCTTATCGAAAATATGCTGCAATTAATCCCACGAATTTCAGATCAGATTTCGAACTTTCACACCTGGCAACATGCCCGTGTAGTAACATTGCAGACCTGTCGCAACAGTGTGACACTCCCTTGCAAGAACTGTTAAACAGCCACGCGCCGTTGATCACACGGTCAATTACTGTGCGCCCCAACAAGCCTTGGCACACAGTGGAATTATCGCTTGCCAAGCGAAAGCTCAGACAAGCAGAGCGGAATTGGTGACTGACAAAGCAGCAGATTCACCGATACATCTACACTGGACAACGTGAAACTTACAAACATCAAATACAGTCTGTGAAAACCAAATTCGACACAACTAAAATTATGAATGTGCATGTAACAACAAAGCACTGTTCAGGATCATGGATGACCTGATGAAGAGAAAAACTGCTCCAAAACTGCCCAATCTTGTGTCTGGAATAACACAACTGGCAAACTGTCAACGCTGAGTACGTGTATTGTGAACAGTCTTGCAGGTCAGTGCGTTTTCCGGCAACACCACAAACGGCGTTCACTCTTTGGTGAGGAAGTGTCCAACAAAATCAAGCGCGCATGATCCATTTCCTACCTCACTCGTGAAAGCCAACATTAACATTCTTGCGCCGATATTAGCTACAATCATCAATATGTCGCTCGAGTTGGGGTCCGTGCCTGCCAACTTCAAACATGCTGTGATCACACCTCTATTAAAGAAACCAAACCTTGATTCAGACTCCATGAACAACTATTGGCCTATATAGAACTTGTAATTTGTTTCAAAGTTACTTGAGCGCCACATAGCAGTCCAACTTCGCCAGCATTTAGCCAACAACAATTTGATGGACATTTTCGAAAGTGCTTACAGGCAACATCACAGCACCGAGACACCACTGGTGAGCATTCAGAATGACCACCTTCTTTCCCTTGACAAAAGGAAAGGTGTGCCGGCAGTGCTGCTCGATATGAGTGCGGCGTTTGATACTGTTGACCACTCGATGTTAATCAACCAGCTGCGCAGCATAGGCATTGAAGGCACCGCACTGAAATGGATGGAGTCATACCTGTCGAACCGGACTCAGTCAGTGTGCATTAGTGGCTACAACTCGCATAGAACATTGATGGAGTCTGGCATCCCACAGGGGTCTGTGCTAGGCCCAATCCTCTTCTCCATCTACACTCTGCCATTGGGTGCTATCTTCAGCAATACCATCTTTATGCAGATTACGCCCAATTGTATGTTGACCTGAGTGGAACGCGGGATGGAGAAGCCGCTGATGCGGTTGGCCGCATCGAGCAATGCATCGAAGAAGCGAAGCAGTGGATGTCAGACCACAATCTACTGCTGAACGAAAACAAGACCGAGGCTATTATCATCACGGCACCAAATCGTAAACACCTGCATGACGTTTCGTGTGTTAGTGTATGCGAATGCAACATTATTCCGTCACCGACCATCCGCAACATCGTGGTTACAATCGACTTTGGACTAACAATGTCGTCACACGTGTCACGGATGTGCAAGTCAGCGTACTACCACCTCTACGCAATTTCAAAAATAAGATATTGTCTTACTACTGATGCGTGTAAGACACTCGTCCACGCCCTGGTGACATCGCCGCTGGACTACAGTAACGCGGTCCTGTACGGCATCACCGAGGCAGTTATGAACAAGTTGCAGATGGTACAGAACTCGGCGGCAAGACTTATCTCAAGACACCGAAAGCACCAGCTCATAACACCTGTGCTGGTCGAACTGCACTGGCTTCCAGTTCGCTGGCGTATCCAATACAAACTGCTGGTCCTTGTTTTCCCGGCTTTACGTGGTCTTGCTCCAGCGTATATCAAAGATCTTATAATACCGTATACGCCCACCCACAACCTCCGATCTGCTGATCTACATCTGTTTGTAGTCCCGCGCTACAACTTAGAGGGCTACGGCAGACGAGCTTTCTCCGTATCTGGACCTACGCTCTGGAACGCTCTGGCAATAAACGTTCGTCAAATAGACACTTTGAATAAATTCAAAACTTGCCTTAAAACTTATATATTTAAGCAGGCGTACTTCGACTGAGGAACTGTGCTGTAGGACACTTGTTATGAACATGTATTTAATCAATTAATTTATTTCTATTATATAATATATTTTAATTAATTTATTATTATTTATCTTTTAATACAATTTTATATATTATAATATATATATTTTTACTCAATTATCTTAATATCTGTGCAAATATGTCATGTATTTTAGTCATATTATATATATATATATACAATCTCATAAATCTTAATAATTATTATATTTATCGGCATCCTTATACATATATATTTTACATTTGTTTCCATGTATGTTTTATAATGTGTGTACGCGCCTATGAACGGGCTGGTCCCGGAGATATGGCACTATAGAAATGCTAGTAATAATAATAATAATAATGTTAGTCCCCACAACATGTCAGCCCTAAGGAAATGTGCATACGTGGCAGCGTTTCAAAGGGTAGGCCTGAATATATATTTATATTTCAATAATTAATAAATATCAGAAAAGAATCTGAGATGTTGCATGCATGTTTGTACAACAATAATTATATTGCACATCATATATATATATATATATATATTTATAATATATGTTATATGTAGTGTCTATATATACATATATGTTACATAGAACAGAAAGTCCTTACCGTAAATAAGCACTAAAACAATATGGCCGCCATTTACAAAGCACCACGTGACCAACAACAGTTTTTCAGAAGATTTACAACCGTATTGTCATTTCCTGAAAGTTTTGGTGTATGATAAACAAATTTGTGTATTGATTTTTTATCATGCGGCGGCACATTGGTGAGTATGACCAGTAGTCGTCTAAGTGGCTGAGCAGTTTCCGAGTAGTGTGGGACAAATTTGAGGTAGAAATTCGTCGTGCCCTGAAAGGAAGCAACTTATTTTGTATTGGTCGGTTCTGGTAGATCCTCACGTTGGGGTGTAGTGGTAGGACACCCTTGGAGGACACATGGTATCCCAGGAAGTCGATTTCCGTCTTGGCAAACTGACACTTCTCGCGATTAAGTGTGATGTGATATTCAGCCAGCCTGTTAAGCACTAGCTGCAGTTGTGTGTCATGCGGTTCCTGTGTGTGTCCATGGATGACACGTCCAGGAGGTTGATGCAGCCATCTATCCTTTTCAGTACAGAAGACACAATCTTCTGGAAGGCACTAGGTGCTGAACTATCAATCCATACGGCATCCTACAGTACTTGAAAACTCCCTCATGTATGATGAATGCTGCCAAGTACATTCTATCTTCAGCCCTGGGGACCTGCAGATAGCTTCGTCTCATGTCCAGCTTGGTGAAGACTGTTGAGTTGTGAAACTCGGCAAACAGTTCCTCCATTGTTGGCAGTGGATACTTGTTCGGAATGATGGCCTTGTTTACAGCTTTCAGGTCAACACACATTCTTATTTCACATGCCATCTTTTTGTAGACGTTTAAGTTCATGCGACACTTCGTCACGCACTGAGAGTGGAAGACGACGTAAACCTTGTGACACACTTCTGGTTTGACTCGGGGGCGGTGTACAGACTTTGCAATATTCCCAAACCCGTAGAACATTGTGGGAAAGACAGCAACAATGTGAACTGACTGAATGGCAGTGCCATTCCTTGTGAATCCGAGACGGTTGAACAAATCAATTCCCATTAGGCTAGATCCGGTCTGTGTGACACAGAATGGGAAACTCGTCACAGTTTCTGACTGGTATGTCACTGGTAGGTAGACAATCCCATTCAATGGGATTTCCGTACCGTCGTATATGTCGATAATGTTTTGTCATGTTTGCACAGGGGATAAGCCTGGAAATGTTTCCTGTACTCCGAGTCGCTGAGAACTGACACCTTTGCCCCTGTGTCCATTACTAGCGTCACTGGTGTGTCTGCCAGCAACAGATCACACGTCTTAAATGGTTTCGATGCTCCACTCACTGAGTTAACAGTGAAGATCATTGTATCTGGTTCACCAGTTTTGTCCGACAGCTGGTGAATTTGCCCGACTGTACCCCGATTTGCAGACCGACAAAATTTCTGAAAATGGTTCATTTTGGAGCACAACCGACATTTCTGGCCTATGGCAAGGCATCTATGAATTCCAGTGGCACGAGAGTTATAACCACAGTTGCCATATGCTTGACGCACATGCGCGTGGTTGCTTCTACATTTGTTTTGTTTCTTTCCGATTGTTTGTATCTTAGAAGGTTGTCTTGGTGTCTCCAACTTGAACTTGTCAGTTGTAGGTTCATCCTGTCTCTGAATGCGTGTGCTTTCTGTTACAGCAACTTCGATACGAGACGTCAGTGTTACGGCTTTGGCTAATGTGAGAGTGTCCGATTCCATTAGCAATCGTTCCCTAATTCTCGGATTGCTTGTTTTCTCTATCAACTGATCACGAATTAGTTCTTCTGTGAGATCCCAAAAACTATCGTTCATTACCAGTTAACGCAGCGCCGTTATGTACGTTTTCGCCCGGACGTTGTGCGCGTTGGCGAAACACATGTCGCTCCATCGTGACACTCCTCTTCGGACCGAAATGATCCCGTAACGCTGTTACGGAATTGTCGTACGTGTCCGTGTCTGCCCATGAAGCAGACACTCGCTGCCCCTCTCTTCCTAGGCAGTGGATTAGTATGGCTCGACGCCGGGCCTCGGCTACATTCGCGCCGTCAAGGCCGCTGGCCACAAGTTATGTATGGAAATTCACGTATCATCCATTCCATGGCACCATGGGCTCGCCTGGCGAAGCAAGAAACGCTTTTGGGGGCGGTAAACTTGCTTATCCCATCCACGTCGCCAAATTATGTCATGTCGATAACACGGAAATATCACAAACAACATAGACTATCGTAACGTTGAACTGACTGTAATACAGCATCATGGCGGAGCCACGTTTCACTCCAGAACGAGGCTGACGTCAGGTGATCAAGTACTTTGGAAGTACAGGCACACTGTTAAAGTAACAGAACACTGTAGTTTTCTAAGAATGGATTTTAAAAGTGCGAGATTCTAGTGAAATCTTACAGTTCCCGGTGGCTGACATATTGAGACACGACCCTGATGCTTCGTGACCAGCGACACACATTACATATTGGTTTCGTGCCAGACGGAAATGTTTTTTTTAGTTAATATTGCATTATTTCAGTAAAGCTGTGACACCTCCCACACATTTTCAAATAGTTTAACCTCTTAATAATAATTTCCTGCTGTAAACGCTGTACTAAGAAAGCTCCATAGGGGACATGACATGTATTTTAATATGTACGTACGTGATAGTTAATATGTACGTATAAAGTACGTACGTGATAGTTAATATGTACGTACGTGATAGTTAATATGTACGTACGTACGTAATAGTTACCTTATTGTGTATTGTGGTTTTGTGCGTTTTTCTATGCCTACGGTATGTTACGTTGGTAATTTGGAACTGGTTTCTAAAGGCAGTAAAGCATAATTTACAGTATTGAAACTAGTTAACTTATAAAATATTGTAGAGGCAATATGGAAAATTATGAATGATCTTCCAGGCGGTTAATCCAGCAGGTTTGATAGCGAACAGCTTGCCCACTACAGGGAATACGTGAGGGTGTGACAGTCCAGTAGTAAGTTCCGGCCTGATAGTATGTTGCGGTTCCCTTTTGCATACTGCGCAAGAGCAGTACAAAATGCAACCCGCAATGAAAAATGTGACCTGAAGAGACTGATCAACTTTGACCCTGTGCCAGAAGTATGCGGGTTGAAGAAGAACTAAAGACTGCCGGGCTGACCTGGGGCACAGCAGCAAGGAGAGCCCAAGACAGAGGGATCTGGCGAGATCTTGTGCGAGCCTTATGTGTCACACGGCACGAAGAGGATAAGTAAGTAAATAAGTACGAAATATGCGGGAATGAGTTACATTATTAATCAATTTGATTGTTACTCCACATAATTAATCATGTGACCGTTACTCCACTGACCTAAATGCCCTTTCGGTGCTGAACACGACCGTACAGTTTGGAGCACGATTAGTGTGTTTAGACACATGATGAATACAGAAGATACACATAATACATTTAAAGCATAAAGATCCCACCCGGACGAACTTCGAAAAAAAATCAACACTACAAACCACCCGAATGAATCTGCCAGATCACATACACAATTTCAGCCTCCTAGGCCCATACATGCAAAAGTGCCAGCACTAATGGAGATAAGGTTACACAGACAGACGGCACCCACTGTGCATATAAACAGCGCTGAAGACTGCACCTCTCTGTGTGTCAAAGCCAAGATACACAGAGCTCTATTTACGTTTTGCACGTGCATGCGCAGAAGGCATACTTCTGCTGACTTTCAGCACGGAGATTATTGCCTACACCGCACGACTACAGCCGGGGGTCATGTTCTAGTTAGACTTCCTGATTGGTTACAGAAAAGTGCAGTGTATTTTTGAGAAATGATTTTTTTACAATATTCGCATGCTGTGACATGAGTGCATTTGAGTAGGTAGACTTTCATGTGTCATTGTAGAAGGTGTTGACTGTAAACTTTTGGATTTCTAGATGATTTGAATAAGCGGAAGAATATTTGGCAGCGATTTGCCTGTGTGACCTGTTAGCGGAGTAATTCTTGCCGGCATTTGTAAATATTGACGGGTGTCACACGTACAGGCATTTTACGAGAGCTAGAAGTAGGCAATTTTTGTTAAAATCTACCAGTATGTCAACGCGATGATGATAACAGCAGGTGAGAAGTTTAAGACATTTTGCACGTCACGTTTTCATATAAACAGACGAAACGTTAACATGGTCGCCAATGGGAAAACCATCCGTGTATTGAACCCAGGGACATAGTAGGTATAGGGTTTAATAGATCGTGGATACGTTGTTGCCTATACAAAACTGCTAAAGATGTATGTGAATATATGAATAACTGCAATATATATATATTGCTCATATGAATTTGTTAGAGTATATTATATTGTTGCACCAATTCTCTCAGTTTGTCATAAGAACGATAAATATGAATATTAGCTTTGAATGAACTATTTAATTAATTAATTATTGATGAATCCAACGCTGTAATAGTTAAGGGTGGCTCTCACGATACTGACCTTGTAGTCTTAGTGACAGTCTCCCTGGTCAGTACAATAACATCGTATCGACTAATTTTCTTTTCAACAAATGTAAATATTGACTATTATGATATATAGTAGTTTTAATTTGTTAACAAATTACACCAGGAATGTCTTCACGTTGATGTGCGTATATTATGTCTCAATGTACTTAACGATGTTTATTATTTTGCTATTGGTTTTGGTTTGACGTTTGGTTTGACTTATGAGCACACATGCTTAGACTAATAAAAATGCAAAACTAAAAAAAAAAGCTTAAGTCCCTTGCTTGCCAATATATATATATATATATAATATACATACATATATATAATATATATATAGTTCCCATCTGTAGACACTGCCGGATCTGTAGATCCATACCTGATCACGCATCATCTGCAAGAGGTGTGGAACTACGAGAATGACAAACTGATCCTTGCAATAGTGTCACCATATCACAACAACTACGCTGTTTCGTATGTTTGGTTCTGCGATGGGGATGGTTTATACAATGGCGGATGTCTTCTCGTGGTGGAACATACAGGCAACTACGACTGTCAGGTAACAGCCTTTGTGCAAGAGAATAATAAGTAAGCCAAGGAAATAATCAGACAATCACATTCTGTTCAGGTGGTGATATAGATTTCTTTGCGTCTCGTCCGAGCTCCCCGAGGTGACCAATGAAGACAGGCCACTTGAAGTGACCAACCAATACAAGACACTTTATGTGGTCAGTAAAGACAAGCCACTTGAGGTGACAGGGAAAAAAGGAAAGTGTCTCTTAGATTGAGCTGTCAGACCATGCCATAAATTTCGCAGATTCCATAGACCAAGGCTCTTTTGGTGAGATGTTTAAAGGAACATATAAAGAAAAAGCAGTAGCGGTAAAGAGAATAAAATTGAAACGTGGGAAACGTCAGGACAAACTAATCCTGAAGGAAGCTATCATACACCAACCGATCTCAAACAAGAACATTGTCGATTCCATTGGCACTTGCTTGGATCAAAAAAGTGTTCATAGTCACTGAAGTAATCGAGGGACACAATATGAAAGACATGATCTATTCGCTAGAGCTTCACATGGATAGCGACAAGAAAACCAGTGTGACGGTAAACGTTCTGAAGGCAGTTACCTACTGTATGATTGCTGCTTTTAAATGAAACACACCATTTATCAAACTGAACGAAACATGGCCGTCGTTTTTTATCTGATCCGACCAGCACCGGAGAAATCCGGTCAACGGGATCCGTCCGTAATACATAGGCTACGTATGTATATAACATGCAGGGAGCGGCTATATTACATCCCTCTCTACCTTGATTACTTAGTCACATTTGTTAATTAAAGGAACATTGAACTGCAATAAAGTTTGTGACACGGATTCCTAATAAGTGTTCGTTGTGAAAACAGATGAACGCACAAACATGCCATGTTATTTAACTGAACACTTAACTAGATAACGGATATGAAGGGCAGCGATCCGCCTACACCCTTACATCATGTAACTAACTATATCTAGAACGAGCAGCGATCCGCCTACACCCAATTTCTAGATTTGCTCGATTAAGCGCTGTCGCTTTTTTCGAGCTCGTTGTGGACGGACAGCTTGCAGAGCAGGTGGCTTAAGCACCTCTTTGTCATCGTGACGGGTCTCAAACGACTCCTCATCTGTTGGCGGGTCGTCGTCCGCAGCTGTGTCCTCGGGATGATGTCGTGCGATTTCATCAGGCGACAAGCCTCGCACGCGACGGAACTTAGACACATTTCGCGTCACCGTGGACCCATCACCACGCACGGACGTGACCATTGGTCTTTTCATTGCACTGACGATAAGCGGTGTCGGTGCGAACGGGGTAGAGAGTTTATTCACTCTAGGCTGTTGTACAAGCACAACCTCTCCCATTTGTAGGTTCACATGTGAAGCGTGTGCACGCTCGTCTGAGTACTCTTTCATTCTCACTTTTGCACGAGCGTCTTGTCTGCGAACGACTTCATCTTCTGGGTGCACGCTCTGAAGCGTTGGCAGCTCAGGTAGCTTAGTTCTCGGTTCTCGACCAAACAGTAGTCGGTGAGGTGTGAACAGCGTAGAACTATGCGGAGTAGATCGATAGTTTCGAAGAAACTGCTGCAGTTCGCGACGCCAGTTGCGATGTTGAATGATGGCTGGACGTACTGCCTTCATCATCGGCTTGTTGAAGTTCTCCACTTGTGCATTCGCCATCGGCCATAGCGGTGTGATTTTGCGGTGACGGACGCCACACGACTGCAAAAACTGTGACCACGCATTACTCTGGAATGGTGGGCCATTGTCCGACTTTATTGTTTCTGGATATCCGAACATGGCAAAAATGGACTCCATGATCGGCATAACTGTCTCTGCACTGGTGCTTCTGGTCACGTGAACGATTGGATATCTTGAATATTCATCTGTGACGCAGAGTAAATATTCGCCTGTCGGTATTGGGCCGCATAAATCAATGCTCAGATTGATCCACGGGCCTCGCGGTAGAGTAGTCATGTTTAATGGCTCCATCTGGCGGCGGTTGGAGTTTGCAACACACGGAATGCAACCCATGACGACTGCTTCCGTTTCTTTGTCTATGCCGGGAAACCACACTTTGCTTCTGATCAGAGCTTTGGTCTTGCAGATGCCCTGATGACCCTCATGTGCCAACTGTATGACACGAATGCGAAGTGCTGTCGGGATGACAATGCCAGAATCTCGTAGCAAAGTCTCCATTTTCTCCCACTGTCAGTTCATCCCTCACTTTCCGGAATGCAGCAATGTCAGCTGACTCGTTGTTAGCTGTGTCATGCCAACGACCTGTGCGGATGACCTCGATGACCTTGTTTAAGGTCGCGTCTTGTCTTGTGTGCATCTTAATTTCGTCAAGGGTGATGGCATTTGGCGTAGAGCTGTCAGCAATGTGATTGATGAAGTCCTCAGCCATACGCTGCGCTTGGCTGAGTTTTGTTGCTGGATTGACTGGCTGTGCACGTTTCTTTTGCCACGTCTGTGAGCTGCGCTGTGACTGCTGCTTTGGTTTGCTTCGGCACATGACAGCGAAATGTCCACGCACTCCACATTTGTGACACTCTTTATCACGTGTGCATTTGCATTCGTCACTTGTATGGCCCTGTAAGCCACAGAGAGTACACCGATCGTGACGTTGCTGAGTATTAGAATGTATGTTGACCGGTTTACGAGTGTGCGTTTCGAATGGTATGCGTGCTGACCTGTTGAATGCAGCATACACTGTGTTGTTTGCTGTGCCACGAGCCATGTCTTTAGCCTGGCGTTCTGACGATTCTTTGTTTGCGCTATCTCGATCGCCCCGTTTAGCGTGAGATCCTTTCCTGCGGCCAGGAGTTTGGTACGCAACGAATCAGAGCGACACCGATCGATTACTTGATCTCTGATGTACTCATCGACATTGTTCCCGTAATCGCATGACGATGCCAGCTGTTGTAACCGTGTTACGAACTGCCCGACGGTTTCGCCTTCATGCTGTTCAGCGCGATGAAACATGTGCTGACGTACCTGTTTCTGTTTCTGGGAATGTATCATAAATGTTCTGTACGCCTTCGCCCGCGGTGTGTAACAGCAAATCACGTTTTTGCTTGTCATCGGTGCATCCTGACGCACTGGCCATCGGTGCATCCTGACGCACTGGCTATCCTGTCAAAGTTTCGTATCCACTTTTTCCAACGTTCAGCCGATGTTGAAGGCTCGATTTGTGCATCGAAGGGCGGTAGTTGGGCCACATTGATCGGAACAGCCATGGTGATTCGGTACGGTAGGCGGTTGCTTACTTGTAGGCTTAGCAGGTTCGCTTAATTCTCGTCGCCATTGTATGATTGCTGCTTTTAAATGAAACACACCATTTATCAGACTGAACGAAACATGGCCGTCGTTTTTTATCTGATCCGACCAGAGTAGTTAGGAGGATACACACGCCCCAAACCACGCCCCCTTTTGTATGTAGGTACGTGCATAAAAAACGTCGATTTCAAAATCGGGATCCTACTTATAAAAAAAAGATCAAAGGCTTTTTGGTAACCTGAGTGGAATCGGGATCCTAGTTATAAAAAACGTGATTGATGGCCTGTCACTTTTTTGTGACTGAAAAGCGCCATCTAGTGGTTAATAACAACGTCCTAGTTACGGCGTCCTTAGTTACGACGTCCCTAGTTACGTGATAACGCCATCTAGCGAATAATAATAGCGTCCCTAGTTACGTGATAACGCCATCTAGCGAATAATATAATAACAGCGTCCCTAGTTACGATACGGAGATATAGCAGAAACCAATGTGGTTATGTTAAATCCACCGTGGTTACGGTAAAACCACCGTGGTTACGAATGCACTAAACCCAGTGTGAGCGAGATTAGCCGCTGTACCCTGGATAGGGCGGTAGTGGTGAAAGTTGAGACGCGGCTGGTTATAAATTAATTAATTAAAATTAATTAATTATATATATATAGGCCTGTCACTTTTTGATTGATGACCCTTCCTTGCTTGAGGTGTCACCACCTATCGGTTATCCCAGTGACTAATTCCCTAGCGATCAACGTAGGACCTACCGTTGTGCTTACGTAAGCACTTATATAGCGTCCCTAGCGATCGTTGTATATATACGTAATAGGCCTTTATATAACCACAACGGTTATAGCTAAAACCACTGGGTTATAACGGCGCTCTAAACCCATTGTGTGAGAATAACACCGCTGTACCCTATGTAGCAGTAGCCAGCAGCGCTGGCCTATGATCTGGCGGCCTAGTCGCCTTGCCACGACGTCTTACGCACACCGAGCTCCACCTTCGTGCCAGTTAATGCCAGCACGATATATATATATATATATGCTTATGTAAGCCCGTATATAACCACAACGGTTATAGCGGCGCTGCGCTCTAAACCCATTGTGTGAAAATAACCCCGCTGTACCCTATGTAGCAGCAGCGGCGTGCGCTCGCAGCAGCAGCAGCAGCAGCAGCAGCCATGACCTATGATCCGGCGGTCTAGTTTCTAAATATAACCATGCGACTAGCCGACTCTGTAACGGCGTTAATTTCAGCCGTGGCGCTATCAAAACGAAACGAATTCCATGCATGCATTTAGCGTTTAAAAGCTGTACTCAGCGGCCTGTTAAAGCAGGATGGTTATATTCGGTGGATAGACGAATGGACGCAAAATGGTGTAAGTTATGTTTTATTAATAGAAGTCACGGTGGCGTGAGCCAGGTCTGCGTAATGTTTGCTTGAGAGCCTCGTCCCTGTCGTAGCCGAGCGGCGCGTGAGTTGTCCCCGTCAAACTGCCGTTGTAGCATTTGTTGAGCGACTGGTTACATGTTTACCTTCCATACACGGACTAGCTTGTTACATGTTTACCTTCCATACACGGACTAGCTTGTTACATGTTTGCCTTCCATACACGGACTAGCTTGTTACATGTTTGCCTTCCGTACATGGTCTGGCTTGTTACATGTCTGTCTTCCATACATGGTCTAGCTTGCTACATGTTTCCCTTCCATACATGGTCTAACTTGTGACATGTTTGCCTTCCATACATGGTCTAGCTTGTTACATGTTTGCCTTCCATACACGGACTAGCTTGTTACATATTTGCATTCCATACATGATCTAGCTTGTTACATGTCTACCTTCCATATATGGTCTAGCTTGTTACATGTCTGCCTTCCGTACATGGACTAGGTTCCCTGACAGTCCCACACAGCTTCCGACAGTCACACGCAGGTCCCTGACAGTCCCACACAGCTCCATGACAGTCCCACACAGTTTCCCGACAGTCTCATACAGCTTCCGACAGTCCCACACAGCTCCATGACATTTATTTTATTTAGGTCTTATTATTTAGCAATAGACCGGTAAGTTGCCTTTTACACGAGTCCTATTAATTATCTTTATTAATTAATAAGAACCTCATTAGTCATGTTTTGATTTAATTTGGGAACCTCCTCATTAGTCACAGCGATAGAGCGGTAGGTTCTGGCAGTCCCACACAGCTCCATGACAGTCCCACCCAGTTTCCGACAGTCCCACACAGCTCCATAACAGTATTACACAGCTTCCTGACAGTCCCACACAGTTCCTGGCAGTCCCACACAGCTCCCCGACAGTCACACGCAGTTCCCTGACAGTCCCACACAGCTCCCTGACAGCCCCACACAGTTTCCGACAGTCCCACACAGCTTCCCGACAGTCTCATACAGCTTCCGACAGTCCCACACAGCTCCATGACATTTATTTTATTTAGGTCTTATTATTTAGCAATAGACCGGTAAGTTGCCTTTTACACGAGTCCTATTAATTATCTTTTATTAATTAATAAGAACCTCATTAGTCATGTTTTGATTTAATTCGGGAACCTCCTCATTAGTCACAGCGATAGAGCGGTAGGTTCTGGCAGTCCCACACAGCTCCATGACAGTCCCACGCAGTTTCCGACAGTCCCACACAACTTCCCGACAGTCTCATACAGCTTCCGACATTCACACGCAGTTCCCTGACAGTCCCACACAGTTACCCGACAGTCATACACAGCTTCCCGACAGTCCCACACAGCTCCCTACCACACAATTCCCTGACAGTCCCACACAGTTCCGGTCAGTCCCACACAGCTCCCCGACAGTCTAACACAGCTCCCTGAAAGTACCACACAATTCCCTGACAGTCCCACACAGTTCCCTTACAGTCACACACAGCTCCCTGTCAGTCCCACACAGCTCCCTGACAGTCCCACACAACTCCCTGACAGTCTCACACAGTTCCGCCTGATAGTCCCAAAACTCCCGACAGTCCCACACAGCTCCCTGACAGTCACACACAGCTCCCCGGCAGTACCACACAGTTCCTGGCAGTCCCACACAGCTCCATGACATTTATTTTATTTAGTTCTTATTATTTAGCAATAGACCGGTAAGTTGCCTTTTACACGAGTCCTATTAATTATCTTTATTAATTAATAAGAACCTCATTAGTCATGTTTTGATTTAATTTGGGAACCTCCTCATTAGTCACAGCGATAGAGCGGTAGGTTCTGGCAGTCCCACACAGCTCCATGACAGTCCCACCATACACTTCCCGACAGTCCCACACAGCTTCCCGACAGTCCCACACAGCTCCCTGGCTACATGTCTCCCTTCCATACATGGTCTAACTTGTGACATGTTTGCCTTCCATACATGGTCTAGCTTGTTACATGTTTGCCTTCCATACACGGACTAGGTTGTTACATATTTGCCTTCCATACATGAACTAGCTTGTTACATGTATACCTTCCATATATGGTCTAGCTTGTTACATGTTTGCCTTTCATACATGGTCTAGCCTGTTACATGTCTGCCTTCCGTACATGGACTAGGTTGTTACAGCTCCCTGACAGTCCCACACAGTTACCCGACAGACACACAAACTCCTGACTGACAGTGCCACACAGCTCCCTGACAGTCTCACACAGCTCCCTGACAGTACCACGCAGTTCCTCGTCAGTCCCATACAGGGGTTCTGTATGTATGTATGTATGTAGGAGCCGTCGCACCACGGCGCCGATACTCGTCTAACTCGTATCTTATTATTTAGCAATAGACCGGTAAGTTGCCTTTTACACGAGTCCTATTAATTATCTTTATTAATTAATAAGAACCTCATTAGTCATGTTTTGATTTAATTTGGGAACCTCCTCATTAGTCACAGCGATAGAGCGGTAGGTTCTGGCAGTCCCACACAGCTCCATGACAGTCCCACCATACACTTCCCGACAGTCCCACACAGCTTCCCGACAGTCCCACACAGCTCCCTGGCTACATGTCTCCCTTCCATACATGGTCTAACTTGTGACATGTTTGCCTTCCATACATGGTCTAGCTTGTTACATGTTTGCCTTCCATACACGGACTAGGTTGTTACATATTTGCCTTCCATACATGAACTAGCTTGTTACATGTATACCTTCCATATATGGTCTAGCTTGTTACATGTTTGCCTTTCATACATGGTCTAGCCTGTTACATGTCTGCCTTCCGTACATGGACTAGGTTGTTACAGCTCCCTGACAGTCCCACACAGTTACCCGACAGACACACAAACTCCTGACTGACAGTGCCACACAGCTCCCTGACAGTCTCACACAGCTCCCTGACAGTACCACGCAGTTCCTCGTCAGTCCCATACAGGGGTTCTGTATGTATGTATGTATGTATGTAGGAGCCGTCGCACCACGGCGCCGATACTCGTCTAACTCGTATAACTAACTAACTAACTCGTCTAACTCGTAGGGGGGTGGCGGGGGGTTCTGTATGTATGTAGGTATGTAGGTATGTAGGGTAATAAAAACATACAATTGTTTTCAGACTGACAGGAACTGTGTGGGATTGCCAGGAAGATGTGTAATACTGTTATGGAGCTGTGTGGGACTGTCAGGCGGAGCTGTGTGAGACTGTCAGGGAGTTGTGTGGGACTGTCAGGGAGCTGTGTGGGACTGACAGGGAACGAACTATGTGGTACTGTCAGGGAGCTGTGTGTGACTGTAAGGGAACTGTATGGGACTGTCAGGAGCTGTGTGTGATGGTCAGGAGCTGTGTGGGACTGTCAGGGAGCTGTGTGGGACTGTTAGGGAATTGTGTGGTACTGCCGGGGAGCTGTGTGTGACTGTCAGGGAGCTGTGTGGGACTGCGCGCTTTTACGTGTATAGTAGTAGTAATAAAGTATGTTTTTATTACCCTACATACCTACATACCTACATACATACAGAACCCCCCGCCACCCCCCTACGAGTTAGACGAGTTAGTTAGTTAGTTATACGAGTTAGACGAGTATCGGCGCCGTGGTGCGACGGCTCCTACATACATACATACATACATACAGAACCCCTGTATGGGACTGACGAGGAACTGCGTGGTACTGTCAGGGAGCTGTGTGAGACTGTCAGGGAGCTGTGTGGCACTGTCAGTCAGGAGTTTGTGTGTCTGTCGGGTAACTGTGTGGGACTGTCAGGGAGCTGTAACAACCTAGTCCATGTACGGAAGGCAGACATGTAACAGGCTAGACCATGTATGAAAGGCAAACATGTAACAAGCTAGACCATATATGGAAGGTATACATGTAACAAGCTAGTTCATGTATGGAAGGCAAATATGTAACAACCTAGTCCGTGTATGGAAGGCAAACATGTAACAAGCTAGACCATGTATGGAAGGCAAACATGTCACAAGTTAGACCATGTATGGAAGGGAGACATGTAGCCAGGGAGCTGTGTGGGACTGTCGGGAAGCTGTGTGGGACTGTCGGGAAGTGTATGGTGGGACTGTCATGGAGCTGTGTGGGACTGCCAGAACCTACCGCTCTATCGCTGTGACTAATGAGGAGGTTCCCAAATTAAATCAAAACATGACTAATGAGGTTCTTATTAATTAATAAAGATAATTAATAGGACTCGTGTAAAAGGCAACTTACCGGTCTATTGCTAAATAATAAGATACGAGTTAGACGAGTATCGGCGCCGTGGTGCGACGGCTCCTACATACATACATACATACATACAGAACCCCTGTATGGGACTGACGAGGAACTGCGTGGTACTGTCAGGGAGCTGTGTGAGACTGTCAGGGAGCTGTGTGGCACTGTCAGTCAGGAGTTTGTGTGTCTGTCGGGTAACTGTGTGGGACTGTCAGGGAGCTGTAACAACCTAGTCCATGTACGGAAGGCAGACATGTAACAGGCTAGACCATGTATGAAAGGCAAACATGTAACAAGCTAGACCATATATGGAAGGTATACATGTAACAAGCTAGTTCATGTATGGAAGGCAAATATGTAACAACCTAGTCCGTGTATGGAAGGCAAACATGTAACAAGCTAGACCATGTATGGAAGGCAAACATGTCACAAGTTAGACCATGTATGGAAGGGAGACATGTAGCCAGGGAGCTGTGTGGGACTGTCGGGAAGCTGTGTGGGACTGTCGGGAAGTGTATGGTGGGACTGTCATGGAGCTGTGTGGGACTGCCAGAACCTACCGCTCTATCGCTGTGACTAATGAGGAGGTTCCCAAATTAAATCAAAACATGACTAATGAGGTTCTTATTAATTAATAAAGATAATTAATAGGACTCGTGTAAAAGGCAACTTACCGGTCTATTGCTAAATAATAAGATACGAGTTAGACGAGTATCGGCGCCGTGGTGCGACGGCTCCTACATACATACATACATACAGAACCCCTGTATGGGACTGACGAGGAACTGCGTGGTACTGTCAGGGAGCTGTGTGAGACTGTCAGGGAGCTGTGTGGCACTGTCAGTCAGGAGTTTGTGTGTCTGTCGGGTAACTGTGTGGGACTGTCAGGGAGCTGTAACAACCTAGTCCATGTACGGAAGGCAGACATGTAACAGGCTAGACCATGTATGAAAGGCAAACATGTAACAAGCTAGACCATATATGGAAGGTATACATGTAACAAGCTAGTTCATGTATGGAAGGCAAATATGTAACAACCTAGTCCGTGTATGGAAGGCAAACATGTAACAAGCTAGACCATGTATGGAAGGCAAACATGTCACAAGTTAGACCATGTATGGAAGGGAGACATGTAGCCAGGGAGCTGTGTGGGACTGTCGGGAAGCTGTGTGGGACTGTCGGGAAGTGTATGGTGGGACTGTCATGGAGCTGTGTGGGACTGCCAGAACCTACCGCTCTATCGCTGTGACTAATGAGGAGGTTCCCAAATTAAATCAAAACATGACTAATGAGGTTCTTATTAATTAATAAAGATAATTAATAGGACTCGTGTAAAAGGCAACTTACCGGTCTATTGCTAAATAATAAGATACGAGTTAGACGAGTATCGGCGCCGTGGTGCGACGGCTCCTACATACATACATACATACATACAGAACCCCTGTATGGGACTGACGAGGAACTGCGTGGTACTGTCAGGGAGCTGTGTGAGACTGTCAGGGAGCTGTGTGGCACTGTCAGTCAGGAGTTTGTGTGTCTGTCGGGTAACTGTGTGGGACTGTCAGGGAGCTGTAACAACCTAGTCCATGTACGGAAGGCAGACATGTAACAGGCTAGACCATGTATGAAAGGCAAACATGTAACAAGCTAGACCATATATGGAAGGTATACATGTAACAAGCTAGTTCATGTATGGAAGGCAAATATGTAACAACCTAGTCCGTGTATGGAAGGCAAACATGTAACAAGCTAGACCATGTATGGAAGGCAAACATGTCACAAGTTAGACCATGTATGGAAGGGAGACATGTAGCCAGGGAGCTGTGTGGGACTGTCGGGAAGCTGTGTGGGACTGTCGGGAAGTGTATGGTGGGACTGTCATGGAGCTGTGTGGGACTGCCAGAACCTACCGCTCTATCGCTGTGACTAATGAGGAGGTTCCCAAATTAAATCAAAACATGACTAATGAGGTTCTTATTAATTAATAAAGATAATTAATAGGACTCGTGTAAAAGGCAACTTACCGGTCTATTGCTAAATAATAAGATACGAGTTAGACGAGTATCGGCGCCGTGGTGCGACGGCTCCTACATACATACATACATACAGAACCCCTGTATGGGACTGACGAGGAACTGCGTGGTACTGTCAGGGAGCTGTGTGAGACTGTCAGGGAGCTGTGTGGCACTGTCAGTCAGGAGTTTGTGTGTCTGTCGGGTAACTGTGTGGGACTGTCAGGGAGCTGTAACAACCTAGTCCATGTACGGAAGGCAGACATGTAACAGGCTAGACCATGTATGAAAGGCAAACATGTAACAAGCTAGACCATATATGGAAGGTATACATGTAACAAGCTAGTTCATGTATGGAAGGCAAATATGTAACAACCTAGTCCGTGTATGGAAGGCAAACATGTAACAAGCTAGACCATGTATGGAAGGCAAACATGTCACAAGTTAGACCATGTATGGAAGGGAGACATGTAGCCAGGGAGCTGTGTGGGACTGTCGGGAAGCTGTGTGGGACTGTCGGGAAGTGTATGGTGGGACTGTCATGGAGCTGTGTGGGACTGCCAGAACCTACCGCTCTATCGCTGTGACTAATGAGGAGGTTCCCAAATTAAATCAAAACATGACTAATGAGGTTCTTATTAATTAATAAAGATAATTAATAGGACTCGTGTAAAAGGCAACTTACCGGTCTATTGCTAAATAATAAGAACTAAATAAAATAAATGTCATGGAGCTGTGTGGGACTGCCAGGAACTGTGTGGTACTGCCGGGGAGCTGTGTGTGACTGTCAGGGAGCTGTGTGGGACTGTCGGGAGTTTTGGGACTATCAGGCGGAACTGTGTGAGACTGTCAGGGAGTTGTGTGGGACTGTCAGGGAGCTGTGTGGGACTGACAGGGAGCTGTGTGTGACTGTAAGGGAACTGTGTGGGACTGTCAGGGAATTGTGTGGTACTTTCAGGGAGCTGTGTTAGACTGTCGGGGAGCTGTGTGGGACTGACCGGAACTGTGTGGGACTGTCAGGGAATTGTGTGGTAGGGAGCTGTGTGGGACTGTCGGGAAGCTGTGTATGACTGTCGGGTAACTGTGTGGGACTGTCAGGGAACTGCGTGTGAATGTCGGAAGCTGTATGAGACTGTCGGGAAGTTGTGTGGGACTGTCGGAAACTGCGTGGGACTGTCATGGAGCTGTGTGGGACTGCCAGAACCTACCGCTCTATCGCTGTGACTAATGAGGAGGTTCCCGAATTAAATCAAAACATGACTAATGAGGTTCTTATTAATTAATAAAAGATAATTAATAGGACTCGTGTAAAAGGCAACTTACCGGTCTATTGCTAAATAATAAGACCTAAATAAAATAAATGTCATGGAGCTGTGTGGGACTGTCGGAAGCTGTATGAGACTGTCGGGAAGCTGTGTGGGACTGTCGGAAACTGTGTGGGGCTGTCAGGGAGCTGTGTGGGACTGTCAGGGAACTGCGTGTGACTGTCGGGGAGCTGTGTGGGACTGCCAGGAACTGTGTGGGACTGTCAGGAAGCTGTGTAATACTGTTATGGAGCTGTGTGGGACTGTCGGAAACTGGGTGGGACTGTCATGGAGCTGTGTGGGACTGCCAGAACCTACCGCTCTATCGCTGTGACTAATGAGGAGGTTCCCAAATTAAATCAAAACATGACTAATGAGGTTCTTATTAATTAATAAAGATAATTAATAGGACTCGTGTAAAAGGCAACTTACCGGTCTATTGCTAAATAATAAGACCTAAATAAAATAAATGTCATGGAGCTGTGTGGGACTGTCGGAAGCTGTATGAGACTGTCGGGAAACTGTGTGGGACTGTCATGGAGCTGTGTGGGACTGTCAGGGACCTGCGTGTGACTGTCGGAAGCTGTGTGGGACTGTCAGGGAACCTAGTCCATGTACGGAAGGCAGACATGTAACAAGCTAGACCATATATGGAAGGTAGACATGTAACAAGCTAGATCATGTATGGAATGCAAATATGTAACAAGCTAGTCCGTGTATGGAAGGCAAACATGTAACAAGCTAGACCATGTATGGAAGGCAAACATGTCACAAGTTAGACCATGTATGGAAGGGAAACATGTAGCAAGCTAGACCATGTATGGAAGACAGACATGTAACAAGCCAGACCATGTACGGAAGGCAAACATGTAACAAGCTAGTCCGTGTATGGAAGGCAAACATGTAACAAGCTAGTCCGTGTATGGAAGGTAAACATGTAACAAGCTAGTCCGTGTATGGAAGGTAAACATGTAACCAGTCGCTCAACAAATGCTACAACGGCAGTTTGACGGGGACAACTCACGCGCCGCTCGGCTACGACAGGGACGAGGCTCTCAAGCAAACATTACGCAGACCTGGCTCACGCCACCGTGACTTCTATTAATAAAACATAACTTACACCATTTTGCGTCCATTCGTCTATCCACCGAATATAACCATCCTGCTTTAACAGGCCGCTGAGTACAGCTTTTAAACGCTAAATGCATGCATGGAATTCGTTTCGTTTTGATAGCGCCACGGCTGAAATTAACGCCGTTACAGAGTCGGCTAGTCGCATGGTTATATTTAGAAACTAGACCGCCGGATCATAGGTCATGGCTGCTGCTGCTGCTGCTGCTGCTGCGAGCGCACGCCGCTGCTGCTACATAGGGTACAGCGGGGTTATTTTCACACAATGGGTTTAGAGCGCAGCGCCGCTATAACCGTTGTGGTTATATACGGGCTTACATAAGCATATATATATATATATATCGTGCTGGCATTAACTGGCACGAAGGTGGAGCTCGGTGTGCGTAAGACGTCGTGGCAAGGCGACTAGGCCGCCAGATCATAGGCCAGCGCTGCTGGCTACTGCTACATAGGGTACAGCGGTGTTATTCTCACACAATGGGTTTAGAGCGCCGTTATAACCCAGTGGTTTTAGCTATAACCGTTGTGGTTATATAAAGGCCTATTACGTATATATACAACGATCGCTAGGGACGCTATATAAGTGCTTACGTAAGCACAACGGTAGGTCCTACGTTGATCGCTAGGGAATTAGTCACTGGGATAACCGATAGGTGGTGACACCTCAAGCAAGGAAGGGTCATCAATCAAAAAGTGACAGGCCTATATATATATAATTAATTAATTTTAATTAATTAATTTATAACCAGCCGCGTCTCAACTTTCACCACTACCGCCCTATCCAGGGTACAGCGGCTAATCTCGCTCACACTGGGTTTAGTGCATTCGTAACCACGGTGGTTTTACCGTAACCACGGTGGATTTAACATAACCACATTGGTTTCTGCTATATCTCCGTATCGTAACTAGGGACGCTGTTATTATATTATTCGCTAGATGGCGTTATCACGTAACTAGGGACGCTATTATTATTCGCTAGATGGCGTTATCACGTAACTAGGGACGTCGTAACTAAGGACGCCGTAACTAGGACGTTGTTATTAACCACTAGATGGCGCTTTTCAGTCACAAAAAAGTGACAGGCCATCAATCACGTTTTTTATAACTAGGATCCCGATTCCACTCAGGTTACCAAAAAGCCTTTGATCTTTTTTTTATAAGTAGGATCCCGATTTTGAAATCGACGTTTTTTATGCACGTACCTACATACAAAAGGGGGCGTGGTTTGGGGCGTGTGTATCCTCCTAACTACTGACCAGCACCGGAGAAATCCGAAGTCAACGGGATCCGTCCGTAATACATAGGCTACGTATGTATATAACATGCAGGGAGCGGCTATATTATACCTACCTCCACAAACACGTACTCCAAATCATCCATCAAGACATCAAACATACTGATAGACAGAAAACATCTGTCGGCAAAGCTGTGTGATCTTGGCCTGACAAAGGTCAGGACTTGACGTGGCATCGAAAACAAGTGGTGTTCACACAGTTGGCAACTCTGAATACATGTCCCCGGACAGAGTGCTGAAAAATGAGAAGGCCACTGTATCCACATATATCTGGTCAAAGGGCAAAACCCTGATCAAATGGTTCTCCCACAAAAATGCATGGGATCTGCATAACCAAGACGAGGACCCTGTGTTGTATATTCGACGGTGCATGCAGAAGCTGGAGACACCTCCCTTGTTTCAAACATACAAGCTACCATTTCTGGTACCCTGCGTCAACTATGACCCAACCCGTCGACCGACAGCAAGACAGCTCCCGAGGCGATTCCAGTGCCCTGCGTTTTCAGAAATGATCGAGTAAAAGAGTAACGCGTACTACTATGGTGTCAGACAGAATACCATTAGATTTACAAACGAGAGTTCCAAAGACACGCTGGAATTACTAGAATTAATTGCAGGAGTATTTCGAAAGGTTCGGGGGACTGTTTTTTAATTGCTTGTCGTGCATTGTATGTTTTTTTAATGATATTTTCGCTTCATCATTATATCATTTGTGTGTTTCAAATTCGTGTTACACTTAGAGGAAAATGATCTTAAACGAGATCAGGATTTGTAGCAATTGTCTCATCAGGACTGGTTCCTTTATTAGATCGTTATAAGGGAATCAGGAAATAATTGTAATTTGTTTTATGTGTTTTTAAAGATGTTTGATTGAAAGTGTTTCTTAAAATTATTATCGCTGCGGAATCACGGCTGTCAGTTGTGGACAACAATACATGAAAACTGTTAATTTGGCGTGATCACCAAACCAATATATGAATTTTCTACTAGACTTCATATTCAACGCGCGTTACACTTTATTCCCTTGCAGACCTGTTCAATCGAACACCATCTTGACTTCTCTGGGAAACATTCAACCAAGCTAAGACTATTCGTTTGCAAATATCCACCACTGTCTATAGCCAGGGGCTCATTCATACAGTTGAGTTAACTGGAGCAACGTAGTGAACGAATTTGCCTAAGGTTCGACACGACAGCACAGGATTCGAACACCGGAACGCGGGTTCTCTAGATTGAGAGGCCGATGCTCTAGTCACTGAGCTACTGCGCTCCTCAAAAGTGTAATGGCATATGTGTTATCAGCCTCATAGCAACTGGGTGTTATTAGAGCATATATACTGCCATTGTCCGGTTTAACGGTACACTGGGTAAATTGCTCACTCTTTTCGGCAATGTGTACGAGCCTTTCGAGAGGCGCAGCACTCTCAATAGAGTCTCTGAGTGAATTCATCAGTCAAGGTGGCTATAAACTGCTCTTTGACCAATGACATACGACTGCGCATATCGCAGTTCGGATGTGCCTGTCGAGCCAGGTCAAGCAATTCGTTGATAAAAAAAATCGCAACGGCTCGCTAGTAGTCTCACCAAGCGGTAAGCTTCCCCCACGAGAGCCATCTCCAACTGAAGGGCACGTTGGCCAGCTGTCCAACGGCAAATATCGGCAATCGTGTAAAAACGATTAAGAAAATCGTCCACTGTGTTAGCATCTTTACTGCCCGAGAATGTCGACAATTTCGGGCATTTTTTCATTCCGGCGTACCATATCCGTAACTTAACCTCGTCCGGCGTTAAAGGGTTAACGGGCATGGTTGTGGACGGAACCGCCGGCGTAGGTGAAAACAGGCCAGCGTGCGGGGCATCCTCGAAAGATCCCGACAATGGCGACATATCAATGTGACAGGGTGCAAACCTGTCAACAGTCGAAGGGAACTGAGGCGTAGCATAACGGTAGGGGCTATCCACCTCATCACTGACATCAGACCTTCGATCTGCTGAATGCGCCATTTGCATTTGGGAAATCAGTTACGAACTTGGATGGAAATATCGAGATAAATCAAGGTTAAAAAGTGCAACGAACAGTACTTCCCTGTAATGGCTAATATGACTGGTCACGGTACCAATGTGACATTCTCGTAACGACACGATTTAATAATGGACACATGTTTAATCACAAAGCCAACACCGAATACAAAACGAAACCCAGATAGAACGGCACATTTGCCAGAAGATGCATGTTGCCGCGGCCTCTGTATTGGGTGACCGGCCCATCACTCACGAAATGAAGAACGGTCAGTTGAGGGTATGCGAGTTTTATCTCGACAAGGAATGCTTTCAAGTGTCCCCATATGGCCTTCAGACTGTGGTCCATCAAGTCCGATAGACTACAGAATGAGATGCACGCTTTATGTCATTTGATGCTCCAATATATGCGACGCCTATATGTAGAGTTACTTGATTGTGGCTTCCTCCGAAGTGTGCCGTCTGTAACTCAGCCAGTTCTTTGCAAAACCAATTATCGGCAAAGTCGATGTGCTGCGATCCTTCATGCTCGCCAAATGTCTGTCAGTACTTGGTTTTGGAGGTGGTCTCGTACTGATGTGTGATGTTAAACATGTGATACGATATTCTTTCGATACTCCTATACCTAAAATACTCTTCTTTCAGCATTCTTCACGTTGCCATGGATCTTTGTTGTCAGCGTCTTCTGCACAGTTTTAGCGTCATAAGTGTAATAGTCTGTCAGACGAGGTGGTTTGTATACTTTATTGATTCAACGCAAACAGAAACATGCTCCACTCAGCCATTATCCGGGGGCTGTCCTACTGTAATGATAGGGCACGCAAGTCTTGTCTGCCTCCATACTGTTTTTAAGCTATTTTGCCCTTTTCGTTCATAATCCGGTACCCAACGGCAACGACGCGAACGAGCTATGTATTGTTTCGCATAAGGGTGTAATTGCCACAGCAGAAACTTTCGTTATAAGTTTTATAGGTTTCTACCCAACGAAAGCTCATCTAGAAGGTGGGAAGTATTATGCATGCAAGTTATGATTTTCAAATTGTTTGCATATCGCAGTGATTTTGACTTTGAATAATGGTTATAGCAGAACGACAAAACTGTGTCATTGTCAGTCGTGGCACGTGAAATGTTTGCCATTATAAAGTCTACAATGACCAAAGGCACAGTTGTATGTGAACAATCGTAAACATCATTTAATTATGTAGTTGTCCAATGTACGAGATTTATTAATATAATGCATCTTTACAAATGGGGTTTAAGGGAACATATTCTAGAATAGTAATAAATTATTATTTGTCTCACTCATACAGAAAAAATGTATAATAAATACAGAAACGGTGCAATAATATTAAGTGCAGCTGTGCAAGTCAAAACAAGTTTAAATAACCCAAATATAAATAATTAACAATTGGACTTCTGTAATAAAGAAGTTTAAAATAATTAACAATGACGATTACAATTTACAACATGCGATCTTCCCTGTTTACTGACGAGTGCTGCGTGACAACCGATCGAGTGAGCGAAGGCCGGCCGTGAGCGAATACAATTCCACAGGCGACACACCATTAACTTGTAACTTTTGTCTTTCATCGATGCTTGCACTCGTTGTTGTACGAGAAATTCGGCACCCGGCTGCAGTCTACTGAACCTGTTGATTTTGTTTGAAATTTAACATTCCGTGTTTATCCAAAATTGTAATGAAAACGCCATGCCTGTAATCGAATGAGCGATAATTCCGGACAACGAAGTGGGCCCCGGAAGTGTATGATCTCGTTAACTATCGCATCAAAATGGACCGGAAACGAGAATCACTTGCGTCCCCTATTATCCTCGTAAAAATCATAGCAGCTAAGTATTATAGGTGGCGACACTTTACTGTCGCGATAGTACATCCCTCCATAAAATAAGAAATGTCACAAACATGGACTATAGTCAGTGATATATGCGAGTGTCTACATAAGTTCGAGCAGCAGTTGTGGCGGCTTACGACGACGCGACGATCTTCTCGGTTCGCCTACCACGACAGGATGTCGTCCGCCAGAGGCAGCGTTGCCTCTGGAATGTCTGTCGACTCGCTCTCGTCATCGAAGTTGTCTTCAACGTCGTCTTCAAGTAACGGTGACTCGAACGGAAGTAGGCGAAACATCGACGTGTTTCTCGTCACTCGCGATCCGTTAGCGCAATGAGCAGTTACCATTGAACCCTTCCGACTGATTACAACAAACAGATTTGGGTCAAACGGTGTGGACAGTTTGCCCTTCTTATGTCGTCGTGCGAGTACAACGTCGCCCTCGCTGAGGTTTGACGTTTTCGCTCTGAACCTCTTGTCAGCTCCTGTTTTCATGCGGCGCTTCGCGGCTGCATCTTTCTCTCTCACGGCCTTTGTTTGGTGAGAGGATTTCGTCTGCACATTAGTCGATGCGGAGTGAACGCTGTTGTCACATGGGGAGTACATCGATAAGCTCGTAAAAACTGTCGCGTCTATTTCCTCTATGCTATGCCACTGATGTTGGCTGCCTTCAGTGCTTTCATGAGTGGTTTGTTGACAGCCTCTGCCTGAACGTCTGCCTGAGGCGTTATGTTGCGATGACGTACATTGTTCTCCTGCAGGAACGACTTCCAGGCGTGTCCGTTGAACGCCGGCCCGTTGTCGGACTTCACGACCTCCGGGTAGCCAAGAAGGCTAAACACATCGTCGACCTCAGGGATCACTGTCTCTGCTGAGATGCTCCTCACGACCTTTATTACTGGGAAGCGCGATAACTCATCCACCATTTTTAGTAGATATTCCCCTGTGGGAAGTGGCCCGAAGAAGTCTGTGCTGAACTCCAGCCATGGACTTCTTGGTAGTGTCGACATCGTCAGCGGTTGTGTATTTTGACGTGTATTATTCGCCTGACACGGAATGCATCTTTTAACTGTTTCTTCTACCGCCGCGTCAGTAGTATAGGGGGAGATCTGGATAGGCATCCACAGCCCTTTTTTAGGAGTTTTTGGTTGATAATAGGGAGGTTTCGAAAGCCGCCCCCCTGAGCAAAGTGCGTAGTCACGTGACCGTATGTATAACGAGAGGCGCCCCCTGGTGGGTACGTTAGAGGTGACGCCTCCTAACGGGGAGTGGTGTTGTAGGTGAATGCGCGTGTATGAAAGAACTAACGAAACACAAGAGTATACGAGTGCACACGTGTTTTATTGATGAAAGATACAAGCGTGAAACCGTGTTTTATTAAACGAAGTGCATCAAGACTTGTGGGTGAGTGAACACCGCGACAGAGGTCGTGAGCTTAGGGGTCAATACGACCACGCCAGCGGCTCGTGGGATGATGGTATACGACTTACGGGTGAGTGAACACCGCGTCAGAGGCCGTGAGCTTACGGGTGCGTGACCACCGCGCCATAGGCTCGAATCGTTAATGACGATGATGATGATGATAACACCTGTTCGTTAATGAAACACGGTTATTGCAGTTGTTTAAGCCAATCGAATACACGGCAATCGTTTGCTATCAGATCAGTGCCGAAACCTTTTACGAAATCCTTCATGACAACTCCACGACATCGAAACATGAGATAAGCAACACAGTATTGTCCACAAACGTTAGACACGGGACTCTGTAGTCTCTTAGAATTATGAGTCCACGTTACACAATGTTTATTCAAGAAGCGACAAAACTCGACGTGTTGCGGCGGCAGACCGTACGAGCAGAAGTATTCACCGCAACCGTCGGCGTCTACGTATATCGCTATCCAATGTTCACCAGGTTTGTCCGCGTCGTGTGTGTTGCACACGAAGGCGACGGGGTAAGCGTCTATCCGGAGTTCGAGGAGTACGTCTTTGGGTACGATTCCACGCATGACAACACGGGCGTGCCGCATTACGTGGTAGAAATACGACCACGCCAGTGGCTCGTGTAAGTCTGCCTATGTTGTATCGTGTATAACGAACATGTTGGAAGGTGGACCATGAGAGATAATGAAGTATACTGAAAGGTGTGTGAATAATGTTTATAAATATATATATATATATATATGAAACTTTAAAATATGTATGTATGTGTGTATGTATGTATGAAAGAAGGATTATATATAAGGTAATAACCAACAAACACCACAGTTTGAAAGTTGAATAGTTTTATTAACATCAGGGATCGATTACATCAACGAAACCATCATCATCACCATCTGTCTCCGGACACCAATTTTCGACATCCCCCGTGTCCAGGGGGGCAACAGGGTCGGAGTCAACCCAAGGGTTTGGAGGATCAAACCGGTCCCGTGTCCTCAGCAGTTCAGTCATGACGACACAGAAAGCACATTCATGGTAGTCGTGGAGTTCTTCTTCTCTGGAACATATATGAAAACTTTGAAAATGATATTATATATTGTGCGAAGTACAACCGGTGGGAATAGACCAGCGATGTAACCAGACACCGCGTAGGTAGCCAACACGATAAAAGGGCAAGCTAGGGCAACAGACGAGAGAGATAAGAATGGACTATGACACAATATGTAGACGTCGCCTGACGCGATCGGTAACCAGACACCACGTAGCTAGCCGAAACGACAAGAGGGCAGGTTAGGTCAACATACGCATAGATAAGAAAGGACTGTGACACAACATGTATATAGTTTTGTTAGGTTTATATACGCAAACCTGATAGAGACGTTATGTCTTTTCAATCACGAGACAGTGCAAAAACACGAGAAGAGACAAGACCAGCTCAAGCACAGTACATACTAGCTGAGAAGGAGGTAAAGAAAGCCACCAAAAGAGATTTTACAAGCTCAAGCACAGAAGGGAGACAGAGGAGGATAGGAAGGCAGAGAAGGCGAGGGAAGAGAGGAGAGGGAGACAGAGGAGAATAGGAAGGTAGAGAAGGCGAGGAAAGAGAGGAGAGGGAGACAGAGGAGGATAGGAAGGAAGAGAAGACGAGGAAAGACAGGAGAGGGAGACAGGAGAGGATAGGAAGGCAGAGGAGGCGAGGGAAGAGATTAGAGGGAGACAGAGGAAGATAGGAAGGCAGAGAAGGCGAGGAAAGAGAGGAGAGGGAGACAGAGGAGGATAGGAAGGCAGAGAAGGCGAGGGAAGAGAGGAGAAGGAGACAGGGGAGGATATGAAGACAGAGGAGGCGAGGGAAGAGAGGAGAGGGAGACAGAGGAGGATAGGAAGGCAGAGAAGGCGAGGATAGAGAGGAGAGGGAGACAGAGGAGAATAGGAAGGAAGAGAAGACGAGGAAAGACAGGAGAGGGAGACAGAGGAGGAGAGGAAGGCAGAGGAGGCGAGGAAAGAGAGGAGAGGGAGACAGAGGAGGATAGGAAGGCAGCGAAGGCGAGGAAAGAGAGGAGAGGGAGACAGAGGGGGATAGGAAGGCAGAGAATGCGAGGAAAGAGAGGAGAGGGAGACAGAGGAGAATAGGAAGGCAGAGGAGGCGAAGAAAGAGAGGAGAGGGAGACAGAGGAGGATAGGAAGGTAGAGAAGGTGAGGGACGTGAGGAGAGGGAAACGGGGAGGATAGTAAGGCAGAGAAGGAGAGGGAAGAGAGGAGAGGTAGACAGAGGAGGATAGGAAGGCAGAGAAGGCGAAGAAAGAGAGGAGTGGGAGACAGGGGAGGATAGGAAGGCAGAGAAGGCGAGGGAAGAGAGGAGAGGGATACAGAGGAGGATAGGAAGGCAGAGAAGGCGAGGAAATACTTGGGAGGTCAAGCGTATGTCAAGCGATAAAATACAAAGTTTGCAGCACTTACTTATTGGAGACGTATAATATTCATCTTGTCCTCGGGACATGCCTTGTCGTGAGCGCTCGCCATCTTCAGCAGTCGGAGTGAAGTTGCGTTGTTCGAAGTCGGTAGAAAGTAATATGCTCCACTAGAGTTTTGTTAGGTTTATATACGCAAACCCGATAGAGGCGTTATGTCTTTTCAATCACGAGACAGTACAGACAATGGAGTCACGAGTTGAACTCCGCTCTCTGCCCGTGCTCGTTAGCGGGTGCAGTATGAGATAAGCCGCGTGACTCGACACTCACGAGAAGCCACTACGCTACGTCCATCCATACACGTGTTCCAACTTCCAACAGTTTACTTACCACAATTCTCATTCTTCAAACTGTCATATACATCTTGTGTCACAGGTGCTCATTAGCGGGTGCATTCCGTACATGGTCTAGCCTGTTACATGTCTGCCTTCCATACATGGTCTAGCTTGTTACATGTTTGCCTTCCATACATGGTCTAGTTTGTTACATGTTTGCCTTCCATACATGGTCTAGCTTGTTACATGTTTGCCTTTCGTACATGGTCTAGCTTGTTACATGTTGACCTTCCATACATGGACTAGCTTGTTACATGTTTGCCTTCCATACATGGTCTAGCTTGTTACATGTTTGCCATCCATACATGATCTAGCCTGTTACATGTTTGCCTTTCGTACATGGTCTAGTTTGTTACATGTTGACCTTCCATACATGGACTAGCATGTTACATGTTTGCCTTCCATGCTAGGTCTACCTTGTTACATATTTGCCTTTCATACATGGACTAGCTTGTTACATGTTTCCCTTCCATCCATGGTCTAGCTTGCTACATGTTTGCCTTCTGTACATGGTCTAGCTTGTTACATGTCTGCCTTCCATACATGGACTAGCTTGTTACCTGTTTGCTATCCATACATGGTCGAGCTTGTTACATGTTTGCCTTCCATACACGGACTAGCTTGTTATGTGTTTGCCTTCTATACATGGTCTGGCTTGTTACATGTCTGCCTTCCATACATAGTCTAACTTGCTACATGTCTGCCTTCCATATATGGTCTAATTTGTGACATGTTTGCCTTCCATACATGGTCTAGCTTGTTACATGGTTGCCTTCCATACATGGTCTAGGTTGTTACATGTCTGCCTTCCATATATGGTCTAGCTTGTTACATGTTTGCCTTTCATACATGGTCTAGCCTGTTACATGGCTGCCTTCCGTACATGGACTAGCTTGTTACATGTTGGCCTTCCGTACATGGTCTAGCTTGTTACAAGTTTGCCTTCCATACATGGTCTAGCTTGTTACATGTTTGCCTTCCGTACATGGTCTAGCTTGTTACATGTCTGCCTTCCATACATGGACTAGCTTGTTACCTGTTTGCTATCCATACATGGACTAGCTTGGTACATGTTGGCCTTCCGTACATGGTCTAGCTTGTTACAAGTTTGCCTTCCATACATGGTCTAGGTTGTTACATGTTTGCCTTCCGTACATGGTCTTGCTTGTTACATGTCTGCCTTCCATACATGGACTAGCTTGTTACCTGTTTGCTATCCATACATGGTCTAGCTTGTTACATGTTTGCCTTCCATACACGGACTAGCTTGTTACATGTTTGCCTTCCATACATGGTCTGGCTTGTTACATGTCTGCCTTCCATACATGGTCTAGCTTGCTACATGTCTACCTTCCATACATGATCTAACTTGTGACATGTTTGCCTTCCATACATGGTCTAGCTTGTTACATGTTTGCCTTCCATACACGGACTAGCTTGTTACATGTTTGCCTTCCGTACATGGTTTAACTTGTTTCATGTCTGCCTTCAATATATGGTCTAGCTTGTTACATGTTTGCCTTTCATACATGGTCTAGCCTGTTACATGTCTGCCTTCCGTACATGGACTAGCTTGTTACATGTTGGCCTTCCGTACATGGTCTAGCTTGTTACATGTATGTCTTCCGTACATGGACTAGCTTGTTACATGTTTGCCTTCCATACATGGACTAGCTTGTTACAGGTCTGCCTTTCATACATGGTCTAGCTTGTTACAAGTTTGCCTTCCGTACACGGACTAGCTTGTTACATGTTTGCCTTCCATACATGGTCTAGCTTGGCGGAAAGTGAAGGAGCTAGTGTCTGCTGCTGAGGGGGAATTAGCCTGTCACGGGACCGACCTCCTAGTGGAAGTAATACCACCTGGCGGGTAATGAAGGAGTAATGAGGGAATATTAAAGGCTAATTGACGTAGACTGAGTCTGCTGATATATATCACTCTGGGCTGGAGCACCCATGGGGAAATTTTAAGATGGTGCCCGTCTCCACGTGATCTATCCCCTGGAGGAAAGAAGTGTAAGTAGTAAGGATATTTTATTTGCTATTTTGTTTGTATGACTGCCAGTTTAAATGGTTATTTATTATGATGCCTAAACAATTGAAACTGATGGCACATTCGTTCTGTCATGCATTGTCCGAAATGTCATGTCTCCCTTGTAACACTTTGTCGTGATTGCCCAAAGACACACCACTCCCATGTAACACTTTGTGTCACTATTGCCCAAAGACCTCCACTCCAATATAACACTTTGTGTCACTATTGCCCAAAGACCCCCACTCCCATGTAACCTTTGTGACTATTGCCCAAAGTCCCCCACTCGAGTGTAACACTTTGTGTCACTATTGCCCAAAGTCCCCCACTCCCATGTAACCTTTGTCACTATTGCCCAAAGACCCCCACTCCCATGTACCACTTTGTCACTATTGCCCAAAGACCCCCACTCCCATGTAACACTTTGTCACAAGACCCCCACTCCCATGTACCACTATGTCACTATTGCTCAAAGACCCCCAATTCCATGTAACACTTTGTCACATCACCAGTGTGACATACTTTATGGCTGCCCCCTGTGTATAAGAACCATCACATGACACGACTCACCGAGCAGCCTTCGACCTTCTCGAGAAGGAAGGCGAGGCTCTTGAGGGTGTCCTCCTCCTCTACGTCCTCCGCATCCTTTACTGCAACACCAAGGCACTACATCACAACACAGCATCACATCACATCACAACACCACATCACATCCTCCAGTACAATACCACAGCACAGCATCACATCACCACTACATCACATCAATACATGATTACATCACAATACAGCATCACTACATCACAACATAGCATATCATCTCATCGCATCACTACATCATATCATCTCATCACATTCACTACATCATATCATCGCATCACTACATCATATCATCGCATCACATCACTACATCATATCAACTCATTACATCAGTGCATCACATCACTACATCGATTACATCACTACATCACATCACAACATCATATCATCTCATCACATCACTACATCATATCATCTCATCACTACATCACATCATCTCATCACATCACTACATCATGTATGTATGTATGTGTATGTACGTATTTTGTGAGTTCTACTATCAAAAGAGTGACATTTTGTGAGTTCTACTGTGGTGTCCTAGCTTTACACGCATGCACGCACCCATGCACCCACCCACCGTCGCCGTCCCCACCCGCCCTCGCCGCCGCAGAGGCGGCCGCGCGCCGCCCTTTCCTGAAGGGCGGCGGCGAGGGCGGGTGGGGACGGCGACGGTGGGTGGGTGCATGGGTGCGTGCATGCGTGTAAAGCTAGGACACCACAGTAGAACTCACAAAATGTCACTCTTTTGATAGTAGAACTCACAAAATACGTACATACACATACATACATACATGATGTAGTGATGTGATGAGATGATGTGATGTAGTGATGAGATGATATGATGTAGTGATGTGATGAGATGATATGATGTTGTGATGTGATGTAGTGATGTAATCGATGTAGTGATGTGATGCACTGATGTAATGAGTTGATATGATGTAGTGATGTGATGCGATGATATGATGTAGTGATGCGATGATATGATGTAGTGAATGTGATGAGATGATATGATGTAGTGATGCGATGAGATGATATGCTATGTTGTGATGTAGTGATGCTGTATTGTGATGTAATCATGTATTGATGTGATGTAGTGGTGATGTGATGCTGTGCTGTGGTATTGTACTGGAGGATGTGATGTGGTGTTGTGATGTGATGTGATGCTGTGTTGTGATGTAGTGCCTTGGTGTTGCAGTAAAGGATGCGGAGGACGTAGAGGAGGAGGACACCCTCAAGAGCCTCGCCTTCCTTCTCGAGAAGGTCGAAGGCTGCTCGGTGAGTCGTGTCATGTGATGGTTCTTATACACAGGGGGCAGCCATAAAGTATGTCACACTGGTGATGTGACAAAGTGTTACATGGAATTGGGGGTCTTTGAGCAATAGTGACATAGTGGTACATGGGAGTGGGGGTCTTGTGACAAAGTGTTACATGGGAGTGGGGGTCTTTGGGCAATAGTGACAAAGTGGTACATGGGAGTGGGGGTCTTTGGGCAATAGTGACAAAGGTTACATGGGAGTGGGGGACTTTGGGCAATAGTGACACAAAGTGTTACACTCGAGTGGGGGACTTTGGGCAATAGTCACAAAGGTTACATGGGAGTGGGGGTCTTTGGGCAATAGTGACACAAAGTGTTATATTGGAGTGGAGGTCTTTGGGCAATAGTGACACAAAGTGTTACATGGGAGTGGTGTGTCTTTGGGCAATCACGACAAAGTGTTACAAGGGAGACATGACATTTCGGACAATGCATGACAGAACGAATGTGCCATCAGTTTCAATTGTTTAGGCATCATAATAAATAACCATTTAAACTGGCAGTCATACAAACAAAATAGCAAATAAAATATCCTTACTACTTACACTTCTTTCCTCCAGGGGATAGATCACGTGGAGACGGGCACCATCTTAAAATTTCCCCATGGGTGCTCCAGCCCAGAGTGATATATATCAGCAGACTCAGTCTACGTCAATTAGCCTTTAATATTCCCTCATTACTCCTTCATTACCCGCCAGGTGGTATTACTTCCACTAGGAGGTCGGTCCCGTGACAGGCTAATTCCCCCTCAGCAGCAGACACTAGCTCCTTCACTTTCCGCCAAGCTAGACCATGTATGGAAGGCAAACATGTAACAAGCTAGTCCGTGTACGGAAGGCAAACTTGTAACAAGCTAGACCATGTATGAAAGGCAGACCTGTAACAAGCTAGTCCATGTATGGAAGGCAAACATGTAACAAGCTAGTCCATGTACGGAAGACATACATGTAACAAGCTAGACCATGTACGGAAGGCCAACATGTAACAAGCTAGTCCATGTACGGAAGGCAGACATGTAACAGGCTAGACCATGTATGAAAGGCAAACATGTAACAAGCTAGACCATATATTGAAGGCAGACATGAAACAAGTTAAACCATGTACGGAAGGCAAACATGTAACAAGCTAGTCCGTGTATGGAAGGCAAACATGTAACAAGCTAGACCATGTATGGAAGGCAAACATGTCACAAGTTAGATCATGTATGGAAGGTAGACATGTAGCAAGCTAGACCATGTATGGAAGGCAGACATGTAACAAGCCAGACCATGTATGGAAGGCAAACATGTAACAAGCTAGTCCGTGTATGGAAGGCAAACATGTAACAAGCTAGACCATGTATGGATAGCAAACAGGTAACAAGCTAGTCCATGTATGGAAGGCAGACATGTAACAAGCAAGACCATGTACGGAAGGCAAACATGTAACAACCTAGACCATGTATGGAAGGCAAACTTGTAACAAGCTAGACCATGTACGGAAGGCCAACATGTACCAAGCTAGTCCATGTATGGATAGCAAACAGGTAACAAGCTAGTCCATGTATGGAAGGCAGACATGTAACAAGCTAGACCATGTACGGAAGGCAAACATGTAACAAGCTAGACCATGTATGGAAGGCAAACTTGTAACAAGCTAGACCATGTACGGAAGGCCAACATGTAACAAGCTAGTCCATGTACGGAAGGCAGCCATGTAACAGGCTAGACCATGTATGAAAGGCAAACATGTAACAAGCTAGACCATATATGGAAGGCAGACATGTAACAACCTAGACCATGTATGGAAGGCAACCATGTAACAAGCTAGACCATGTATGGAAGGCAAACATGTCACAAATTAGACCATATATGGAAGGCAGACATGTAGCAAGTTAGACTATGTATGGAAGGCAGACATGTAACAAGCCAGACCATGTATAGAAGGCAAACACATAACAAGCTAGTCCGTGTATGGAAGGCAAACATGTAACAAGCTCGACCATGTATGGATAGCAAACAGGTAACAAGCTAGTCCATGTATGGAAGGCAGACATGTAACAAGCTAGACCATGTACAGAAGGCAAACATGTAGCAAGCTAGACCATGGATGGAAGGGAAACATGTAACAAGCTAGTCCATGTATGAAAGGCAAATATGTAACAAGGTAGACCTAGCATGGAAGGCAAACATGTAACATGCTAGTCCATGTATGGAAGGTCAACATGTAACAAACTAGACCATGTACGAAAGGCAAACATGTAACAGGCTAGATCATGTATGGATGGCAAACATGTAACAAGCTAGACCATGTATGGAAGGCAAACATGTAACAAGCTAGTCCATGTATGGAAGGTCAACATGTAACAAGCTAGACCATGTACGAAAGGCAAACATGTAACAAGCTAGACCATGTATGGAAGGCAAACATGTAACAAACTAGACCATGTATGGAAGGCAAACATGTAACAAGCTAGACCATGTATGGAAGGCAGACATGTAACAGGCTAGACCATGTACGGAATGCACCCGCTAATGAGCACCTGTGACACAAGATGTATATGACAGTTTGAAGAATGAGAATTGTGGTAAGTAAACTGTTGGAAGTTGGAACACGTGTATGGATGGACGTAGCGTAGTGGCTTCTCGTGAGTGTCGAGTCACGCGGCTTATCTCATACTGCACCCGCTAACGAGCACGGGCAGAGAGCGGAGTTCAACTCGTGACTCCATTGTCTGTACTGTCTCGTGATTGAAAAGACATAACGCCTCTATCGGGTTTGCGTATATAAACCTAACAAAACTCTAGTGGAGCATATTACTTTCTACCGACTTCGAACAACGCAACTTCACTCCGACTGCTGAAGATGGCGAGCGCTCACGACAAGGCATGTCCCGAGGACAAGATGAATATTATACGTCTCCAATAAGTAAGTGCTGCAAACTTTGTATTTTATCGCTTGACATACGCTTGACCTCCCAAGTATTTCCTCGCCTTCTCTGCCTTCCTATCCTCCTCTGTATCCCTCTCCTCTCTTCCCTCGCCTTCTCTGCCTTCCTATCCTCCCCTGTCTCCCACTCCTCTCTTTCTTCGCCTTCTCTGCCTTCCTATCCTCCTCTGTCTACCTCTCCTCTCTTCCCTCTCCTTCTCTGCCTTACTATCCTCCCCGTTTCCCTCTCCTCACGTCCCTCACCTTCTCTACCTTCCTATCCTCCTCTGTCTCCCTCTCCTCTCTTCCTTCGCCTCCTCTGCCTTCCTATTCTCCTCTGTCTCCCTCTCCTCTCTTTCCTCGCATTCTCTGCCTTCCTATCCCCCTCTGTCTCCCTCTCCTCTCTTTCCTCGCCTTCGCTGCCTTCCTATCCTCCTCTGTCTCCCTCTCCTCTCTTTCCTCGCCTCCTCTGCCTTCCTCTCCTCCTCTGTCTCCCTCTCCTGTCTTTCCTCGTCTTCTCTTCCTTCCTATTCTCCTCTGTCTCCCTCTCCTCTCTTTCCTCGCCTTCTCTGCCTTCCTATCCTCCTCTGTCTCCCTCTCCTCTCTTCCCTCGCCTCCTCTGTCTTCATATCCTCCCCTGTCTCCTTCTCCTCTCTTCCCTCGCCTTCTCTGCCTTCCTATCCTCCTCTGTCTCCCTCTCCTCTCTTTCCTCGCCTTCTCTGCCTTCCTATCTTCCTCTGTCTCCCTCTAATCTCTTCCCTCGCCTCCTCTGCCTTCCTATCCTCTCCTGTCTCCCTCTCCTGTCTTTCCTCGTCTTCTCTTCCTTCCTATCCTCCTCTGTCTCCCTCTCCTCTCTTTCCTCGCCTTCTCTACCTTCCTATTCTCCTCTGTCTCCCTCTCCTCTCTTCCCTCGCCTTCTCTGCCTTCCTATCCTCCTCTGTCTCCCTTCTGTGCTTGAGCTTGTAAAATCTCTTTTGGTGGCTTTCTTTACCTCCTTCTCAGCTAGTATGTACTGTGCTTGAGCTGGTCTTGTCTCTTCTCGTGTTTTTGCACTGTCTCGTGATTGAAAAGACATAACGTCTCTATCGGGTTTGCGTATATAAACCTAACAAAACTATATACATGTTGTGTCACAGTCCTTTCTTATCTATGCGTATGTTGACCTAACCTGCCCTCTTGTCGTTTCGGCTAGCTACGTGGTGTCTGGTTACCGATCGCGTCAGGCGACGTCTACATATTGTGTCATAGTCCATTCTTATCTCTCTCGTCTGTTGCCCTAGCTTGCCCTTTTATCGTGTTGGCTACCTACGCGGTGTCTGGTTACATCGCTGGTCTATTCCCACCGGTTGTACTTCGCACAATATATAATATCATTTTCAAAGTTTTCATATATGTTCCAGAGAAGAAGAACTCCACGACTACCATGAATGTGCTTTCTGTGTCGTCATGACTGAACTGCTGAGGACACGGGACCGGTTTGATCCTCCAAACCCTTGGGTTGACTCCGACCCTGTTGCCCCCCTGGACACGGGGGATGTCGAAAATTGGTGTCCGGAGACAGATGGTGATGATGATGGTTTCGTTGATGTAATCGATCCCTGATGTTAATAAAACTATTCAACTTTCAAACTGTGGTGTTTGTTGGTTATTACCTTATATATAATCCTTCTTTCATACATACATACACACATACATACATATTTTAAAGTTTCATATATATATATATATATATTTATAAACATTATTCACACACCTTTCAGTATACTTCATTATCTCTCATGGTCCACCTTCCAACATGTTCGTTATACACGATACAACATAGGCAGACTTACACGAGCCACTGGCGTGGTCGTATTTCTACCACGTAATGCGGCACGCCCGTGTTGTCATGCGTGGAATCGTACCCAAAGACGTACTCCTCGAACTCCGGATAGACGCTTACCCCGTCGCCTTCGTGTGCAACACACACGACGCGGACAAACCTGGTGAACATTGGATAGCGATATACGTAGACGCCGACGGTTGCGGTGAATACTTCTGCTCGTACGGTCTGCCGCCGCAACACGTCGAGTTTTGTCGCTTCTTGAATAAACATTGTGTAACGTGGACTCATAATTCTAAGAGACTACAGAGTCCCGTGTCTAACGTTTGTGGACAATACTGTGTTGCTTATCTCATGTTTCGATGTCGTGGAGTTGTCATGAAGGATTTCGTAAAAGGTTTCGGCACTGATCTGATAGCAAACGATTGCCGTGTATTCGATTGGCTTAAACAACTGCAATAACCGTGTTTCATTAACGAACAGGTGTTATCATCATCATCATCGTCATTAACGATTCGAGCCTATGGCGCGGTGGTCACACACCCGTAAGCTCACGGCCTCTGACGCGGTGTTCACTCACCCGTAAGTCGTATACCATCATCCCACGAGCCGCTGGCGTGGTCGTATTGACCCCTAAGCTCACGACCTCTGTCGCGGTGTTCACTCACCCACAAGTCTTGATGCACTTCGTTTAATAAAACACGGTTTCACGCTTGTATCTTTCATCAATAAAACACGTGTGCACTCGTATACTCTTGTGTTTCGTTAGTTCTTTCATACACGCGCATTCACCTACAACACCACTCCCCGTTAGGAGGCGTCACCTCTAACGTACCCACCAGGGGGCGCCTCTCGTTATACATACGGTCACGTGACTACGCACTTTGCTCAGGGGGGCGGCTTTCGAAACCTCCCTATTATCAACCAAAAACTCCTCAAAAAGGGCTGTGGATGCCTATCCAGATCTCCCCCTATACTACTCGCGTCGATTCCGGAACCACACTTTCGAGCGTAGTAATGCCTATGTTTTGGACATTCCGTGATGTCCCTCATGCGCTAGTTCGATGACGCGTTGCTGTAGAGTGCTAGGAATGACAATCTGGTAGTCTCGCATCACCAAATCTACACTCTCATTGACTGTCAAGGCGTCTCTCACTTTGTTGTAGCTGCACAGACTCTCATAGTTGACGCCGGTTCCCTGATACTGCACAACGTCATGCCATTTGCTCGTCTGCACTAGCTTGATGACAGCCTGAAGTGTTGCGTCTTTGGCCGTTTCTCGCTTCACCTCCTCTACAGTCAGTGCAATCGGTGTTGCAACGGAAGCTAGTGCGTTCACATAATGTTCTGCCATCTGCTGTTCACGACTCTGTTTGATTTGGCCGGATCCCCTGACTCCTTACCCTCTTGATGGTCAGCTACCTTCTTCGGGTCGGGTGAGACTCCCTCGCTAGAGAATACAAGTCCGTAAAACTCAATTTTTCTTTTGCCAAACTCACATTTTCCCAGGTTCGCTGTGAGTCCCACATTCTGAAGTATGTCTAGCACGTCATTCAGTGCTTTGTCGTGAGCACTCTGGTCAACACCGAAGACCCTGATGTCGTCGCTGATATTGACGGCTCCTGCCACCCCTTGTATGACTGTCTTCATCTCTTGTTGAAATACCTCAGCGGCTGCGTTTATTCCGAACGAGAGTCGCTTGTACTGGTGCAGGTCCACATGCGTTGAGAATGTTGTTATGTAACGACATGATGGGTGTAACACCTATTGATGATATCCTGACCGCAGATCGATCTTATTGAAGACGGTCGCGTCATTGAATTTTGTGATCAGCTCATCTAAGGTTGGCGTCAGGTGTCGCGATCGCAGAATGGCCTTGTTTGCCTCCGGTTTTTTGGTTTAGGCGGCGTCACCACTCTCGATACCCAGTCTGTGGGGCCTGACACTTTTTCTATTATGTCAGCGGCTTCCAGTTTGCCGATTTCGGTGGCTCCTGCCGCAGTGTCTCACTGCGGCAGGAGGCACCGATTTGTCGATGTTAAGTTTTACGTCCACGCCCTTCAGAAAAATTTCATTGTAATCCATACTCTAGGTGACACCACATGGCTAGTTTTACAATATGGATGAGAATATTTAGTGCAAACAGTAATAATAATTAGTAAATGAATTTCGACCTTCAATAACAAACAGTGATTTCGACGTAAATATATTCCATTCCTGTGGCTTTGCACGCGATTATAGTAAAGAAAACAAAATAAATGCGTTTTGATGACTTTATGATATTTTAGTGGTGATCATTAGAAGACATGGTTGAAAACCCCAACATAGACACTAATATTTGCTTACTACCTCAAGTGCATAAGAAGTTACAGCTAAAAACAGTTTTCTGGCCTCTCGGACGCCATCTTGAATTCTGCGGTTAGCTCAAGGAGGATTCTTGGGGACTCTTAGTATGTTATTCGAGATACTTTCAGGGATCTGTGGTGCAAAAATTAGGTTTTTGTTTTCGACTTTAAGGTAGGGTATATTTTGCATCCTCGCAAGCCAGGGCTGTTTGCCATGCAAAACTAGCCCTGGCTGATCCCCTACGTGAAGTGCGGAAGTTAGCCGAGTCAAACTAGTACTTGACGTCGCCAGTCGCGACTGCATCATCCGTGAGAACAGCGCAAATACCCGCCCCAATTTGAAGACGGATAAACGACTTTTGGGAATCCCAATATATAATGACCCGTTCGCCCATTAGCACGAGCAGCTGAGCGGTATTGTGCATTCGAATAATTGCTTCGACTTCCTAAACATTGCATGTAACACGAGTCACGGTTGGTTGAAATTAGTTGGATTATGACCACCTGACCTGCCGAGATCCACTGATCTAGTGAGCGATTTCATAGGCTGAGTTTAAGCTTATTCAGAGTTTCGCAAAGCGATCAGCCACGGAGTACTGCTGGCTGGCACTGACGTAATCAGCAGCAGCGACCCCTGGCACGCGAGGATGGTGTTTTGGCCTAAAACGCGAAGTGCGAAAGTTAGCTGAGTCAAACTACTAATTGACTTCGCCAGTCGCGACTGCGTCACCCGTGAGAACAGCGCAAATACCCGCCCTAATTTGAAGACGGATAAAGGACTTCTGGGAATCCCAATATATAATGAACCGTTCGCCCATTAGCACGGGCAGCTGAGCGGTATTGTGTATTGCACTCGCCAGCACTGAGGCAGTAAAGCGTCATATCTGCATGACATAATTCTATATTTAGCACAAGCGCCGCCACGCCGAATAACCAGGCAACCAAACGCGTCGTACAACAGTAAACATGGCAGCCTCCGCGCCTTTTCCAACAAATAAACTATTAGAAAAATTACAGCCCTGTAACGGAACTGTATTCTGCAATCGTAGAAAGATACTCGAATATATAGTTAATACGATGGCTGCAATATTGCGAAGTTCATTTGAAACTGGCAGAAATGTGGTCGTCCAGTTCGGTTATGCTTGCAACATACGATATGACCAGCAATCTGTATATATTTCTGATAATTATATCTGATACTTATGATACATACCGCCACTGACGTGATGTTTTTTTGCATTTTAATTATGTACAGTGTATTTGTATTACTTGATTAATTTTAAAGCAGCGACTGTTTGTATTTGTTATCTGTTTTGTTTCATGTACAGTGCTATACACATTAATACACGTGGCGCTGTATTAAGTAAATATTAATATTATGATAGTTAAATACCTACTTTAGTCAGTATATATACTTATTTATCCAATAATTTATTTCATGTAACATAAGTTATTTCTTTTAAAATGTATATTTTAAATTACATTGTATATATTATGTTTGACCAGTTATGTATTTTAAGTGCGTGTAATGTATGAACATGTTTTATACCCGGATACACGGCGTTATACAATTAGCAGTTATCTATTATTATTATGTGAGTATGTGCGTGCGTGCGTTCGTGCGCGTATGTGTGTGTATACAAATCTGAGGAAACCTTCATGCGAAGAATCAATATTCCAAGTTACTAACAGTTATGCCATCGATTGAGTACAGACAAACTATTAACAAAATTGTCTTAATTATGAAATAATCAACATTATCTAACGCAAATACATGTTTTGGTCTTAATTTTTGTATTATGGGCAATTGTGAATTAATTATACATAATAAAGCTGTCAGTACTAACCAGTTACGTTACAATAATTAATACCGTCAACAATAATGTGTTACAACCCCAATAATATTATTAATTTGATAGCAACACATACAACACGTAATTAAGACCAAGTAGGCAATCAATACAGCATAGACCAAGTAGGCAATCAATACAGCATAGACATAGTTTAACAAAATTGCAAATCAAAAGCTTACGCTGTCGTAGGAATGTCAACAGACGGAGTAAAATTACTTCGTTTCACACCCATTTGTGGAATAATAAATGTTTATTTGCAACATTAACGACTTACAATTAGAGCCCATTGAAGTTGCAACCTATCGGGTCTCAGCCTCAAGCGATTATATTTGTGTGCGATCGTTTCGACGCGAAATTCCTTTGCATCTGTATTGTGTCATTTTATCTCAAACCTAAGACGTACACTGAATGATGGCACGCCAACCAGGTTTGTTAGCAGCTGTAGCTGTCAGTTTAACATACACTTTCACCGAAGCAATCAAACAGAAACACGAGACAACGTCCAATGTGCTATTGATTGAGTGGCACGGTGCACGAATTTAGAACGCGCAACGAAATGGATATGCAATCTGAAATGTTCATTAACATCCCTAGCTGCAGTAAGGTCAATGAATTGTCCCTATGTTTCAAGAGCAGGCACTGGTTGTAAGTCGGTGAAGTCTTCCCTCGGGCTTACTACAACTAAAAAGGTTCAACTACAACTGTAATAGTACAGGGCTACACTTTCGAAGTGTGCGTGCGTTTGCCAGTTTTGGGGAAGGGAAGAAATAAATACCCCGCAGGCGCAGGTGCTGTCAGTGAGCGTATTTTGAATCAATGTCGCTAGTCCCATAACTGCAATGCTTGTTAACATTGCTGGGTAGGTACTCAATGTTATACTGGCGACATACAATACAAGAATACAACAGCATTTATTACCAACGATCCAACATGTAAACAACGCTGAAACCGTCAAGGTTTGCCCGTGTTTTCCGATTTTTGTTCGCGCACGCGCAATAGCACCAAACGTCATGTAGTATGTTTAGCGCTACACGTCAATTCTGAACAAGGCAATTCAAATAATTGCTTCTACTTCATAAACATTACATGTAACACGAGCCACGGTTGGTTTAAATTAGTTTTATTGTGACCACCTGACCTGCCGCCAACCACTGATCTAGTGAGCGATTTCATAGGCAGGCTGAGCTTAAATTCAGTTTCGCAAAGTGATCAGCTAGGGTGTACTGCTGGCTAGCACTGACGTAATCAGCAGCAGCGCGCGAGGATGAATGAGCAGTCAAAACGCGATTCTGCGGCAGACTATCTTCAAGGCGAAATCACGCAACCAGGCGAGAGTCGATTAAAAAAGCGAGACTACGCCACGCCACTCCACGCCACGTAGCCTCGGTAATCACGATGACTTGGAATCTCTCAAGGTGTTAATCACTAGAAGGTAGTACACAGTTGTACGTCGCGAAAAATCAGTAGGCCCTAATCAGTCTATTTTCTCACGCGTCATTACTCTTAGGATACGTACTACATTGACCTGCAGATGCAAACGCCGATGAATTGAGATTACATAGCAGTTTAAATACAAATACTATACGGACGAGTTCACTCGATCTACGACGTATACGTTGCCGTCGCTACAATGTCAAAGACATCGTTGTGATATTGACCAGCTTTTCAGACGTGGAAAATCACGCATTCACGGCAAGACTGCCTAGGCCAAGGTTGGTATCTTTACTTTTCTCAGGGCCCGTATTCTCGAAGAAACAGATTTCGTACGTATAACTATAAGTTGCGCAAATATGGAGGATAATTACTTAGCTGCGAAGTTTCGCAAGTTGGTATTCTCAAAATGCATGCGAATTTTCGCAATTAAGAAATTCGCAACTTCCGTTCGAAAATCTCGCGAGGTTTTTCTTCCGTTTCAACGGTTTCGATCACTGATATTTTGCGTTCGAGAATATGGGCCCAGCGATCGATCAGTACGCGTTTTTTTCCACACAAGTGGCGACATCTGGTGGAATTGAGTACAAGAAATCAGCTGTGGAAAGGACTCGGGCTAAACTAAGGGGTCATCCATAAAGTACAAAACGACCATAATTGACTCTAGCCTGTGTAGGGATGGTTGGGGGTCGATGGGCATTACGTGACAAATGTGTTTGGGGTCTAAAAATTTCCACAAATATACTGATGTATTTTATGGATGGCTATTAAAAGGATAAAGCGACATAATTATTTTATTATTAATTCTGTATTTCCTGTGCATAGTTAACTTATACATTGATCAGCAAATTTATTATTTAAAGGATTCACATAAGTACTAAATTGTTTTTTATCAGTGAAACCATTTCATAATTCAATTACTGTATTCTTTGTCCTGGATTCTTTCTTGTTTTCATCAAATGACAAACCCTACAATTTTTTTAGAACATCAAAATGAAAGATGTTCCATGTGATTTGTCGCCCAATCCCTCACATTTATATCTGCCTCTGATGTGCTTGGAGGGTACATGCATGTTGTTTTCCACATTTTTATAGCATTCTGTTTCAGTAAAGGACGTATCCACGCCGAAGCTAAAACGACAACATGCACAATGCAGTGGCGATACTACTGCTGCCACCATGCTGCAGCCAGGACAAACTATCAAGCCTCAGTTGTCCGAACAGACTGCAATTGGTCTGATTGAGTCGCTGTTTGGTCTACATGTAAAGACCATCAAAGAACTGAACAGTTACGTTGATCGCAACTACTTCATTACTGTAGGCAGTCACTATGACAACCCACACATTGCAGAGCTCTCGTCTCATGGTTACGTCTTCAAAGTTCTCAACTCCATGGATTCCCACAAGAAACATGTTGGTAAGTAGCTGTGGTGGGTGTAGTTATAGCATCTCTAATTGATTACAATCAACTACTTAATGTGTAGTTGTACTAGGTAATTTAATTTTTAACAATGTATTTTGTAGTTGAATTATTTGTTATTGCACTACACTTGTAATTACAAATTGGAAACATGAAATAATTCTAAAGCCATGCAGTCTACTCTAAAATAAATATAACAATTGATCAACTTAACCGTTATTTCATAATAAAAACATGAACGCATTAAATGTATTTATGAACATCCCATCGCTGTTAGATACATTTTTTATGGTGATTAATATAAATAGTTGTGTACATTTTCATCTGGTAAAGTGAAATATGTTGTATGTTTACATTGTCAGTCATTGATGTGTTGCTATAGACTAGAGTTGCCACCTAGCATTCCATGTTATACTATATACCAAAACATTTCTCACACACACATTTCAACCAGGTTTCATAAGGTAGCAATTATGTGCATACGAATTTGACTTTGTTTACTTTAATTGTGTGGAATAAACAATTCATCTTATAAATAATTATGCAGAATAACTTCTAGTTTAAATATTTAAATACTAACAGATTGTGTTTTATAAATGATGCACACCAGACCTGGGGCTGAGTAAATTTTTATGAGTACAAGTACGAGTATGGATAAGTACGAGTACGAGTACATTGCTAAAAGTTGAGTACAAGTACGAGTACATTCTCATGAGTACGAGTAAAAGTATGAGTACATTTAAAAAAATATAAATATTAAAAATAACGCATTTTAAAAATATTAATTAATCTAATTTATATAACTCAGCACAAGTGAATATGTAGTGGTAGTTGATCAATTTGTTATGAGGAAAACTAAAAAACCTCTATTTCATCAACAATCATCTATTTGCCATTGCACCGAATGAACATGAATTGTTCACAGGTTGAGTCTTTCAGGCTGCACTGTTCAGGGCAGAATATTTTCTCGGCTATGCTAAACACCCTTTCAACTGGGGCTGATGAGGCTGGAATGCTGAGATGGTGAGGGACCAACTGAGCCAGAGTTGGAAAACTCAGAACTGCAGTTGGTCACTGTGACAATCTGTACATGGCTGACTGAGGTATTCGTTCACCTCACGTTCATCTGCTGATGTTTGCAATTTATATTTTCTGATTGTAGACTACTAGTTGTTGAGAGGGTTAGCACATGTCCACACAACAGGCTCAGCATCCCCTTTGGACTTTTTAGCCAGGCTGCTGGCATGGGATTATACTAGTGTAGGAGACAGTCTGACTTGAGCCACCTTACTTCTACAGAGGAAGATTGGCAGTTCTTGTTCTTAGCAGTTAGCACTGTCAGCCAGTGCCAAGTGGCATGGTCTCCATACTACATCAAAGGCATTTCCTGTCTAACTGGTGGGTTAACTGCTGATTGGCTCTTTATGGGTTAATTAAACAAACAGGTTTATGGCCTGAACTGCTACCTACAATTATTGTTTGCTTAACAGGGTGTTTCTGACTAGGAAAAGATGCTGCCTGTTGCCATGTTTGGGTATCATAGTCATTGTTATCAGAGAATGAGGATGTACTGGGATGTGTAGGGATGGTAAGGTTGTATACTATCAGAAATAACAAAGTATTTAAAAATAGTTGAACATTTAAATATTTCAGGAAAGTTTCATTTTATAACCAAATATATTTATTTTCCCCAGTACATATTGACAAAGTACTCAGATGTACTCATAATGTACTCGTAAAATCTTAGTACAATGAGTGTGAGTACGAGTACGAGTCCATGACCCATAAATATCACGAGTACGAGTACTTAAAAAATGTACTCGAGTACATTAGTACCGAGTACTTTGGCCCCAGGTCTGATGCACACACAATAAGAGGAACATTATCTATGTGTCATATTTTCATGATTATTATTTAACGGTTGTCAGAATTGAAATGTTCCTTTGACCTATCAAATGTTGTTCAAATAATGCAGTCTAGTCTTCTCACATAAACTCTATGTTCTCTTCTAACATGAAGTCTGAAATGTTTTGTTTAGAATGCATGAACTCGGATTTCAAGGGATTCTTGTTATGATTAATTGCAGTTGGAGTGCCATCATGTTCCACGTGGTACACGTTTGAGATGCTGAGATTTCGGTGATGTTCCACATGGTAGACGTTGTTTGAGATAGTAAGTGTGCCATGATGTTCCATGTGGTACATGTTGTTTGAGACACTGAGAGTGCCATGATATTCCATGTGGTACATGTTGTTTGAGACACTGAGAGTGCCATGATATTCCATGTGGTACATGTTGTTTGAGACACTGAGAGTGCGATGATGTTCCATGTGGTACATGTTTGAGATGCTGAGAGTGCGATGATGTTCCATGTGGTACATGTTGTTTGAGACACTGAGAGTGCGATGATGTTCCATGTGGTACATGTTGTTTGAGACACTGAGAGTGCAATGATATTCCATGTGGTACATGTTGTTTGAGATGCTGAGAGTGTGATGATGTTCCATGTGGTACATGTTGTTTGAGACACTGAGAGTGCCATGATGTTCCATGTGGTACATGTTGTTTGAGACACTGAGAGTGCGATGATGTTCCATGTGGTAGATGTTGTTTGAGACGCTGAGAGTGCGATGATGTTCCATGTGGTACATGTTGTTTGAGACGCTGAGAGTGCGATGATGTTCCATGTGGTACATGTTGTTTGAGACACTGAGAGTGCGATGATGTTCCATGTGGTACATGTTGTTTGAGACACTGAGAGTGCGATGATGTTCCATGTGGTACATGTTGTTTGAGACACTGAGAGTGCGATGATGTTCCATGTGGTACATTTTCTTTGAGACACTGAGAGTGCGATGATGTTCCATGTGGTACATGTTGTTTGAGACGCTGAGAGTGTGATGATGTTCCATGTGGTACATGTTGTTTGAGACACTGAGAGTGTGATGATATTCCATGTGGTACATGTTGTTTGAGACACTGAGAGTGCAATGATGTTCCATGTGGTACATGTTGTTTGAGACACTGAGAGTGTGATGATGTTCCATGTGGTACATGTTGTTTGAGACACTGAGAGTGCGATGATGTTCCATGTAGTAAATGCTTGAGATGCTGACAGTGCGATGATGTTCCATGTGGTACATGTTGTTTAACATGCTGAGGGTGCGATGATGTTCCATGTGGTACATGTTATTTGAGATGCTGAGCGTGAGATGCAGCGGGAACTACATAAGGCTGGTTTCAAATGTCCTCTGCCGATGCTCAATGTCCGCGGTCAAGACAACAGTCTGGAGAAGATCAAGACAGAAAACACACGACCAGACCGCCCAGAGAACATCAACTGTGAGTTGGCACATGGTGCCGGCACACTGTGTTATTTCTATATTTCCAAATATAGCAATATTTGGTGCTTTTTAATAATTGTTCAAATAAAACGTGTTCATAAAATATAATATATAATTATGTTCTTACTGTCTGTCTTAGTCTCACTACCAGCCAATCTGTCTGTCCATCTCTCTCCCTACAAAAACCTGTCCACTATTGGGTTCTTCAGCCCACACATAAAGTTATGTTCAACCTCCAGATAAGTTGGACTTTGTTTTCATTGAGACAACCTAATATCTGTATCTAAAATTCCATAGTCAGACACATGTACACCTGGATCACTACCCCCTTTTAGATGTCTTCAGGTGGTGCAGGCAGGATGCAGGGTACAGCATTTCAGAATGTGACAGAATCTTTGGAAAGAAATGTGGACAAAATGTTTCAAAGAAACTACGACAAGAAGTGTTTTGATTTTATAGAAAATTGTTGCATGGAGGCAATGCAGAGAGTGCGATGATGTTTGTGTCCTTCTTGCACTAAAGTGTAGATGTGAATAACTTTTAGTTGTGTAGATTGTTTTATTTCTGCTCTATTGTGTTCAGATGATCTGAAAACATCACTATATGACACTGCATAAAATCAGTGTCACTTACTGTAGCCTTAGACCACACATTCCATGGGTGGCACCAACAACGAACAGTGTTTCCTTGATTCGGTACTCTATTAACCTAGACTTTTTGATAAGAGCCACACATTTTTATTGGATTTCGCCATATTTCAGTACAACGTGCATTATTTGGAAACAGCAAGTCTAATAGATAAAAATATATAAAATTTGTAGATCCTTGCGCATTTCTTTAGTTTGACATGTAACACAGCTTTGTATCATAACTTTGTATGCAGCTGAATAAAAATAAAAATATTACTAGCTTGTACATCTTAATTATCAGAAGGACATCCTTGTCCACAGTGCATATCAAATATAGTGTTGGTCCCCTTTCCAAAACAGTCTGCACATGGACCAGCAGTTTCGCATCAGTTTCCTCGAGGTCACACTGTAGCAAATCATAGTTGCACTTATTGATGATCACTGAGGTTCCTGATGTGGAAAACACTTCATTTCAACCTGGATATTGGAGATTTGGTGGTGAGAATTTCAAATAGCTTGTGTTTCTTGGTGACATTGCGATGGAAGTATATCCAGTTTATTGGTACTGTGTTGTCTCTGGTTACCTACACCCGGGTCTCGTTACCACGCTGCTCTCTTGTGGACTATTTGATGCTTCTGGGGAGGTATGCGTCCTAGGCAATCTCAATACTGTTGGAGTTAACCAAGTGCCTCATGATGTGAGGATTAACAACAGTGTGTTCATACTCATCAAACATGGTGATGTTGGTTGTGGAAAGAAGATGGGAAGGATGGAGGGTACGGATGAGTTTCTTGTCTGAAACATGCACACATGTAAAGATTCTTTGCTGCAAGGTGGTGTATAACCGAGAGAAAAGGATCATTCAGTTCTTCAGCATTGAAATTTTTCCTGCTTGCTTGGTTTTGGACTGTGGCATATGGCATTTGTAGCGGGCGAGTGAACTCTTCTTTAATGGGACATAGATTTGTCATTGTTGTAATACTAATCTTTGCCCAGTGCTTCGATCGCACGGGCAGTGTTTATGGCAAAGAAGGTTTCCTCAACTTCGGGAAGGAATGCTTTCTCAAACTCTGATAATTCGGGCCCATGAACGCATCAAATATGTGCAGACTTTGATTCAAAAGTAAAAGCATATTGTTCAAAGAAATAGCTAAAATGTGGTCTTTTTTCCAGTTTGTCACATATCACATGGAACAAATTAAGTAAAGCGGTATTTATTTCAATGGACCCCCATATTTACACCGATCAAAAAATGAAATATTATTATTGAAGGAGCAACAACAATTTGGTGCTTTAAATTAAGTCTGCTTTTCCCTTAACCCTTGAAAAATATAATAAAACAACATCTATCGGTTCAGTGGGAGGGTGAAAATGTATGGACCTACCTAAAATGTGCTGACACCAATAAAAAAATTGAAATATCACTGTTACGGGAAACAGCCAAAATATGTTACATTTGTCCGGTCTGTAACATATGTCATGGGAAAGTGTAATAAAACGGCATAGGGCTAAGGGTTCAATGTAGTAAAAAGGCATATTTCGGTCTGATAAGGGGTAAACAATGATGGACCCACCCAAAAATTTGCTACCTCCAATAACAAAAATGAAATGTTATTGTTTAATGAAGCAACACAAAATATTTGGTGCTTTTATTTGGTCTGTACGACATCACCGAGCTGGAAAAATATAGTAATGTGGCATATAAATATTCTAAGGGGGGGTGATAACTTATGGACCCACCCAAAAAAATTACTGACTCCGATCAAAAAGTGAAAAAATCTTATTGTTCAAAGATGCACCCAAAAATGTGGTGCTTTTATCCGTTTTGTCCGCATCAAGTTGCTAAGATAAATGATTATGTGATGACACTTAGAAGTACATTGACCTGTTCGCATCTTTAGCTACTTCGTATTGTCCAGGTGACACTCCAGTAATCACAACACAGACCTGTCTGCAGGAGTTCAATGGCAGCTGTGACTGAAACAAAACAATGTTTTTTTTAAAAATACCATAAATTCAGTGTAAATGAACTACCACCCCCTCCTTGAGACCAATTTCATGTAATATCATATTTCTATAGTAGACAGATTAAACACAAAAATGAACAACATACTTCAGTAGATGTGAGGTTAAACACAAAACAAATGAAAAAGTATATGCTTTATTTAAACACATTTTCTTCCTCTATATTTGGTTTGTCCATTTCCTTTCTAAAAGCATAGTTAGGATGGGTTTTCATGACCAAGTCTTTGATGTTTTTGTCTTTGAATTGTAAGAAATGTGTTAGTTACTAGGGTTGTTTTGTAAATAAATAAATATAGCACCAAATGTAGTTAAAAAGTATTCTACTTTTATACATTTTAAATATAAAATAATAAGTAAAGTACCAATTCAACATAAAACTATAAATTATCTTAAAATTATCATTGTATCGTATAAACACTCAAAACTAAATTAAAACTTAATACCTAGTCTAAAAGTCATGAAAATAGAATGCCCTCTGAAACACTGCCTCACAGTTCAGTTCACGCATTGCCACCTTTCCTCTTAGCTTCCTTGATAATGCCACCAGGAACTTGTTGACGTGTCTCTGTCTGTTGCCAGGTTCAGAGGACACTGAGTCCAGTCTTCACGTTGTGCGATTGTTGACCTTTCAACCCGGCATCATCATATGTGAGATTGCCTACACACCAGAGGTGCTGCACCAGGTCGGCAAATACGTTGGAGCCATTGACTGCACCCTTCACGTGAGTCACGCGCAACTATCTTGCTGCTGGTTTATTTCCCTGAAATATTCCTCAAGCAATGAGGACGTTTACTGTGATTTTCATGGGTGAATTGACTGGCTGTGTTGTGGAACTTTGCAGATACAGCAACACTGAATTTGTTAATATTTATGACAGTCATGTTCTTTCATCTCATAATATTTTAGGAATTATACACACTTCGTGGTTGATTTAAATGTTTTTTCTACAATTAACTCGTTGTTGCAATAAAATACTCACTAATATATCCTTACAATTGAAGTTGCAATGTAATGTTTTTAGCAGATGATATATATATATATGTATATATATATATTGATGATATATATATATATGTATATATATATATATATAAGCTTAACGGCAGCATAGGTCAACCACTCCATTATGACAGATAGGATATACGACCTCTGAGAACATGTCTCTCAAAATAAAAATAAAATATTGTTTGGGTGCAAATAATTATTGATATCATTATATGTCTGGGTATACTAACAGTTCAAATTTTAAAATAAAAGATATTGTCTATGCAACCATGGGTCAAACCTTTATGCATAAAGTTGACGTATGCTGCTGTTAGGAGTATATATATATATATATAATATATAATGTTGTTAATTTGGGTGTATTTTAGATTTGAAGTATTTGGGCATTTTGATTATACACTGTACCAATCATCCAACTAGCAGTGTGTAAGTCAACCAGTCAATTGACATTCTATTTAAATAAAACGACTTTGTCTGTTCAGTAACCTTATCATTAGAAGGATTTTGCCACCAAATTGGTGTTATTTTACACCGTAACTCCAGTAAACTGCAGTTAATTTCATCTACTTATGTAACAGGTCTGTCTACAATATGAATGTCTTGCCTACATTTCACAAGTGCAACAATCAAATTGTGAACACTATTTGGGGTTATTAAAAGCGATTTAGCCGGCAGTGTTCCTTCAAAATATCTACTGTAGTCTTCAAAACAATATATAAATGATTAAAATCAGGAAGAGACAAGGTCGGTTGAAATCTGTCTAGAAACTGTCGACCATGTAGCAAGTGAAAAAAACATACACCGTAATGGGACACAGGAAGGACAGGAGTCAAGTATTTAACAAGATTTAGCAAGATTTAGCAAGATTTAGCAAGATGTACCAAGATTTAACAAAATTTAACAATATAGCCACCCAGAGAATTAACTCTAGATGGCAGGTGGACAAGGAAGCCTTTTAAAATTGGCTTATCGAGAGTCCAACCCTTTTTATCTATGCGTATCCCGCCCTTCTGAGGTACGTGTCAATTTTATTTTTAAACATTCATGCTACATCACCCACACAATCAGCAGATAATCTGTTCCATTCATTTACAGTTCTTTGTGAAAATGAGAACTTTCTTAATCTAATCTACACTGCTCCTTTACTAATGTAGCTTCATGTCCTCTGGTCCGTCTATCTTTCTTAACTGAGAAAAAAATATTTCTATCAATATTTTCATAACCATTCAATATTTTAGACACTTCTATCTGATCTCCTATAAATCTCCTGGTCTCTAGTGTTGTTAAACCACATTCTTTTAGGCGTATTTCATAACTGAGATCCCTCTGTTTTTGTATCATTTCAGTCGCTCTCCTCTGTACTCTTTCTAGCATATCTATGTCCTTCTTGTGATATGACCTCCATGCTTACATACAATATTCTAAATGAGGCCTAACTATTGTTTTGTATAGCAGTATTATTAGTTGTTTTTCCTTATAAGCTATATTTCGCCTAATCAATCCAAGGATTTGATTTCCCTTTGAAGCTGCAATTCTGCACTGTTCTGAAAGCTTCATATCAGCACTAATGGTTAACCCTAAGTCCTTTTCATTTACATTAGTACTTAGTACAGAACCCCCCATTGTATATTCTATATATTCGTTCCCATGTTCTGTGTGGAGGCATTTACATTTCCCCAAATTGAACAACATTTGCCACTTTTCAAACCATTTGATTAACGTGTCAAGATCATCTTTTAAATACTGTCTATCTTCATCACGTTTAATCATTCTAAACATGTTTGTGTCATCTGCAAATTTCAACACTTTGCCTGTTATACCATCGTCCAAATCATTAATGTATATTAAGAATAATATATAATATTATGTCCCAGTAATGATGCCTGTGGTACCCCACTCAAAACTGATTTCCAGTTTGAAACCTCCCATCAACTACTACCCGTTGTCTTCTGTCAATCAGCCATTTTTCTATCCAGTTAATTATACCATTAATCTTTGATGTGGCCCTTTGTTGAAAACTTTCTTAAATTCTAAGTAGACGATATCTACTGGTGATTCCTCGTCTATCCACTTAGTGATATCTTCCAAAAAACATATTTGTTAAGAATGACCTTGCTTTTAGAAACCCATGTTGAGATAGGTTTATCAAGTTATGTTTAACAAGAAAATCCACCATGTGATCTTTAATTAGTCTTTCTAATAATTTGCAAATCACCGATGTTAAACTCACTGGTATGTAGTTCTCTAACTTGTTTCTCGAACCTTTTTAAAATAACGGTATAATGTTTGCTTCTTTCCATTCTAAAGAAACCACTCCCTCTTCAAATGACAAGTTGAAAACTGTTGCAAGCGGTATGCTAATTTATTCTACAATTTCCAATAGTAGTTTGGGTGGAATCCCATCTACCAGGGTACTCCAGGTGATTTATTATGCTTGATAGACCTTACTTTCTTAGCTACCATTTCCGGTGTCACAATTATAACTATCCTAAATAATCTGAACTTAGCCTCTGGCAGTGAACTGATATCTTCCCTGGTAAACACCAAACTAAGATACTTGTTCAGGTCTTCTGCCATTAAGAATCCCTCTGATATTATATTTCCAGCATTATCTTCTAGAGGACCGAACTTATCCTGAACTTTCTGTTTGCTCCAAACATGCATAAAAACTCTTGCTATCATGTTTTATATTACAAGCTAATTTTTTTTCATAGCTTCTATTTGAACTTTATAAATGTTGTAGTCTTCATCATTTCCAGTGCGTCTATATGACTTCCACATCATTTGTTTGTACTTAATTTTTCTAACGGCTTCTTTTGATAAGCGTTTCTTTCTGGACAGTTTCTTTCCCTTACTTAAGTATGGAAGACTTAAGTAAATAGGGAGGACTGGGGTAATAGGGAGGCTGGAGTGAAATAGGTATGGCAAGAGGGGCACAGGGAGGACAGGAAGGAAATTTCTGAGATCAAGAGTGAAATGGGGATGACAGGAGGAAATTGTGATGACAGGTGGAAAATAGGGATGACAGGAGGAAATAGTGATGACATGATGCTGCAGATGTCATTATCCTAGTGTTGTGTTTTTCCCTAGGATTTCTCCCACCCTGCCCTCAGTTCCCACTGCACCATGTGGAACCTGGAGAACGTGCCCTGTCTCACACAGTTCCTGTTTGCCATCAAAGACAAGGCTCACCATCAACTGGCTGAGGATGTAATTGCCACCTTCACCCGCGACATCCTCCCAAAGCTGGGCCAGTTCCAGAGAGGTAGGACCCTAGGAGCCCCACTTTACACTGGGCTGTCTTCAGAGCAGTTCTGGGTTGGTTACTGTACACACTCCAGGACCCAGCACAATTAGACGTGTGTCTGTACGTGTGTGTGTTTGTGCATGCGTGTGTGTGTGCGTGTGTGCGTATGTACATGTGTGCGAATGTGTGCATGTATATGAATCGGTGAATTCAGAAAGGGATTACTCCACATGGATTATTTTAAGGAGAGCTTATTTTCAGATTTAAATTAAATATCGTATATATTATTGACTTAGACAATATTGAAATATGAAGTGTGATCTATCCCCACGTCTGAAATCAACCATAATAGGCGCCACCTACTGGAGTTTATGCTGGAACTAAAATATACATGCAAAGCGAGTGAATTTCTTGTACATTTTGATCGATAAAAGACAGTAAATTTAACGTTTTGATTACGTGCCAAGTATATATGTGTAGAATACGTGTATTAGCATATGATGTGAAGTTTGGTGACTGTAGGTAACCATTTTCATGTTTTTTTTCGAGATACGGACCTAAACAATTGCAAAAGTACCAATTATGTTTGGAAATGTATGGTATCTTGTTATTGCCAGTTACACAATTACAAGAATTGGTCCAACTTCATTGAATAATTTCAAAACAACCCCAAAGCTTTTGAAATACTAATAATTAAAATTAAAGTTTATCTATGTAGATAGTCAACAGCTAGACAGTACCAATTATATATGGGGGAACGTGGGGTGGTGGAAGGTGAGAAAAACATGAAAATAATCTCAGATGTTACTCCTTACCGTGTTAGAATGGCTCTAACCAGAGCTGTAACAAGTACATTTATTTTGTACTTGAGTAAAAGTACAAGTAACTCTGAAAAAAGCTACTCAAGTAAAAGTAAAAGTACTTTTTGAAAAATGTACTTGAAGTACAAGTACAAAGTAAACAAATGTACTTGAAGTAAATGCAAAAGTACTTTTCTAAAAAAACTTTTGACATGGTCACTCACTGCAAACAAACAAGTGAATTCAGTAGCGTGCAAAACAAACATTTTATTCAACAGGACAGTGACAGGCTGGCTGCTCAAACAAACGCCTTGTTGAGCTTGAGCATCAGCTGGTTTTCAAATTCTGCATCGCCTATGCAGGCTCGCAGGGGCTTAAAAATAAGCCCTGCAGCACTAAACAACCTCTCACAGGCTGCACTCGCAGGCAGAGGAGTGTTTAACTCGATAAAAAGGTCTCTCAAGCTTGGCCACGTGGCAAGGGACGACAGCTCGACACACGGGGCATTCAGATATTGGTCAAGCTGGCAGGCTGATGGTTTCGTCCGCTTGTTCCTGCCAAAGAACTGTTCGTCGTCATCCTCGTCGGAGTCGGTTGTGTCAGCTCCCACTGACTGCAGCTCCAACAGACGCTGTTTGATGTACTGTAGCCCTGTAACATCAGTGCAAAATGATGTTTAGCTAAGCAATAGATATGTCGCATGAACAGCATGATTTTAGAAATAATCTTCACACTCTCTCCTTGCAATTAGTACACAACATTCCAGAGATCCACCAAAATTCCAGAGATCTGAGTACATCTGTAAATATATATATAGCCTGCATGTAGATCTGTTGCCAGTCACTGCTGAAAGTTTATTTGTTAATTAGCCTGAGAATATTATAGACAGTTCGCCAAAGGCCCAAGCTAGATTATTTTGACTTGCGACTCTCCTGAAACTGAAGAAATCAAAATCATACAAGTAACAACTTACCCGATTCCATCACAGCTTCCTCAGCTGGCCAGTCAGCCTTGAAGGTGGGATGGAGAATAGCAGCTGCTATGGTACGGGCGTCAGACATGACACTTGTGAAACGCTTGTCTATGCCAGCCAGCAGGGCGTCAACGAGTGGTCGACAACAGGCCTCCGGCTTCCCCCGTCACTTCTCCAACTTGACCTTCAGCATGCAGATAGTTGGCAGCAGATACCCCATGTAGGCATGTTTGTCTGACTGCAACATACATCACACATCACTTAATTTCTACCATTTTATTACATGTAATAAGTCATCTGCATTATCTTATTTATATTATCCAATTACAAATACTAAGAGCACATGGTCAATCAAAAGTACCCTAAGGTGCTTTACACACACGTAATCATAACTTATAATTGTATTAATGCATTAAGCAAGCATTCTAAAACCTTAAGTTTAGTAAAATAAAAACAAATGCTTTGCCCAAATGCACACATCAACATTCCAGTGTGGCTATGTATGTTGCCCCAACTGTCTGGCAACTGATTTCACAATAAAACACAGCGATATAACTGACATGACTATATCTGTGCAAATGATATAGATAAAACATTATTACTAATACAAAGTTTACATGCAGTGATCAAAATTAGTTAGATGTCTTGCACATGTTAAGAGATTACATACCTGCAGGATGTCTAGAGCGTGGGCAACCGGCTTCATTGTGGCACAGTACTCTTCTAGGAATGCAATCTCTGCTGGCTTCAGTCTGAAAACATTTGTTTGGTTAAATAGTGTGCACAAATAGTACAATCCTGAAAACAAATTTTGCTCATTAATATCTGACAATGAGGATCTCAGCTTAATTCTGGAAACATACTATTATACAGTTCACTTGAGTAATGCTATGGGCCCCTGCCCCCTGGAAAGGTGTCAGTCTGAAAAGCATTTGTTGGAGTAATTGTTATGGAAAGGGATCTCAGTCGGCATTATTCTGAAAACATCCTTATTCCTTAGTATAAATTGTGTCAACACTACAGCAACTTACTTTGGCAGATCAAAATCGTTGCACAGGGAGTGTAGTGCATCCTGTTTGTTTTGGGGCGATAATGTGTGAATTTCGACGTGCGTTTATCACTAATGTAATTCGGGACGTTATTCAGATCACTAATAATAACCTAAATCTAAGAACTTGTTTTGTTCATATTAAGTGCACTTGCACCTTTTGTACAAATAACGACGTGTTATGGTGTAATATACTTGCACAGCAAAAATTAGGCAAGAATACTTTTTAGCTGCGTAGGTCTAACACTAATAATTTACCGACCACGGCACGTGTGTAAGCTAGTAAATAGTACACCTACTTATTACAAGCGGTATGGCTATAATGTTGTAGAGAATTTAGAATGATAACGCACATGGTATCAATCTTCTTAATTGCTGGATGTTGTACAGGCTCCGAAAAGCCAATTTATATGCAAATGACTATAGCTGGGGTGGGGGATTTGTTTACATTTGAGGCCATCTGGTTTTGGGGAGGCAAGAGCCTTATACAGAGGGTCTTTGTTCAGAAGGTTAATATAAGTTCACTGGCACCCTGACAAGATTTCTAGAGACCCGTAGACTTTGGGAATGACATAACTAAAGGGTCAGCGTCTCACCCAAGGCTATGGTTTTAGCAGTATAAATAAGGGGGATTTGTGAATAATCTGGGCGACTACTGGGGCACACTGCCGGAGGAACGTTTCTCGTGAAGCACTGTCACCGAGCGCCCTGCGAGAAGTACTCAGACTCTCGCAGTACACCCGTGGCAATCAGTTATTCGCAGACTCGGTGAGTAACTCGGTTGCTGTATATAAGCCGCCGCCGTCTGACTTATCGTTCTGACACCTAGAATTCGGTTGCTGTATATAGGCCGCCGCCATCTGACTTATTGTTCGGACATTTAGAATATCTCCGTTATAATTCGGTTGCTGTATAGAAGCCGCCGCCGTCTGACTTATCGTTCTGACACCTAGAATTCGGTTGCTGTATATAGGCCGCCGCCGTCTGACTTATTGTTCGGACATTTAGAATATCTCCGTTATAATTCGGTTGCTGTATAGAAGCCGCCGCCGTCTGACTTATCGTTCTGACACCTAGAATTCGGTTGCTGTATATAGGCCGCCGCCGTCTGACTTATTGTTCGGACATTTAGAATATCTCCGTTATAATTCGGTTGCTGTATAGAAGCCGCCGCCGTCTGACTTATCGTTCTGACACCTAGAATTCGGTTGCTGTATATAGGCCGCCGCCGTCTGACTTATTGTTCGGACATTTAGAATATCTCCGTTATAATTCGGTTGCTGTATAGAAGCCGCCGCCGTCTGACTTATCGTTCTGACACCTAGAATTCGGTTGCTGTATATAGGCCGCCGCCGTCTGACTTATTGTTCGGACATTTAGAATATCTCCGTTATAATTCGGTTGCTGTATAGAAGCCGCCGCCGTCTGACTTATCGTTCTGACACCTAGAATTCGGTTGCTGTATATAGGCCGCCGCCGTCTGAACCTATTGTTCTGACCTTTATAACTGGGTAGTATCTAGCAGACATAGCCGTATACTGTGTATTAGATCTTGTATTGGTAGGGTTTTCCGCATATAATAAACTGTGAAAACGTATAACCTGACTTATCATTAGTACGACTGAGTGAGTGAACGTGTGCCCGTACGCTTCCCTGCCGACCGCTCGCCGCAAACGCTACAATGTAATAAAATAAATAGGTAAATATTTCTATACATAACCTGCATGCTGTTTTATTTCCTGGCTATAGCTTAGTGACTGGGAAACAGATCATAGGGTAGCTATGAGAAATATTTTCGCGAGTAACTTGCAACGATGTCGAAGACGAATTTCAAAATGGCGTCACATTCCCATACAAACAGACATTCAAATTTACTAGAAAGTGAAAGCTGAAAGGTTACCAATTCATTGACATCACAATATTAATTTAGCCTACATAATATAAAAACACCACACGATATTTAACAAAATATCACATGACATTTCTCCATTATCATCAACGCCAACGGCAACGGATTATTGAACGCACAATGGCACTAATTACTGTAATTAATGATCAAGCCTCTAACCCTAAACCATTTAAAAACAGCTTACATCGCCCTCCACCATGAACCCCAGCTAGAGAGCACTTGCAACTCTCTCACCTTGTTCCGTTTGTACCTTGCTCCGCTCAATCTCATACATTTTCAGCGGTTTTGATCAGATGTCACTCTCATCCCTGATCATTTTATCCCTAACCATGCACACCCATGTTTTGTAGGTGTCATTCATGGCGACTTCAATGACCAAAACATCATAGTGAAACAACGACCACCAACAATAGAGGATGAGGACAGGCAATATGAAGTGGATGCAGTTATCGATTTTGGCAGTGCCGCCGACAATTACTACGTGTTTGAGGCAGCCATCACTACCATGTACATGATGGTTGAAAGCTCCATTATTGACCCGATGGAGGTCGGAGGTTATGTCTTGGCTGGCTACCTCTCTGAGCAGCCGTTGACAGAGGTCGAGTTTGACTCATTGAAAGTGTGTGTGGCGGGGCGGTTCGCCCAATCGCTCGTGATGGGGGCGTATATTTACACCCTGGACGAGGGGAATGAGTACCTCCTGGTGACAGCCAAGAAAGGCTGGCCACAGCTTAGGAGGTTCTGGAACATGTCTCAAGAGGAGTTGTATGAACAGTGGAGGAAGACAATACAATCATACAACTTGTGAACCTCACTCGTACTTAAATATGTAGGCCAAATTGATCCCTTAAAACTATCCACACTCCTCCGTCGTGTCCTGTTTAAAGCACACCACTCTGCTGTAAATAACGAGAGTCGAGTGCCGTATTTGGTCTTGTTGTTGTACCTCTTCCATGGCTTATTCTTTTTCTTTGTACTTTGAAGTCTTGCTTGGAAGTTAGATACCAGAGTTTTATATATATATATGTAAATAACCCTCACTTGATCCATATATGTCACTGGGGCACCTCTAATAATAATCCCGTAATCTGTTTCCATCTGTTACATTCCGCTGCTGCTTCTTGCTTACATGATTGTGTAAATAACATAATTACTACAACATCAGTACAAACAGCCATCTCGCAATTAAGGTCACCCTAGGAAAATGCCAATTTAGGTCACCTTGCTATTCAGGTCCCTTGCCCAGTCCCAAGGGTGACCTTAATACAGAGGTTCCTCTGTACAGATTTGTTTGAGTGAACATGATCATATTTGTAGATTGTTAGGTTAGAGAGATACAAGGTGTATATTATATCGTTGAAATGTTGAAACATGATTGCTAATTATTGTATATTTTATATACTTGATATTCGACTTTGTATTTTATACTGTCTGTTGATTATTTAACTTAAATGTAATAAAGTAATAGTATTATGTAGATGTATAATTAATTAATAATCTCTATAGACGTTTTAATAATGAATGCTTGTAGTTAGTGTTGATAAAGAGCATAATTACAGTAACATTAGTACAAACATTCAGCTTTAATCAGTTAAGACAATCATATCAGTATGTTGTCACATTAGAAATATACAGGGTATTGTTGAAGTGTTTAAACGTGATTGTTAAATATTATTGATTACTTTTTCCATATTTGTTACACGAATATCCACTTGATGCTCAATGTTAGTTATTTAACTATTAAATGATATTTACAATCATTATGGTTCTGTGGTTGTATAGAAGTAGATGACGCAACCAGTAGATGCAAAAATGGTGAGATGCAAAAATTCCTGGGGTTTGTATTTCAAATCGTATTTAAGCACCAATCAATAAGACATTTTAATTATGTTTTTAAAAAATATATAAAGGTATGTAATAAAATGACATGCTGATCATATAGAAAGGGAATTGTGATGATGTTGACATGCATTGAACTGAGTTTTAAGTATACAGTTGTCATTTGCCTTGCTTGAACTGCTGGGTTATGTCAATGCTGCAGTGATGCTGCAGTGATGCTGCAGTACTAATGTTGAACTCGGAGGCCACCTATTCTTAGATGTTACCTTATGCTACCAAACAAAACTGTGTTACATTTGAAAGAAAGATGGTGCATTATTGGAGTTCATTTCAATAGCTTTACTCCAGACTCAACAGAACATGCATTCACGCAAGCAACGCCTGCGCTCATGCACACACACACACACACACACACACACACACACACACACACACACACACACACACACACACACACACACACACACACACCAGAGGCTCACCAAAAACCTTCAACTGTACATAAAAGCCTACAATCCGGGAGATTCAAAAAATCTGAGACTCCCAAATTGTTTTGGAAGGTTGGCAGGTATATCGTGATTACAGTCCACTGTTCCTAAGGTTAAGTTTATGGGTAAGTGTTGGTATAACATTTGAATGCAGTGGTACAGTGGCTAAAGCATCGGACTCGAGAGAACTCGGTTTTGAATCGTGTGCTGCTGTGTCGAACTTTGAGCACGCTCATTCACTTTACGTTGTTCCAGTTCACTCAACTGTATGACTGAGTACCTGGCTATAAACACTGGTGAATATTTGTGTATGCATAGTCTTCGCGAATTAATTGCAGTGTGAACTTAGACAATTGTGCCTATGCTTTCTGTCTATCTACTGTTTCCCAGGTCGTTTGTCCAGAGAAGGCTGTTGTACTGATCTGGCCTGACTGGGAGCGGGAACTATACAGGTGTAGATGTGAACATTGCCCCAGTACATTACATCAACTTGGGATATAGTCTTTCAAATTCTCTCAGTTTCATCTAACCAAGGTGTGTTATAAACAGTGGTATATAACAATAACATGTTTTTAATATTTATTCTCGGAAAAGTAGGGCCTTATACATAGATGTGGGAACAGGGGGCAGCTGCCCCCTGGAATTTCTCCGGGGGGCATGCATGGTTCTGCCCCCATTAAATGTGAATGTTTGATTTTGTGGCGAGCGTCAATGGCGGTTGGAAATGTAAATTTTATGAGATGATTAATGTGAATTTTTGTTGAAAGGTGTTTGCACTTGGAGGGTAGACATATTGTTTTCTCCCCCCAGTAATAGGCAGCGCGGTGGCGAACATTTTTCAAACCCCCCCCCCCCCCCCCCCCCGTCTTCGGATTTCATCAGAGAGAAGGTAAATTGACAGCAGCGGCGCGACGTAAAAAATATAATTTCTCAAAGCACTGTTCCGTGTTTGTTCGGATGTTACGAATTCACAGCCGAGACAGCGGAGAAGCTGAAGTTAGCGCGGCGCAGCGGCGAAAAAATTTTCAACAGTCGAGCAGCTTCAATACATTCGACTGTAACATAAACATAAAGCAGGCTCGTAGCCAGGGGAGATTCGGGGGTTCGTCCGAACCCCCTTCAAAAATACCCTCCCCCCATTGAACCCTCGCCTACACACTCACCATACATGCCAACCTTCAGTGATCCACACCTGTAAGACTATGGGCAAAAATCCATAAGACAGCCATAAGCAAGCTGCAAGTGTAGCGACAGGACAATACAGCTGTTATCTAATATACCGGCATTAACAACAACACCTGTTCACACAACTCTCTTTATTGACCTTCACTTGTCAGACAGGTGCTCGAGCTTATCCTCATAGCACGCATGCTTTGCGTCGCGGAGCATCGCCGGCGACACCTTTAACTGATGACAGCAGCTGTCAAAGTTAAGAGAAAGGTCCGCCTCGACAGCGGTCCATGACGGGCGTCGTAGCTGCCGGCGCCAAGCACCGTTTCACGATCTGGGTTGTTTTCGTCCTCTTACACTTGAATCGCTTAGCGATCTCACTATCTGGGAACATTTGGCGGGCCAGGTCGGTAAAATGGTCTGCCAAAAGTGCGGGCAGGTTGTGCTCGGCCACAAAGAACGAAAACAATACCTCCGCTTTTGTGGTCGAGTCGGTGGAGTCCGTAGACTTGGGCTTGAAAAAGCTGGTTACTTGCGAACACTGCAATTGTCGTTCGTGCGTCTTCGATTTAACGTGCTCGCGCACATCGTACACGCCGGAGGCGGCCACTTTAATGTCTCGACAACAGACAGTACACCATGCGTAGTTGCTCCCTAACTTACTTTCACTAATGATGCCTTTAAACAAGCCATTCCAACTGGACTGATACGTCCCGGCATACTGCTTCTGTTTTCGCTTCCTCGCCGGAATCTCCATCTTCTTCGAAATATACATGCGGTACGAATTTTCGCTAGATGGTTTGCCGCGCATGCTAAAAAGGTATCTGCACTGCAATCTGGGATATATTCTTCGCATCTCGCGAGACTTCGATTAGCGCACTGAACTCCACTAAAATGATCTGGACAAATGGTCGTTTCTCGATTCAGGAAGGATAATTTAGTTTGATGATAACGAGTCGTATAACCAAATAATAATAAAACAACTAAGTACATGAAAACGCGTTACCCGTAAGGAATTTGTCCTACGCCCGTAAGACCGTCAAATCTTAGAAAATCCGTAAGACTTACGGGTGATCCGTAAGAGTTGGCATGTATGACACTCACCCCACCCCCGTTTTCCAGCTAAACCAGCTGCATATAGCAATCAATAATTACTTTGAGCTGTTCATTGAAATCTGAGAGAATTAAATTAAAACAAAATATGATAACGTTTGTTTGGGAAGTTTGGGCTAATCTCATGCAAAAACGAACGCCCCCGTTCGAACCCCTCATACCCACATAGGTGTCAACAGTACCGCTTTCGGGCGGGAAATCCCGCTTTTTATTGTCGTTTCCGCTTTCTCGCTTTTCTGTGAAAATGTCCCGCTTTTTTGTACATTTCGCGTCCGAAAAAATCAACGATAAAATTTATTTATAGTGCGCTGCTAGTTGTACGAAAGTATCTGTGGTCGCGAACGAACGTTTTTCCCGCGCGCGCGAGCACGTGACTTCGCAATCGGCGGTTGACGGAAACTTCATTCAAGATGGCGAAGCGGCTGAGTGGGGCGTGGTGTGTCGAGAATGCGAAGAATATACGAAAACTGAGCAGTGGAGGCTCAGGTGCGGAAGATCGCCACCACCTTTCGCTCTGAGCTGGGTCGGGATACTGTGTGTGCACTGCTCAGTGTAAAGTGGAACAGTGATGACTGCGCAGCCGACTTCCAGTGATCTGCGAAGCTTATACGGCTATGTTGTGTCAAGTCGGCGACCTACAGATACAACCAGGGACACTGCAGCAGGTGACAGCACCTGTGATAGCTGTTTGATAGTTAGTGTATCGCAATATAAGGCTAAGAATTGGTCACAATGAATCCCTGTCTTTTTTTTTGCATGGTTGGGACGATTTCACATTGAAACTTATTGTGTGATTATTAGTGCTATTGTTATTGCGCAAATGCCGTTTCCTTTAGAATTGGTGTTCGCACACTTTCCCACTTTTTAGTGAGCTGATGTTGACACCTATGTACCCACCTCCGTTCTCTCACTAAGCTAGCTGCATAGCAATCGATATTTACTTTTAGCCTTTCAGTGAAATGTGCACAGAATGAAAACTTATAAATATGATACGGTTTTGGGGGGATTCGGATTAATTCCACTTTTATGAACCACCTCCAAAACTTTTTCAGACCGTTTCCCAAAGAAAATGCATGTAAACAGTTTCTTGTATGGAAGCTAATGTGCCACCGAGGCAGCTGAACACTTTCAAGTGAATCGATCTGAATGTGCCAAGACCATCTGTCTTCATTACCCCTTCTGTTGCACATTAATTGTAATATCCCTACTGATTTCAGACAAAGGCAATAATTTTCGCATATCATTCCATTAAAGAACGTGTGTGTGTGTGTGTGTGTGTGTGTGTGTGTGTGTGTGTGTGTGTGTGTGTGTGTGTGTGTGTGTGTGTGTGTGTGTGTGTGTGTGTGTGTGTGTGTGTGTGTGTGTGTACGCTACAATACAGGATGCATATGTTTATATATATATAAAACTAAATGTCAAAAACGAACCCCCTCCAGCAAAACCTCGTTACGTTTTTGTTTGAGTTTTTGCTCACTTTGTTTTTAACAAATTCCTTCAGCTTTAATATGCATAGGGCTATAGAATATATGTAGTTTACCTATAAAAACAAAAAAACATGAAATTGCTATTTTACAGTTTAGCCAGGGTGTATAATGTTAAAGCACGTTGAGCAGTCATAAAGACTGGATACTGTGTTGTGTAGGAACTTACCTTTACTTTACTCCTAGTGTAAGTCACAAAGTGGTTTGTATAGAATTTAATCAGGCTTTAGAACAGTGGTTGTGATGGTACTGCCATCTCTGGTATGTATTGTCACGGAGGTACACGCTGGTGCCCTCTGGCGATTAAGGCGTATAACGTTTTAACTGCCGACGAGTCAGATTTAATTATTTTCATTTGTAGCGTACACCACTAATTCTACGGTTAGGTATACCAAATTTGGTACCTGTAGAAATTATTTAACATGACTGATAATATGGTGACCTGGCAAACTACATATGTTGTGGTTATAAGAAGATTATATTATGAACTTATAAAAGTTGTTTACTGAAATGTAGGTGTGAAAAACACTAGGGTCACCACTAGCTTATGAATAGAGTGTGTGTTTTATTAGAATTATGGATTAATTCATGAGAGTTGGAATGTACGATGAATATTGTGGTATCCAGCTCGATACAGGGAATCCAGTGATATTAATTATGTAAGTAATTCACGTAATTTTAAGATTGAATAAGCACTTATATAGCCAAACGTTTAGCTCGCAAAATCTATTTTAAACTCAGCGAGTTGAATGGATTGCTTCGATGTGTGAAAGGTTTCGGGAGCTGGTTTTTGAAGCGACTTTAATTTGTATTGAGTGTTTTAATTGGTCAGAATAACTTCCGGCCATCAAGCTATATAAGGGCAGGACGGCCATTCGAGGCCAGACGAACTTTAGAGACGAACATTTGAGCAGAAGAAAGTGTTGCACTCTCGTCTCCAGGAATTAGGCTGAAACGTGTGTCCGCCCAACGCCTGTAGTACATACTTCTACGATTCCAACAGTACTGATTAGTTGTGAGACGCTGCACTTCTCACGCGTTGAAGAAGACTGAGCGATAACCGATTGTTGTTCCGTTTTTACGTGATCTTCGAATGCGAGGCCACCACCGTTTCGTCTGCTAGCTGTCATAACACAGACTTCGTGACAGACCTTCTCGACATCGCCAACGTCGTGACATCGTTACCGTGTTGTCGCCTGGTGATTCGCGTGGAATCGACATTCGTTCGCCGAACGACTCAACTTCGTCCTGACATCTCGCCGAACGCGACCGATGCGAACGTTGACATTCGCACATCACGAGACATTCGTTGGTTACAATTCATAGACTTTACAACGGTGTATACCCGTCTTCATGTAAGTGACCAGCTGTTTATACTGTCTCCCATGTAAATTCGTATTTGGATGCATACTCGTCGAGTACATTGTATGATGTTATAAATATAATGTCATAGCAGAGTAACGGTTGGCCAACTATCATTGAACCGCATATATTTGTTGTTGATGTATTAAATGGGAATGCCAGTTGGCTTCTCGTACTTACATATCTGATGTCACGTTATGTCTCTCGTTCACTCCGAATCCTAGTGCACCTGAACCTATAACTTGCTATGTCAAATCGGGTACCGCCAATTTATTAATTTATTGATACTTACACTCGATTTTGTGACACTAGTGTAAGTAACAACATGGGAGGTTGTTGTGTACACTGTAGTAGCAATTCTAAGAATAATGACATGAGAGCAAATTGTGAGATAAATTAGATCTATCTGAATAAGAGTTATAACTTATGTTTTCCTACCCTCAAATTTGTGGTTACTGGTAGGTAGGCCTGCATAGGTAAGACAGTTTGATTATTTTCATGGTGGGAGAGAATTACCGTGGAAGATATGTTAATTGAGAAGAAAAACATTGTTTAAATTATCTCTAACTTGTGCTTATTTGATGTAACTTATTTATTTAACCTATGTTTACCAGTCTTTTAAACACATTTGTAACTGCTCCTAAATTAACTTCGTTTGATCTTGTTAACGCCTTTGGTAGATTAAAAAATTATTCTGAATTACTTTTGTAAACTACCCGTAAGACATTTACCTAAATACTCGGGGGGGGGGGTGTCGTGAACTATAGCTGTCACGTTTTGCTGTGTTGTCACATGTCAAATCTTGTTATGCCTTACGATTAGCCTTAGGGACAAGTCGGCTAAATAGGACGTCCCCCGGAAATTAGTTGTGATGACACCACCATGCATTCACTGAGGCTTGACATATAAAAGTGAAACTTTGTCGTTGAAGGCAGATCTCTCCCTGTGGGAAGTACAGGCAAGGATGAAGGTGTATGGGACCATGGCATTGTCTGTGTTCTGTCATACTTATGGGGTTAGCACACTGTTGGACTTCCTGCTTGATTACAGACGAAAAAAAGTGCAGTATATTTTTTAGAAATGACTAATATTCACTTGCTCTGACATAAGTGCACTTGAGTACTCAGATTTCTAGATGTGATTGTTGAAGCTGTTGACAGTAAAATGGTGTCTTTTTAGCTGATTTTACTAAGCGGAAGGGTATCTGGCAGCAATTTGGCTAGTTGACACTGTAGCCTGATTACTGCCTGCATCTATTTGTAAATATTGACGGGTGTCATACATACAAGCATTTTGCAAGAGCTAGAGATATTAGATTTTGACTAAACTCGACCAGCATGTCAATGAGATGATAATAACAGCAGGTGAGAAGTTTAAGAAACTCTATAGGTCACGTTTTCTTATAATCACACAAAACATTAACATGGTCGCCAATGGGAAAACTGACAGTCTGCTGACCCCTTATGCTGCGTTCTAATCACCTCGTGTATACCGTGAATACGCCTGCGGGCCGAGGAATTTTTGTCCGGCGGCTCGCCTTCTACATTTCAATAGTAATCTTCATGCATTGTCACTCTAATGTTAAAATGAACATTACTTGATATACACATTCGTCAATTTATTGAGATTAACTGGAATTTGGATGTTCAAAACAATAAAATAATATAGTAATATATTATTTAGAAACATAAATGTAATCTACTTAAAAAAGAGAATGGGTGTCGAATATCCCATTCAGTTATTATAAACTAAAATTAAATACGCAAACAACTCCAATGCGCATAACAAACACAAATTTAATACAAGAAAATCAAAAGGCAAAGTTGCAACTAGTGTCCATTGATTCATGCGGCACATGACAACTGAAATATTTTATAAAAAGGCTGCTTAATTACTAGTGTCTATAAACTCTTTTCTGCTACATCCAGCTGCCTTTGTCATCCGGTGCTGTCTAACACCATTCCCGTCAGAGGCAGTTTCGGATGTTCGTTGCCACTTCATTCTTTTTGACAGCATCTGGAATATTAACGTACAAATATTTAATTTCTTCAATGAAGGCACCACATTGTACAATGCATAGTATCTATAAAATGTGTAAAATATTAAACATATTTTGTCTCACAATATGGTCACATAAAATAATGTTACTTTACTTTCATAAAATAAATTCATGGTTTCTCATCAGCACAAGAATTTTAAAATAGCTTTCACAAAACTTTATTTTGAAATATAATAATCCTTTGATTAAATATGCATGCAATAATTCTGCGCAAAAAGAGAAAACTACATTTCACGCCAAACCAAAGGAATGTGCCTACTTGTAAGAAATACTTTCAGTAGACATCTTAAGACTTTTAAGTTGTTAATTGTTGACGATGAGTTGCATTGATAGTTGTTAGTACCGTCATCAGGATCAACATACACACATTTACCATAAATCGCACCACTCTTTTACATATTAATAAAGTTCTGATGAGAAACCTGGAATTGTTTTATATAGCTCTAAAGTAAAGCAACATAAATGGCGGAAATTGTGTGGACCATAAACTGACAGAAGGCGCCTAGTGTAAGCACTTCATCCATCACATATTTACCCTGTCACACTGACAGTCAGGAACACGTAGCACAGGGACAGCATTTGTTGTTGATGAGACATGGTCATCTTCATCATATCATCGTCATCCATAGCCTATATAGGGCGGCCACAATTATGACATCAGGTTATTCTGCCCCACATTCTATTTAATGTTTTACGCATAAATAACAAGTTTCCGCTCAATCAAATGTGTGCTTGTAAAGTCATGCCAAAATTAATGTATTTGAATAATCTAGAAATATACAAAGATTTACAACAGAATGTCTAAAATCATACCTTTTTCCCGGAGCTCTGCTTTTACTGTTTCCTCTAACTCTGTTCAAAAAGGTGGTACACCATGCATTTGCGTACACCATAGTGTAAGATCCTGTCATAAGTAACTTTGTAACCATAACTATGTTGATTGGTAATTGCTAGTTTGGTGGAAGGAATTGGTTAATTTGTAATAGCTAGAATTGTTGGGTTCGGATTGTTATTGTTAATTTCTGACTGCTAACTGCCTGCCCAGTGTGGAGGTCATTAAGCGGTCATTAGTAAATTGCATAATGTGAACTGTGTTTTGTTTACTCGCATGTAGGTAATTAAAAGGACATAAGTAAACAGATCAATCACGCCTGGGATGGACACAGCGGATGGAACGCAGCTACAGTTACAGATAGCTGGCTGTAGGATGTTTCAAATTTCCTGGCCGGATGGTTTAGTCGTTACACAAATCATTATCTGACAGTATATGGAACATGACTGTGTCTGGACACAAATAATATTTCCCCGTTGGTAATTACTGCGTTTTCAATAAATTCATAAGGTGCATATATGTCAGGAACGGGAGAGCACAGATTAGGAAGTAAATCTTTCACGTGCCAATGTGCAAGACATTGTGTTGTATTGTTGTGTGGATTTGTATATATATACCCAAGTGCTCCAACGGAGGCAGGCCTGACTGCTGATAAATGACAAATGGACTCTGTCACTGGGTCAACAGCGGCTGGAGAGTGGCTGGCAAGCGGCTGTGGTGTGCCAACGGGTGCTGCTTCCCAGAGCTGGCTGTGGAGTATGTTTACAGTCAAAATGTACAGACTTCAAGGATGGAGAACATTGTCAAAATTGACACAAGGACTGTCATCTCATGTCACCTCACCTGTTACGACACCTGTCATGACAGTGGGTGTCCACCGACAGACATCTGTCCGACAGACCAGCTCACATACAGCTGACACCAAGACACTGAAGACAAGATATGATGTGGTGATCATTGGTGCTGGTAAGTTAGATATACCAGTTGGATACAATCTACTACCGATTATCTCATTGAAGTCACTCAATGCTACACACGAGTCAGACATTTTCATGCTATATGCAGAATTGTTATTCAGACTACTGGTGTAAGATATTTGGCCTGCAGAGGTGTTTCATCAAATGCAACAATTCTTTTTTAAAAACTTGACTGATGCTCCCCATAATTTGTCGCCCACTTCAACCAGATCTTGTTTTTGTGGATCTGTGGATCAGTCCATCACTAAAACATGTGAATGCTTCTTAATTCACAGTATTCAGTAGTAATTACAAATATACCTCTCTGCAACAAAAGCGTTGGTGTTTGTAAGTATGCCTCATAGCTGTTATGCCGTCACTTGTATTAAATTGGGTGTTTGTGGCATGACATGGGTTATGGTCCCATCACTGCCATGAATTTCGGAACCTGATAAGCTTTGTCCACATGTATTCAAAATAAGCAAGTACCATGCCCAGATAGCATTTTCATCTTGGGCCAAGGTTGGCAAAGAATGGCAGCCTATAGCTTGGAATGCCAACCTTGGGCCAATGTTGGCTCTACGTTGGGAACAATTGCACGGCTGTGGCTTGGGATGCCAACATTGGCCCAACGTTGGCTGTACGTCGGCAATCATTACATGGCAATAGAAAGGAATGCGAAAATTGGGCCAATGTTGGCTGTACGTCGGCAACCTTTGCACGGCTGTAGCTTGGAAGGCCAACGCTGGGCCAATATTGGATGTATGTCGGCAACCATTTTATGGTAGTAGCTCGGAATGCCAACATTGGTCCAATGTTTGTTGTATATCGACATCCATTGCATGGTAGTAGCTTGGCATGCCAACCTTGGTCCAATGTTTGTTGTATGTCGACATCCATTGCATGGTAGTAGCTTGGCATGCCAACCTTGGTCCAATGTTTGTTGTATGTCGACATCCATTGCATGGTAGTAGCTTGGCATGCCAACCTTGGTCCAATGTTGGTTGTATGTCGGCAGCTATTGCTTGGTAGTAGCTTGGCATGCCAACCTTGGTCCAATGTTGGTTGTATGTCGGCAGCTATTGCTTGGCAGTACCTTGGTGAGCCATCGTTAGGCCAATGTTGGCTGTACTTCGACAACGTTGATCAAGGGCGTGTCTGGGGGTCCATTGACGATATTACCAAGCAGGAGAATTTTCATCTATAAATTAGACATAATGTTAACATATACATTACTTTGAACAAATAAATATCTTCCAGCAATAGCATAACACCATGTCCACATTAAATTGTCCATATTTTTAATTTGTATGTTTGTTTACTAGCATTTTTGCACGACCATTATTCGTGAGAGTTCATTGCTAATGCATGTTCGCACCAATAAAAAAAATTCCATATATATACAGCAACGGTTTCTGTCGGTAATTGAGTTTTACATAATTATTGACTTATGAATGCTAGGGTTAGGGTTAGGAAACTCCGTCATCATTTTAGAGAATGCTCGGGGTCTACTATTATTTCCATTTGTCGCATCTACCTATTCCGTTTGTAGACTCGTTATTCTAATTTGGGCACGTATTGCAACGTTCTTCCTCTGTGTTGATTTCCTAGACAATTTAGACATCGACCACTCAGTTCAGCCAATGTGTCACTTTCTAATAGAAATCAGATACTCACAGAGGAAAATTGTAATTACTCAGTCATCGCAGAAGACTTTTCATTGTTCGTTTTAAGAACTTTAATACACACAGTTAGCACAATACAGATCAGTACAATCAATACTGGTCCTCCGTGGGAACCAGACGTGGTGTTACATCGTTATCGCGCGCAAGTGCTCCGCAAGTCCTCTCTGCACGTGCTCTGCAATCCCCTTCAATTCCTCCCCCAATCGCGCACTACTATTTCCTTAAATACTCGCTACTTCACTCTCTTCCTAGTGACTCGCCATTCCCATTGGTCAGTGCCTCTTCTGCATTTCTTAATAATGGCACGCTACAGTCGGCCTCGCTACCTGGCTATCCGGTCTCTGTCCCTGCATATTATACCCTATCTGCTAACTTACTTGTCTCCCGACTACTGTCCAGCCCAGCTATCTTTGGGAATATCCTGTATCTCAGATATAATTATAATACCACAAGGTACTTTACTGTTATTTCAAAGCAGTTCTAAGGATATACTTATTAAACATAACTTCCCTCATAATAATTACTATATTTCAGGGACAAGTAATTACTAGGAATTTATGCAAAGCTTAATTCCGTACAATTTGAAGTCATGTTTTCATAGTAATTTAGTAGATGTCATTATATACATCATATAAACATTTGGGTGTCCAACCTCTTATGATTACGAGAAAATGGTTTTTGTGTGTGCCAAAGTATATATACAAGCTTGGGCATATACACATGTCACTGCAGTTGATGGGAAGATATGATGCCATTACGAGATGGTGAATTAGCATGCACAATAATATGTGTATAGCATCTTGCCACCTTAGCTTGGTTTCAGTGTTGACTAAATAACAAATATGTACAAATCAACACATAAAACAGCTATTTTTTGAAGCCTACATACATTATATTATGATCTTTCACACTCAAGTATGCAAAGTATAGCTTAATTTATTTCTGACTATTATGTTGCACTGCAGTTATATAATGATAATGAATACATCAACCCATATTAAAAACAATAACCACATCTTTCTAGTAGGTTGATGAATACCACTCAGATCTCTACAAAGCAATGCGTTTTCTATGTGTCTGGCTATAAATGAGGTATGCTGTGTCTACAGTAAGAATTCAGATCACATATTGTAAGATCCTGCCATAAATAACTCTGTAACCATAACTATGTTGATTGTTAATTGCTACTTTGGTGGAGGGAATTGGTTAATTTGTAATAGCTAGAATTGTTGGGTTCGGGTTGTTATTGTTGGTTTCTGGCTGTTAACTGCCTGTCCAGTGTGGAGGTCATTAAGCGGTCATTAGTAAATTGCATAATGTGAACTGTGTTTTGTTTGCTCGCATGTAGGTAATTAAAAGGACATTAGTAAACAGATCAATCACGCCGGGGATGGACACAGCGGATAGAACGCAGCTACAGTTACAGATAGCTGGCTGTAGGATGTTTTGTGTCTGGACACAGATAATATTTGCCTGTTGGTAATTACTGCGTGTTCAATAAATTCATAAGGTGCAGATATGCCAGGAACGGGAGAGCACAGATTAGGAAGTAAAGCTTCCACTTGCCAATGAGCAAGACACGGTTTGTTCAGTAGGGCCTTAAGGTGTGACTATGGAGTGTTGGATTGTTGTGTGGATTTGTATATAATATTATAGATATATACATATATATATATATAGGGGATGGGATATAGGATAGAGGGAAGATAGAACGGCGGAGATGTATGAACTGATATTACAATAAAAGGTCGAATCTGATCTTCGGTGTTTATTAATGTAAGTTTTATGTTAGTCATGTTCTTGGGCTAACCTGAACGAAGTAGTGTGAATAGGTCCGTGTATGTACCGTCTTTTCCTTTTTCGTTTTGAAATTAGCGAACGAAAAAGAAAAAAGGAAAACATGTTTCTTTTTCGTTTTCATATTTGAAGTACGGAAAACGAAAAACTCATTTCAATCTACTATTCGTGGTATTTCTAATATATGTTAGAAAAACGAAATAACGATAAAACAAACCGTTTTTCGTTTTCACTGCATCAGAACGAAAAACGAAATACGATTTCAGCGCAATCACGGGACCTACCGTTATTTACTAATCCGTTTACTACATAATGAAAATAAGAAAACGAGCCATTTCCTATTTTCGTTTAGTAATGTTCAAATGGGTAAACGATAAAACAGCAATCAAACCCTTTTCCCATTTCCACTTTTGTAAAATGAAAATAGGTAAACGATAAAACGGTACATCAACCGTTTTCCTATTTCTGTTTTGCTCACTGCAAAAACAAAAAACGGAAGTGCTTCGCTATTACGCATGCGCCGTAGAAGTGGGCGTATCGCTACTGTGATAAATTATCCGTAATCCCAAGGCACAGAGCGACAGGGCAATCGAACGGGCGCGGCGCTGTATTGATATAGCCGCGCCGGCAGGGCATTTCGACTGGCCGCTATGACAAAGTAACCCTTGGACTCCACCAGGTCCTAGCTTCCGTGGGTCAACTGTGACACACACACCCTTCTAGTGAATTGTCTGCTGCGTGTTTCAATCATTTAGCGATTGGAAACAACACAAAATAATTGCTTGCTTCATGGCAATCAAACCTGACGTTTTTTCCTTATAGTTATGAATTCGTGATCTATGAAATATAACGATCCCATGCCTGCTATGCGTGGGACAAATTATATATTAGTGTAACAAAAAGATACAGCTAAGAGAAATACACCAACTTAAATTTAAAATGTTATAAGAAATACACATTGGTTTTAAGAAAAACTTCAAACCACACAGACAAACTTTTATTTATTTCATATTATCCACTAATTTAATGATTCAGCTTCAACAACTAATGAAAATACAAATCACTACCGAATATACAATTGGCTAATTATACCATCATATTGACAGACCCAGGCTCGAGTATTACTAGGCGAGCTGTAGGCACAATCTAACGGACCGTCGCCTTAACATACCCACCGAAATGTTGTATAATTTGAAAGCCCTACATCTCCTTCCGAAACCTATTATATTACAATGGTTGCTTATCTACTTTATTTAATTAGCCCACATTATGTATTTTTGAAAAGCATTGCAGTTTCATTTATATCCCATTTTAACGGGGAGGCAGTAGGCTTTCCAATGGAATATGACATGACTATGGGTAGCTAATTACGGTAGATTTGCCTATCTACGGTAATTAGCTACCCATGATAATGTCATACCTTTGGGAAGCCTACTGTCTCCCCGTTAAAATGATATATAAATAAAACTGCTTATAGGCCTATATATATAGATATATATATATATTTATACATACATATACATATATATATATATACATATATCAGTTGACGGTGACTCTGTTTAAATGTCCCTCCACAGATACTGATATTATCATACATATTGGAAACATTTGTTCCCGTCATGGTTACTTTGGTGATAGTTTTAGCGCAGTGTTGTTTCTTGGAAATGCACACGTACTGCACCACTTTAGGCAGTATGCATATTTGGTTTGCCTATGCAGCCGTTAGGAATACATACACACACACACACACACACACACACACGCACGCACGCACGCACGCACGCACGCACGCACGCACGCACGCACGCACACACACACACACACAGATATATATATATATAGCCCCATTCACACATTTTTGTTGTTGTTTTAGAAAACGTATTCTTACCCTCGAAAATTTCATGATAAAATGTATGTGCAATTGTTAATGGGCCCATGTGGACTAGCCGGGCTGAATCACTGTATATTGTAAAATTCTAAATTTATATGTGTGTATGTGTGTGTGCGTGCGTGCGTGCGTGCGTGCGTGCGTGTGTGTAAGTCTAGTGTTTGTGGACATTGTGTTTTCACACGTGTCACATGCTCGGCAACATAGCTGTGGTTGTTTCCAATCTCTTCAAGTAATCATCTATAAACTCTTCCCGATACGCATACTTACACAACACGTCAGTTGTTAGCATACCAGCCAGTGTGCTCGATCTTAGTTTCAAAGGATCGTTTTGTTGTATGTTGCGTAAGCAGATTTGTTATTGCTTTTGAAGCGTACCATAACAACATGGTTCGGTATTGGCTGACAAAATAAGTAAGCTAATATAATTTTGGTATCTGGAATTTCCTCACACAAGAATTTAGCATGCAGATATTGAAGATTGCATGTATTTCCATTTTTAAATGTCTTCTTCTTATCATCAGTAGTCACCGCGAACGTCTTCCTGGCAGGAAGTGAAAATGGAAACTGTTTCTTTATATCTCACTTTTAACAGTAAACGACCGCCCTACGCTTTGTGTTTTGTCCTGCGAGATGCAGCTTGTAGTGGTCCAGTTGCAACTTCTTAGCGATCATGTTCCCTGTCTGACTCCTTTTCAAGTGACGTCCAAAGATCAGTGTCTGCTTTGTCTTGTCGGAGCTGCTTTACGGCACAAATAAAATTGCTACATGCAAGGGCAGCGTGGGCCTTTCTCATTTCATGCATTTAAGGGATTGGTGCGACATACGTCAGAATAACGTAGGCACGGCGTAAGCATACCAGCATTTGGTAGAAAGTTGATTGTGGAAGGCTTATCATTTATATAAACAACCATCCTGCTCCTTCAACCAGACTGCAAGTATTGCATGGTTGCTGTTTCTCCAAGTCGCCACTTCTCCATCTTCTTCCCCACAGCAGTGACCTGCGTGTAGGTAGATAACTTCATTGTTCCCGGGAAAGTGTTCAGCAGATGGTGCAATGGCACAATTGGTTGCTTCGGCTCATAACTCTTGTGCAACTTGTTGATGTGTTTGTGGTACATTTTTCTTCATAACTACATTTTCACATAACGTTATAAAATGACTATGAATGCAACGTGTAAGTACTTACAACATAAATTATGAAGGGTAAGCCACGTATAACACAATGTCCTTAAGTTTCGGCTCACAAATGCATTGGCTGGCTCACCAGCAATCTCCAATTGTACCCCCTTGACGCTTACCAAAAACCTCCAACTGCACCTCCATTGAGGCTCTCCAGAACCCTCCAACAGCACCCCCATCGAGGTTCTTCAAACCTCCAATTCCACCACTATCCCTTGAATTGAAGCTTATGAATTACTCAAACTGCAGTTGCCTTGACACTCACCAAAACAACAACAACAAAACCCTTCCCCAAATGTTGCGAGGGCGGGGCTAATCCGAACTCCATCCCCACCAAAATGTTAGGAGGCTCAATCCCACTAACCCCGCCCTGACGCAGTAGAAATTGTATATGGTAGTTTAGTATAATGTAAAGATAATTACTATTTGTTACAATCATTAATATTTCTCCAAACGTAAAGCTAGCTTTTTTATATTCGTTTCCAAATGTAAACTGCGAGCTTTGACATAAAGTAAACTAATTCTTAAAGAGGTTTACGTTTTGACAAAAACCAGCGAATTTCCATGTCACCACATATTGTTTGCAAACATTAACTTTCTTACAAAACTATGTGTGAATTGTATTTATTTATTAGACGAGCAATATGTTCCAAACACATCAGTTACGGTACCGGTGCTAATTACTGTACCGATATATATTTGTAATGACCTTTGGTCAATTTGGCTTGTCCAGCGTCACCAAGCAACTTAGACATCTGAGTTTCTCGCAGGACAATTTACTCGTATATATCTTAGTCATTATTATTGCTTATTGATGATTACACATCAATTATAAGACTAATATCACTGTAAATAGTATTGCGTTTTTATTTACCGTATTCACATTCGTTTCTCGTAAAATGTCCTCTAAATTGAGTAAACTTCGGTCCATTGCTCGCAAAATATATTATCGTCTTAGAGTCGGAAAAAGTTTATCTGCATTGAGGCGTCAGACTGCATTGACCATACTAATGGACCAAGGCGCTTTGAGCGGTAGTTTTCGTTATAATAAAAATTATTAGTACTGCCATCTAAGGAGTTATCGCAGGTGGTAGCTGGTAGGTATGAAAAACGTAAAAAAACGTCGTACGTTTTCTAGGTTTTTGTACGTAGCCTTTTCCGTTGATGACGCTCGACTCGCCGTCAAAATGCCACACTACATTTTGTTAAACTTTAATGTGCTGTATTTTCATAAGATTCAGATTTATCTCCATCACTTGTTTCAGGAATCCCTCGTTAGCTCTGTAAGAAAAAATACATATCGAAATATCCAACAATAAAAAAATTTATTAATGTAATCAACCAATAAGTACCGATGACGTTGGACACGCAACAAGTGGTCTTAATAGAAATAAAAAAAGATTTTTATGGTAGCGCTCCTAACTTTGGAAACGTCAATTGGACATGTAATTTTTGCCGTTTTGGGCTCCTTGCACCCACTTTTTCCATTTTAAAAATTAACAAGGCGAGCAAAATTATATAAATATATCCTGGAAAGTCTTAGTGAGACCAATCTATGGCGAATTTTTCATTAGTCTGACTTTATGATTCATGGCTTTGGGAGACAAAAGTCACGACTGTTACCAATTGTACACATTTTAGGATTGCGTTGCTATAAATTTCAGTGTGATACACTTGCAAACTTCCAGTTTTGTCAAACCGTAGCAGGACAGCGTAATCACAAATTCATTGGAGACTATACATTATCTTGGGTTTTTCACATCCATCTGTCTTATTTGTTTTCAAGGTAGAGACACCTTAGTAGCTTCCAGTACTATTTAAATAAATATATATGTTGTTGCCAGTCGCAAAGTGGATGTAAGTACACAGTTTGAACATCTGGTGGGCGACCAGCCTGCAATGTCCCAAGTGCCGCAGCGAGGATGGTCGGGCAGGTAGGCTGGACTTGTGCGGGTGCTACGTATGTAGAAGAACTGATTAACATGAATCATATCTTATGTATGCGCGTGCCACATTAAAACGCAGGTAAAACATTAGGAGGAATCACAATGCCTTATTACGGCTATTCCTATTTTTCTTCACACTGTGACATTTACTGTTGTGTCCATTGGTCATGGATTATGTTGCGTCAAACCATGCTATTTTTGTTAAGATATTATGGTATTATTAAATACCTGTTGCGTTCAATATAACACCAGACAGAAAAGTCACGATTTTTTTTCTCGAAACGCAGTCTTTCCGACATAATCTGAATTCAAAGCTGATTAATCCCAGTTCAAAACGAGGCTTAGTAATATCTTCCGCTACATTTGGCGGCAAAATAGTTAATTCCTTCTTCTCAAGCCTGCCGATAACGCTACACGCGCTCATGTTGTGACTCGCGGGGATTGAGTTATATCACTGATGGCTCTCCTATAGACTAGAGCTATAAGCTAGGCTGGCCCACTGCAGCACCCTGCTGACCATCTGTAAGGCAGAAAGAGTTGTACCCACCACTGTTTGACATCTATGACATGTAATAAATGTCTGGCAGAGGAAATGTTTGACTTGCAGATGTGTCGCTGTGCTCCCTGGATAAGGTGACTAATGGCTAATTAATGGGGTAGGCTGTAGCCACCAGCTTAGTCATTTGGGGAAGGGCTGTGATCTGGAAATGAGATTAATCTGAGATTAATATCCCAGTTGGATTATCCTAGGCTGTGGACAGTCGGGTGGCTCACACGGGTCAGAGGTGCCAAGTCTACCCATTTGGCAGTAGAACATGTCCTGTTTCTTCATTCTTGGGACAAACTCAAGCCTACCGCTTTAGTACCAAAATCTGCCGTCAGAACGATAGTTCACGGTTATAAAGGAATTACACATTTTTAGTCCAGTTATACAGCCTAACCAACATTTCACGTTGAAAATGCCATGCAATAACTAATAAGTAAATATATATCCTAACTTTGAAACATTATCTGGCCATGGCCGGAGTGGTTCCCTATTGCGGGGCCAAAAATGTTTACGGAATCGTGACTTAGACTCTATTTTTGTCAGCCAATTATTATTTTGTTTAACATTTATAAAATATGCCCATTTAGTGGCGAAAAAGGGAAGCACCAGGGGGTTACTCATGGAAGGGGATTCCTTAATGTTTCTCATCTGCCTGAAATATTTAACACAACGCTTGAAAGGTGCAATAAGATGATATTTAGCAATCTTATTTTTAGCCAATTGATATTTTTTTTTTTTTTGGAAGGGGTGTACGTAACCGTTCTTTATGAAAAGGAGGGAGTTTGTTCCTAGTTTTCATTTATTAATTAATATTATGTTTCATAAGACTATAATATATATGTTGAAGGTACACTGCCTGCAAAGTTGTTCTTAGTTATTTAAGTAAGCTCCTAAAAATGTTCGTGATTTGAAAGTTAAGTCCGCGCATCATGTTCAAATGGTAAACAATGAATCCAGTGTCAAACAAGTTTTATTAGCAATTTCGCCAAAGCGGTTCTAGTTGACCATCATTCCCTTTGATGTCCAATTACCTCAGCAGCAGAGTTCCTGTTACAAATTACCACGCTGGCTAATTTCTGGTATAGTAGCAGCAGAGGAACAGACTCCTTCCCTTTAACGTGTTCTGTTTATGTCTGTGCTTGTGGGTCAATTGTCCGAAAAGCTGCACTTGAGTGAACCTTTGTTCGATTGAGTTTACAATAGACCACACGTACACCAAACATACACGGCAGCACTACTCATGTGATAAATTATGAAAGTTTAAGCTATTTTGACCGACGTTTCATCGACAAAACGGAAAAGGTGTAGTAATAACATTGTGGTCAGTGTTGCATATTGAAGACAAACTTGCGCAACGGATCGATATGTTATAAATCACTAACAGTAGTATAAATGCATCGATCCAGTGCATTTTTAGACAAACTAAATAATTTACCACTACAGTCAATGTGATTAATACGAGCTTCGGTTGCGAGCAAACTGTCGGAATATACAACTGCACTTAAGAGTGAAATATGTTTCCAGAGCCATGGTCCATGACATATGAATATCCGACAGAAATACTCATGCCGTGGCTGTTATGACGTTTACATTTGTGTTCATCTTAAAATCCCATGAGAATGAAACTTTGTACATTTAGTCATAAGTTCATATATTTGTGTTGATCACACACTGGAATTAATACCGACATTTTCAGCTATTTGCAAAACCAAAATCCTCAACATGATGAGGTTAACGTACAATATTGGAAGACGAAGAAGCAGCAGCAGCAGCAGCAGCAGCAGCAGCAGCAGCGGCGGCATTGCTCTTGGTGTCAACTTGTATTTGTTCACTATTGACCTGTTCGCAGATCGCCAATTTTTGTGCCAGCGCATGTGCGAACATGGAATGACGCGGAAGCTTGCGTTCCAAACGCAAATGTAAACAGAATAATGTATAGCAAAAATGGCTTATTTTTAAATTTTGTTGCTGCCAGTTGATGTAACGTAATGTGGCCTGTGCTATATGAAGCCACCTTTGACCGCATATATCGCAGTCATTCTTGTCATGGTTTACTTAAATTGAATTTCGCCCTATCACGCAAAGTATCCTGGGTAACACTGCATAGCCATGCAGTGTTACCCAGGATACTTTGCCTAGAGCCGAAATGAACCGATCTCCAAACAGGTCAATAAACAGTCGATTAACCGATTGCATGTTTCTCCCACACTGCACCACGCACAATATGATATAATTTTACACGCATGCGCTGAAGCGCGGCAATCGTGGTTTTACTCTTAGCCGATAGATGCCGTACGTGTGTTACGGCGAATGTACCGTAATTCCATTTTACGGGGAGACACCATAAATATTACGGTAGATGCGCGTTAATTATACGGCAATCGTGGTTTTACGCTTAGCCGATAGATGTCGTACGTGTATTACAGTGGATATACCGTAATTCAATTTTACGGGGAGATACCGTAAATTATTACGGTAGATGCCCGTTAATTATACGGTAATTTCTAAGAGTGCAACGTAGATAAGCAACCGTTGATATTGCATAACATTTGTGGGATGGCGCAATTTCTAATTCATATCAGTTGACGGTGACTCTATAGCAGTGACCTACGTGTAGGTAGATGACTTCATTGTTCCCGGGAAAGTGTTCAGCAGATGGTGCAATGGCACAATTGGTTGCTTCGGCTCATGCTTTTTGTGCAACTTGTTGATGTATTTATGGTTCGTTTTTTTTTAAATAATTACATCTTCACATATCGATAGAACTAATGGCTATGAATGAAACATATAAGTACTTATAGCATAGATTATGATGGTAACCCGTATAAAATAATGCCCTTGAAGTTACGGCTCACAAATGCATTGGCGGGCTCTCCAAAAACATCCAACAGCACCCTCTTCGAGGTTCACTAAACCTCCAATTCTACCACTCTCTCTTGAATTGAAGCTCATTAATTACTCGACCTGCAGTCGCATTCACACTCACCAAAACAACAAAAAGTACCCTGTCCCAAAATATTGGGGGGCTAATCCAATCTCAAGCCGCACCCAAAATGTTGTGGGGTTCAACCCCACTAAGCTCCCGGTTCTGACGCCTTAGAAATGGTATGTGGTAGTTTAGTTTAATGTAAAAACAATGACTCTTAGTTACATTACAGTTATTAATAATTGCATACAGGAAAACACCTTCTCATAACTGCGTATTCAGCGTCACCACGTGTCCAGCGTTACCATCAATTTTAATGTTTATATTTCTCCAAACATGTGTACCAAGTTCTTCCATATATATATATACACACACACACACACACACACACACACACAGACACACACACACACACACACACACACACACACACACACACACACACACACACACACACACACACACACACACACACACACACACACACACACACACACACACACACACACACACACACACACACAATTTGGCTTATCCAGCGTCATTAAGCAACTTAGATATTTGAGTTTCTCGCAGGACAATTTACTCGTACATATCAACGTCGTTATTATTGCTTATTGATGTGTTCACACATCAATTATAAGACTAATGTCACTGTAAATAGTATTGCGTTTTTTATTTACCGTATTCATATTCGTTTCTCGTAAAATGTCCTCTAAATTGAGTAAACATCGGTCCATTGCTCGTAAAATATTTTATTGTCTAAGAGTCGGAAAAAGGTTTATCTGCATTGAGGCGTCAGACTCTGATGCATTGACCATATTAATGGACCAAGGCGCTTTGAGCTGTATTTTTTTTCAGTTTTTTTTAGTAATGCCATCTAAGGAGTTATCGCAGGTGGTAGATGGTAGGTATGAAAAAAGTAAAAAACGTCGTATGTTTTCAAGGTTTTTGTACGTAGCGTTTTCCATTGATGACGCTGGACTCGCAGTCAAAATGCCACACTACATTTTTTTAAATTTGAATGTGCTGTATTTTCATCAGATTCAGATTTATCTCCATCACTTGTTTCAGGATTCCCTTGTTAGCTCTGTAAGAAAAAAAACGTCGAAATATCCAACAATAATTTTTTTTTATTAATGTAGTGAACCAATCAATATCGATGATGTTGGATACGCAACAAATGATCTTTATAGAAAACACACTGTCATTTTTGTCAAATTTTTAAACATGATTTTTGTTTCTGTACACTCTTAAAGAATACATCATTTGCACTATGAACTCAGAAATAAAAAAATACTGCACTGATTTTCTATGGTAGCGCTTTTAACTTTGGAAACGTCAACTGGCCGTTTTGGGCTTATTGCGCCCACTTTTTCCCATTTAAAAATTTAACAAGACGAGCAAACTTATATCAATATATGTCCTGAAAGGTCGTAATGACACCAATCTATGGTAACATTTTCATTAGTCTGCCTTTATAATTCATGGTGTGAGAGACAAAAATCACGATTGTTACCAACTGTACACATTTTTGGATTGCGTACCTATCATTTTTAGTTGTGATACACTTGCAAACTTCCATTTTTAGTCAGCAACAGGACAGCGTAATCACAAGAAAATGTGCGTTATATGCGTAGGACCACCTCCAGTGGTGGTTAGGATAGTGCGAAATTATTCGTTGATTATAGATCAAACAAGGTAAATTTACTCGCACAGGGCCCCACATGTTATCCAATACATTATACACCCCTGGCAACACAGTTGTCATCGCTTCACCGCATGTGAGAATGTTATAAAAATAAATGATTATAGAAATTAGACATGGCTACATACGCACACATCATACAGAACCATACACCTGACAGATCAGAAGCTATACATGCTTACAATAAGCATGTAAATAAGCTGTTCTGATCAAATCTAAGTAGAGGGTGTACCTGTATTTTAGTTCTGTAAAGAGTTGTGTTTATTGTATGAAGCTTATGTGTCTGAAATTGCTGGTGCCAAAAAGGTAGTGTTCAGAATTACCTGGGTACTAAAAACAGTCATACAATTAGTTTGCATGTAATATTTCAGCCTCTCTATGTCGAATATGAAGACAGTTTTAACCGATTGTTAATTCGGTAGTGGTTGGTATATGGTTTAGGCGTAGAAGCGGAATCATTAAGGTACGTAGTGGTAATTAACATGAAACAAATCAAAATGTTTTTGTGTGGCTTGAAATTTGTTTTAAACCAAAGTGTAATTCTTATAATATTGTTAATTTAAGAATAAGTGTTAATTTAAGTTTTGTATTTCCCCTAGGTGTAACTTTTTGCAGAACTAATAGAGCATTTGTTCCACGCATAACGGACATGGGATCACTATATTTCATGTCTTGTGAATTCATATCAAAGCAGACATTTCACTGGAGGGGTATGGGTGTTATATTTGACCCACGAAAGCTATGACACGGTCACTGGTGGAGTCCAAGGGTTACTTTGTTAGTGGCCAGTAGTACAAATGCCCTGTGGCGAGGCCATTTTTGTACAGCGTCGCGACCGGTGGCTTAGGATTACGGGTAATTTGTAACTGTTGCGAAACGTCCACTTCCACTGCGCATACGTAATAGCGCAGCACTCCGTTTTTCATTTTTCGTTTTTGTGGTGAGCAAAACAGAAATAGGAAAACCCCGGTTGATTGACCGTTTTATCGTTTACCTATTTTCATTTTTGCAAAAGTGGAAATGGGAAAAGTGTTTGGTAACTGTTTTACCGATTACCCATTTGAAAATGACTAAACGAAAGTAGAAAAATAGCTCATTTTCCTATTTTCATTATGTAGTATTCAAAAAGGTTTAGTAAATAACGGTAGGTCCCGTGATTTTGCTGCAGTCGTATTTCGTTTTTTGTTCTGATGCAGTGAAAACGAAAAATGGGCCAAGAGGCTTTGAAGTCCTTTGGACTATATTGTGAGTTTGTAATTATTAATAAAATGTTTTTGGTGAATCATAGTTAAAGATCATTAAGAGTTATGATAGAAATAAAGTGTTGACATGTTTAGTAGCTCTCTCTCATGCCAGTGAAGATCTACCTGGAAATAAAGTATTCGAGTAGACCATTTCGTGAATATTGTATATGTTAATTAATGTATTATTAAAAATACTGTCGGATTTTATCCCGATACTCTGCTATTTAGGCCGATTTCCAGTGGTTGTAGAAACCTTGTAGGAGAGTTGGTGAGCTGCAATCTCGCATGTAGCACAGTAAAACATTGCTTAAGAAAATGCACACACATTATCTGTTCTCATTTTGGTCCTACCACCCTCCACCAGAATGGGAAGAAGAAAGAGATGAACTATGATAAAACTTTATTTGTTAACAAGGTACATATGCATAGCATGCATTTTGACTTAAAATAGTATTAATGACAGTTCAAAACAGTAGTAACGACATAATACTGATTTAACTGGAGTGACGGAATAACTGCAACATGTATACTAAAACATCTGAATAATATTCCTTATAATTGCTAAATATGCTTTAACCTTTTCGAGTATACCTATGTAACTATGTAATACACAATCAATTGGCAATCTGCCAAATTAGTCCAGGCAGAAACAGACAAAATGTGAACATTTAGCTTTTTGGGAGACCCTGGGGTGCCCTTAGAATGATTCAATCAAATTCAAATTTCTTGTGTACAATGACACTACCCTAAGATACGTCTATGCAAAATTAGATAAAAAGTTACTGAACAGTTTTTGAAGTAACAGAAAATCCATGCAAGACACAAACTTCGCACGTGATAGATGTTGTTGGAAAAGGGATTAGTTGTGTAAAAGGATTTAGCCAGCAAGTTATAAATAGAGCTACTGCTGCAGTAGACTATTTAGTTAGCAAATTTAACATTTTAGGGGACCTTTGGTGCCCTTAGAATGATTCAATCAAATACAGATTTATTGTGTATAGTGGCACTACCACATGAAATGTCTATGCAAAATTAGAGAAAACGTTACTGAACAGTTTTTGAAAAAATAGGAAAATGTTTTGGGGCCCTAGGAGGCCCTAGGGAGCCCTTATAACGATTCAATCAAATACAGATTTCTCGTGTATAGTGGCAGTGCCCTAAGATATGTCTATGCAAAATCAGAGAAAATGTTGTTGAACGGTTTCTGAGATACGGCATATATCGGCGGGCGGCGGGCGGCGGACGCAGAGTGATGGCAATAGTACATTGGACCTTCAGCCCAAAGGACTAAAAACGGTTTGTTTTATCGTTATTTCGTTTTTCTAACATGTATTACAAACATTGTTTGCTTTTTTCCTTTTTCGTTCGCCAATTTCAAAACGAAAAAAGGAAAAGACGGTACATACACGGACCAGAATACCTGAACATGACTACAAGGGCTTCTACATTTTGGCGAGCGCGCCAGGATGGTAAAAATTTCTCCGACTTTTGAAGAAGATATTTACTACACGTTCGACGAGCCAACACCAGGTTCGATTTTTTTACCCATCTTTGACGAAGATGATATGTGAAAGAAGATGATGTGTCTACATTTTGGCGACCGATTTTAGGCTGTTTTATAAATTATTTGCCGCCGTCTACTGGCTGTTTCAAGTTATACCGGCGATGTCAAAAGCCTGTACCGTCAACGTCAAATTCTGCTCCGGTGGCAAAAATTCATGTTCCGGTAACGTCACCGTCTGCTGCAGTTGTACCGATTCATGCACCGGCGACGACGACCCGTATGATACCTGCCGGCATGGAAGAAACCCAGTGGCCAGAGCATGGAGTATCGTTTCCCGATGGAGACTGGCTCGACGAAAACATCGAAGCTTTCGACGAGCTATATCAAGATTACTGACAGGATGTGCCAACGATGTGCGGCGTCCAACGATGTGCGACGCCCAACGATGTATGGCGTCCAACGATGTGCAACGCCCAACGATGCACGACCGCGAGATGAGAACAACCCAGAACAACGGACGTCCCGTGGGAATATGGCGGTGATCAAGAAAAAATGACTTGTTCACAAACATTTTGTATGTGTTTATAGAATAGTTTCCAAAGGTAAAAGGTACGTGTATATTATGTTATGATATTACAACTGAGGGTGTAGTTTCAACGAAAAGGAAAGTAAAAGGAATGTATAACAAGTCTAAATTTTGAAATGTATTTCCATTACCGAGTGAACACCCAGCAGAGGGTATTCATTTAAAAAAAGTTTACTATGTATGATAGGGAATGTTAACACAATGGGGTGCGTGTATTACTTATTTTATTTCAGGGCAGTTGAGATTTCGCCCAGGGTTATTGAGAGTTCAAATAGACTAGATAAATGGCAACGTATTGTTCGTTACATGTGATGTGTAGGATTTCTTCCCGAGACATTTTGCCATACTCGTTTTTATCTACATTCCTATGTAGTGTTCACATTTGTTTTGTGATTGATAATGACACAAAACTGTTTAACCTTTATCCATGGTTCCTTGAATAAATGTCTCAGTATCCTGGTTGCATGTCAAGACCACAACTTAGGAGTCATAGATTTTCCATTCTCCGTAGTGAACGAGGCGTGGCATTGAAACTATTGGTTTTTGTTCATGGTTATTTGACAAATTGACGAACATATTACGTTTCGAATTATACTTTAACCAAATTTTATTGCACTATATTTCAAATTCGAATAGCATAAGTTCAGCTTACGGATTGCTATCTCGAAGTCTTTGACAATCGATTTTTCTGTATTCGTGTTATTTCGTGTAGCGGACTGTATGACTCGTCCAGCGCATACAAGCTGACAGCGAGCATTATAGGCTTAGCTTTGACTTCGTAGCTACACTTAACTAACGTCAATCACAGCAAGAAATATCAGAAAGATGTTCCGAATTGCGAAGGGTGAATGTTGTTATTCAAATTGCGGACCTTGCAACTGTTGCTTTTAATTTGTAACTGCAAGCACATTAATATTTCACAATTGCTTTAATAAATGGGTCTGTCTATTAAGGCTTAGTCGAATTGAAGAGTTAGCACCAGGAAGATGTTGTTTAAACCCATGCAGCTGGTTAAACTTAGTTGCAGGAGATTCGATGAACACAAGACGTTGGCTGATCTAATCAGAGGTAGTCTGGCAGTTTAAACTTTCGGACGCCATGTTTAAACCAAGCAGACTAATCCTCGGAGAGGAATTAAGGGTTAATTTGCTAACTTAACTTATGCTAACTGTAAGATTATTGACACTCTTTTTCCGACTTATTATCATAAAGTTTGTTTTTGAAACATTTAATGATAGTTTATTTGCATTAAACCATGTATTTAATTTATCCAATTCTAAAGATACTGTTTTGTACATTTCTGATACATCATCACCTGTGTACAAGAAGTTTGTGTCATCAGCGAATATCATACATTTCATCACAGGTGATACTTTACACATGTCGTTCATATATAGTATAAATAAAATTGGTCCCAGTATAGAACCTTGCGGTACACCACATGTTATGTTTTGACAAGTTGAGTGTATGTTATTTATAGATACGTACGGTTTTCTGTTGTTCAGGAATTGCTTTGAGTTTATCGGAATTGCTTACTAATGTTTTTATTCCTTAAGCGTTATTGGGTTTAATTTAGACAAAGTCAGGTTGCTATGCTTTTTAAACTAAAAACTACCTTGGTACTTGTAAAATGTACATACATGTAACATTTGCATAATTACCTGCTTCCGGGAAAACTCTTAATTCAGGACAAGGTTTCAGGGCGGTGAACTTCCGTCCAAGAAATCCGCTATCACCCCTATTGTCAATCACTTATGTCTGCTATGTTTACACTGCATGGAGGCCATCGTCCTCCCTTTAAGACAAACATTCTCGTATTCACACCCGAGTGCCCTAAGCTGACCTTACATGATGATATCCACCTGTTTGCCCTTATGTAGCTATGAATTTGGAGTTCTGTTAAAACCTACAACGTTCCTCTAATACGTAATAATTATCTACTTAGCCACGGCGGTTCTTTATAATTTGAATCGCCATAGTGTGGATGGAATCGAAATCAAACAAGTTACAGTTGTTGGAACTGGAATCGTTGATGTGGAATCAACCACAGATCTGCTGTCAATAGCCTTATATTGTATATTCCTTGTGCATATTTAGAATATAAGCATATGTTAAATGGTTACTCAACGGTTATGTAATCATGTAACTAGTTCATTTTGACATCATATGACATATACGGCACCATAGGCGCCGGAACCTGGGGGGAGGGTTTAGTCTCCCAATATTGTTGGTGGGGTGATGGAGATAGGATTAGCCCCAATAATTTGGCAATGGGTGTATCAATTGGAGGGTTTTGGTCATCCTCATGGGGGTGCTGTTTGACGATTTTGGTCAACCTAAAGGTGGTGTAAATGGAGGTTTTTGGTCAGTCTGAAAGGGTTGTAGTTCGAGGTTTGTGGTCAACTTCAAAGGGGTTCAGTTGGAGGTTTTTGGTTAAGTTCAATAATTGTGAACATCATCACGAACAATTTTAATACCACACACTCCCCCGCCCACCCAACCCCGTCTTCCAATGTAAAGGTCCGATAGCGGAGTGGTGCTGATGAAGCTCCGGCTCAGCCCCCAATATTAATTTCGTTCCGGCACCAATGGACACAGTTTATATTGATATTCCATCTTAATGTGAAATATGTAGTGAAGGTTTATGTGTGGTAGTAGTTTTGTTGCCTATTACAAATTAGGGAAGACTGGGGCACCATGCACATATTTGTTTCAAATTCCTCCAGTGACCAAAATATACAACATTCATAAAATGGAATATTGTATGTTAAAGTCCTTGGTACTCTCTGTAGTTGGTTGATATATTTATATATTCCCTCAAAAACGATCATGCATTAGTTAAAGAGACACAAAAGGCAATTTTTGGGGGCTTACACCTTTACAAGGGTTCATACTAATTAACTATTTGCAAGTACAATCAACATTTTCACGTCAGTTGTTAATTTAGAATGCGTTCTCAAAGTAGAAGATTGTAATAAAATATCCGATATCCCGGAGGCTGACATCTTGCTCATCGCGAGTGGCTAGACCTATAAGCGCCGAGCTGTGACGTTGGTTATGACCCCCATTGTTCTCCACATGTATACGAATACGCCAGCTCATTTATTGGTTTCTCATATCCCCTTCGATTTAGAAGCTGAGTTACTTTTGAATGCATTAACGACTTGTATAATGCCATAACACCGCGTGGACGTACGTAACATGTTTTCCAAGTTACAGCGAGAAAGCAAATTTGGCGATTGATTACATTGTAAACTGCGGTACTGGCTATGGGACAGTGGATATAAACATATCACAATATACATAACAACAAATTATATAATGGAAAGTGATACAATCAGCTGAGCATATTATATCATTACAAATGCCAATAAACGGTTGGCCGAAATTATGGGTTTACTGAGCGTTGTAAACTAGACTAGTATTTCCAGTTCGGCAACCGATAACTGGGAAGAGTAGGAACGTATGACGTCAGTCTTTCCATGAAAATGGCGCTGTCCGTTCAACTTGAATTTAGTATCGTCAACAAGGTGTTTATATTAAACTACTGGCACGATAATCTTAATTGTAGTTGCAAATGATTAAGATTTGTTAATACATCATTTAGATGCGTAGACCGATACAATTGCCTTTTGTTACCCTTTAAATAATTAACTATCTCGCACAATGCACAGCAGGCATGGTGCCCCAAATAACGTAAGTGCATGGTGCCTCACCCACCAGTGATCCCAATAACTATACATTGTGCTTACTGTTATTGACTTCACTACATGTTATCACCCACTGTACACTGTCTGATAAGCTAGCTATTAACAACTAATAATAGAAACTTTCATAATGTACACTACAATATGTACTACACTATATCAACCCAGTGGTGTATATTTATGGTAAAATTGAAAACTGTCACATCTATCTATGACCTTGATATGGTATATTATATAAAGTTATTATCAGTGCATGGTAGGTCTTTCTCGTGTCAAGGATGTCTTTCAAAAGTATGGCATTTTTCATAATCTTTCAACATTATACTGATGTATGAAAGAGAGAAAGACATAAAAGTGATGTTTTCAGAAGTATAAAAGCAAACTAGTTATGATGTTGTTCTGACATCTAAATACTTCTCAAGATCTGATGCATATGGAATATTTCTCAATATTAGCATTTGCACTGAATGAACTCAAAAGAGAAATATATCTGATCTTTTTTGCAATGTTTAAAATATGTCTCAAAATTGACATTCCAGGGTATATAATAGTATATGTGAATAGAACTCTGCATATATTGCTTAGACTATTCACACATTTACTCTAAATATATTGCTTAAACTATTCACACATGTACTCTACATATATTGCTTAGACTATTCACACATGTACTCTACATATATTGCTTAAGACTATTCACACATGTACTCTACATATATTGCTTAGACTATTCACACATGTACTCTACATATATTGCTTTGACTATTCACACATGTACTCTACATATATTGCTTTGACTATTCACACATGTACTCTACATATATTGCTTATACTATTCACACATGTACTCTACATATATTGCTTAGACTATTCACACATGTTCTCTACTTATATTGCTTAGACTATTCACACATGTACTCTACATATATTGCTTAGACTATTCACACATGTACTCTACATATATTGCTTAGACTATTCACACATGTACTCTGCATATATTGCTTATACTATTCACACATGTACTCTACATATATTGCTTAGACTATTCACACATGTACTCTACATATATTGCTTAGACTATTCACACATGTACTCTACATATATTGCTTAGACTATTCACACATGTACTCTACATATATTGCTTATACTATTCACACATGTACTCTGCATATATTGCTTATACTATTCACACATGTACTCTACATATATTGCTTAGACTATTCACACATGTACTCTACATATATTGCTTAGACTATTCACACATGTACTCTACATATATTGCTTAGACTATTCACACATGTACTCTACATATATTGCTTAGACTATTCACACATGTACTCTACATATATTGCTTAGACTATTCACACATGTACTCTACATATATTGCTTAGACTTTTCACACATGTACGATACACATATTGCTTAGACTATTCACACATGTACTCTACATATATTGCTTAGACTATTCACACATGTACGATACATATATTGCTTAGACTATTCACACATGTACGATACATATATTGCTTAGACTATTCACACATGTACGATACATATATTGCTTAGACTATTCACACATGTACGATACATATATTGCTTAGACTATTCACACATGTACTGGACATATTTGGCCACAAGAAAAATGGATTCGCGATGAGCTAGACCTGTTGAAAAAATATTAAGCTGATGCATCCTTGTACACTTGCTAGCTGAGTAATGTAACTGTTCTCTGTACATGGCAAACTTGTTTAATCTAAAGCAGCAATCGTTGTCTGTTGTTTTAACACAAGCCAGCTGTACCAGTCATCGAAGTTGGCACATCACCATGGCAGCCCATTTGTCATAGGCGACCTCATGTGCTTGACCGATCCCTACCAACGGATATATCAGTTAACCAAAGAAAGATTGGATGACATGTTAGTTCAGTGCTGGGCCAAGCAGCACGTTGCCATTGTTGGACTAAAATTGGCCCGAGTGACATCCCAGTTTTGGGCCAATGTTGGCATGCCAACATTGGAGTAATGATGGCATGCCAATATTGCGCCAACGATGGAAAGACAACATTAGACCAATATAGTAGCACGAACGGCATGCCAATGTTGGCACAACGCTGTCCCAACATTGACAACAACAAAATGCCCAATGTGAGTTTGGTCAAGCAGGAGGTCTGCCATTATTGGACCAACATTGGCCCGAGGGATATTCCACTCTTGGGCCAATGTTGCATGTCAACATTGGGCCAACAACGCCATGCCAACATTGGACCAATACAGTAGCATGAATGGCATGCCAATGTTGGCCCAATGTTGTCCCAACATTGGCAACAACATTGGCATGCCAGTGTTGGCCCAACATTAGTCCAGTAATGGGCCATTCAGGAGGTCTACCATCGTTGGACCAACATTGGCCCGAGGGACATCCCGGTTTTGGGCCAATGTTGCAGGCCAACATTGGGCCAACACTGGCGTGCCAACAATGGCGTGCCAACTTTGGACCAATACAATAGCATGCATGGCATGCCAATGTTGGCCACAACATTGGCAACAGCATTGGCATGCCGGTGTTGGCCCAATATTAGTCCGGTATTGGTCCATTCAGGGGGGTCTGCCATTGTCGGACCAACATTTTTGCCCGAGGGACATCCCAGTTGCAATATTGGCCCAACTTGGAAATGCTATCCTGCAGCTAATAATGGTAAAATAAACAACTACCAGGTTGGGAATGATAAAATAAATAAGTAACAGGTTGGTAATGGTAAAATAAAAAAAACCAGGGTTTAATTGTGTTTTATGGAAACACACATATTGGACAAGTATTGATGTTAGAATGTGAATATTTTAACATGATTGTGCAATTAAAATTATGAGACTACTGGTATACAGGTCTGTATTCACACAAGAACATTCATTCTGGTAAGGTATGAGAGAGTTAAATGTTGTGGATTCATTGGTTGGGTGTATTCTGGGGTGTAGGTGGATAAATATATACATATATATATATATATACATATATATATACACACACATATATATATATATATATATACATATATATATATATATATATATATATATATAATGTCTGCATGCCTTTACCATGTATATCTGATGCGCGCTCTGTTTGACTTCCAGGTCACAATGGTCTTGTGGCTGTGAGTATCAAGACAATCTCTCTTTCAACTGTACATTTAATACTATCAAAATGTAAGAATATTAATATAAAATTAAATATATATTTAAATTAGTTGATTGCAACTCCCAAGGACCACAATAGAAACAATGCTTGCACTTTCTTGTGTCATCCTTATATTTAATGTACCCTGTATATATATTTTATGTATCTACAAGCTTACATTTTATGTTGAATAAATAAATCAAATACATCTCCAGAATGAGCACTATTAAAATTATATACATGTAAAGCCGGATGTATGTGTTCTGGAGAGTTGAGTGACATCTTGTAGGCAGCCTACCTTCAGAAGGCAGGACTGGATGTGTGCGTTCTAGAGAGGAGACATCTGGTAGGGGGCGCTGCAGTCACTGAGGAGATAGTGCCAGGTGGGTTACATCACATGGATAAAGCCACACCATTTGAAGGTTTTCAAGGAAAAATGCAATAAATGCCAATTCTGGTGGTATTTTTTACTGTGCAAGCAACATTTCTTAATTGAATTGTACAAAACATGTTTGCCCTTGTTATAAATTGCTGCTGAAATGTTATATATTTCAATATCAAAGTTTTCATTTACTGTGAGTGCACAGCATAAAAATGAGGTTGATCGAATATTGATATTTTGCATGTTTGTCCTGAAACCTTTAATTTGTTCACTCAACTTAATGATTGTGTTTACAAATAATGCTAGTAATTGTTGTGGTAATGCTCAGTGACATGCCTGTTACCTGAAGTTCTTTGTGGGTAATCTCAAGACACTAATGTTTAGCACTACACATTGGATTCGTAGAGGAGGAATTGTTCCCAAACATATTGCTTACTTTCTGATCACACTTCATAATGGTGCCGACTTTGAACACGCTCTGACAGCTCTCCATTGACAGCTGGAAGAGGCCTGTATGTGCTGTCAGCAGTTTGTGGCTGGGGACATCTTCGTGGGTAGATGTAATTCAAGTTTTTAATGTAGTGGTGGAATGGGAATCTTATATTGTATGGCATCAGTTTCATGTAGTACCTGGTTTCATAAATATATAAATGTTTTAAGGTCATCTTGTATTTACCTAACTCTCTGTAGTAAGGTGGACATGATGTGGAGCTATATTATGTACGTGAAATGAAATATTAAATGTCTTTGAAACTTCATATACGTAAAGTTAATACTCCTGTCAAGTAATGTGTCAAATATCAAGCCTGTTCATTACGAACTCATGGCACCAAGCCTGCTCAAACGTGGCCATTTGCATGTCACAAAGCAACCAACCAATCAGATGTTTCTGACTTAATTCACCACAGGCAATGCCACTGAGCGTGCCCAATTATTTAGCAGGCGAGCGGCGGTGCGGCTTGTTATTTCATACAGTACATGAAATTGCAATCGCGGAATTTTTTTTTTTTTTATATCACCGTAAGTCTAATAATTTTATCTGCAAGTTTGTTGCTGGATGTACACAGGAATTGTGTTAAATGTTTGAGTTAATTCTGTCTGAACATCGCGAATGCTCAACCTTGCATTATATCCGCTAAGCATTTGTGATGTTCAAATGGCAGTAACTCAAAAACTAAGAATACATCATGGGTACATCCAGTGGCATATTTGTAGATACAATTATTATCTTTACAGTGAAGTAAACAAATATGAAATCAATTCGCAATGATCAAACGACAGTAACTCAAAAACTAAACAAAATGCGTATGTGCATCCAGCGACACATTTATAGGTAACATTATTGTCTTTACGGTAATATGAAATAATACAAAATTCCGCAATTGCAATTTTATGTACGGCCTGAAACACCAACCCGCATAGATATGTGCCATACTAAATCCTAGCGGTGCAACCTGTGGTGACGTCAGGTGTCGCAACAAACTGTATAGAAAATGTGTAGAAAAGCACAACCACAAGGGGTCTTGAACAAGGTAACAAAGGGGGAAAATTAGTTGAATATCGGGACACTATTTTTTAGTATATTTCATTCAGATCAGGAATAAAAAAGGCTCATCTTTCATCAAAATTAACATTTCCCTACATATGTGGCTGTGTGTAGCATGCAGAGTCCTCTATTGTATGGTCTGATAATGGGTGTCTAATTTGTTTGATTTCAGGTTTCAAGTTTTCTAGGGCATCCTATGTACTCAGCTTGTTCAGACCAGAGATAACTAGGGACCTTGAACTAAAGGTAACTAACTAGCTGTCAGCATTTGTTAGATTATATATTTATTTGTTGGACAAATCAAGTGCCCATAACATTTGAAGTGTGTGAGCATGTGTTTGTAGGTGCGTGTCTGCATGATCTTCCTGTATATATGTAAGTTTGTACAAACGGATTAGCGATGTCTCCGTACACTAGATGGCTCAGTCTAGTAGGGTTCTTATATATCAAGGTCAACGCATATGAGAAAGAACGGTTTTCGTGAACAAGCGACAAAGAACGAGGAAAATTTAATAAACTTTATTACAAGATATTTTTCTTTTGGTAAATATCTCGATTAACAAAATAAACAGAATAAAGAAATCCCGTAACCAAATGTTAATAGAACATAATAAACACTAACACTGAGTCTTTCGATTATCAAATTCCACTTCCTTTCTAAGGTGGATTATACCGCTACACGATCATACACTAGGCGCCAAGTGTTATCTAAGAATAACCCAGCCAGCACGCCACCCTCGGCCCGAGGGCGGATCTGAGCGGCTGGGAAGCGGCACTCGTCGGCACACGACAGCCGCCTGCCAGCCGCTCCCTAGCCGCCTTTGACCTCGTGTAAGAGTCCCTTAGTCATTTGTCAGCAGTCGGACCTGCCTCGGCTGGAGGGGTAATGGTCGGAATGCACCTCTGCGTGAATGCACCAGTCGCAATGCACCAACTGCCTAGTCGCAATGCTCCAACCGCGTGGTCGCAATGCCCCAATGGTTTGGCGCAATGCACCTCTTACGGTATCTATATATTATAAAACATTATGGTTTCTCTGTTTGTTTATTTGTTGGTTTGTTAGTTTTTCCCCAGGCAATGCCGGGCAAGTCGGCTAGTATAATAACTTCTTTAAGTATCGCCCACGCGACTTTGCGTATATTACTATATATGTATGTATGTATGTATGTATGTATGTATGTATGTATGTATGTATGTATGTATGTATGTATGTATGTATATATATATATATAGTAATATGGTTGATATCGTAAATGTATTATATATATATATATATATATATATATATATATATAATACATTTACGATATCAACCATATTACTATATATGTATATAATATATATACCTTTATTATGTTATGGTTGATATCGTAAATGTATTATATATATATATGCAGTCCCTCCCCGTATTCAACCCGCTGTCCAAACCAACATAAATTAGATTTCTTTGATGTCAAAAGCTTTATTTCAATGTACGTTGTACAATCGTTTTGGTACAATGCCGTTATTCAAACAAACCGACATGCTCAACAAAACAATGCCAGAGTAGCTAGCCAATTAGTGTGGGCACACATCCAAAACAACCAAGTAAAAGATCTGCTCAACGCATGAGCCGGATGCCTATTAGGCTATTACTACATGACTTCTACACATTAAAGGACAATATGTAATCGATATTTAATGATAGGTTATGTAATACAATCATACACGTGTATGCGAAGACAAAACATAGTTTACTTTTAAGGATGTACAGAAAGTCAACGAAACATGTTATTTATATATTAATTATGCATTTAATATTTAAAGTTTTAATATATACAATTGTATTATCTATATATATGCAAAGGTTTGACAATTTTACAATCAGTGGGGCATTCCGACCAAAAGTGGTGCATTGCGACCAGACCGTTGGAGCATTGTGACTACGCCGTTGGAGCATTCCGACTACGCGGTTGGAGCATTGCGACTAGGTTTTGTGCATTCAGGTAGCGGTGCATTCAGGCAGTGGGGCATTCCGACTATAATTCTGCTGGAGCACTGGGGTAGTGACATTTGACACTACGGTGTACTGCCATTTTTGAACAGAGTCCAGACTGACAGTTAGAGGGAACAGTAAAAGCAGAGCTCCGGGGAAAAAGGTACGTTTTTAGACATTCTGTTGTAAATCTTTGTATATTTCTAGATTATTCAAATACATTAATCTGGGCATGACTTTATAAACACACATTTGATTTGTGTGGAAACTTGTTATTTATGCGTAAAACATTAACTAAAATGTGGGACAGAATAACCTGATGTCATGATTGTGGCCGCCCTATATAGGCTATGGATGACGACGATATGATGAACGGATCTCAACAACCACAAATGCTGTCCCTGTGCTGCGTGTTCCTGTTTGTTAGTGTGACAGGGTAAATGTGTGATAGATGAAGTGCTTACACTATACGTCTTCTGTCAGTTTATGGCCCACACAATTTCTGCCAATTATTTTGCTTTACTTTAGGGCTATATAAAAAAATTCCAGGTTTCTCATCAGAACTTTATTAATATGTAAATGACGGGTGCGATTTATGGTAAATGTGTGTATGTTGATCCTAATGACGGTACTATAACAACTATCAATGCAACTCATCGTCAACAATTAACAACTTAAAAGTCTTAAGATGTCTACTGAATGTACTTACAAGTAGGCACATTCCTTTGGTTTGGCGTGAAATACAATTTTCTCTTTTTGCGCAGAATTATTGCATGCATATTTAATCAAAGGATAATTATATGTCAAAATAAAGTTTTGTGGAAGCTATTTTTAAATGTTTGTGCTGATGAGAAACCGGGAATTTATTTTATAAAAGTAAAGTAAAATTATTTTATGTGACCTTATTGTGAGACAAAATATATGTTTAATATTTTACACATTTTATAGATACTATATGCATTGTACAATGTGGTACCTTCATTGAAGAAATTAAATATTTATACGTTAATATTCCAGATGCTGTCAGAGGGAATGAAGTGGCAACACTGCCACTGACGTATACAACATCAGGAGAAAATTCGAAAGTACTCCAAGACTGCCTCTGACGGGAATGGTGTTAGACAGCACCGGATGCCAAATGCAGCTGGATGTAGCAGAAAAGAGTGTATGAACACTAATAATTAAGCAGCCTTTTTATATGAATATGGACACTAATTGCAACTTTGCCTTTTGATTTTCTTGTATTAAATTATGTGTTTGTTATGCGCATTGGAGTTGTTTACGTATTTAATTTTAGTTTATAATAATTGGATGGGATACTCGACACCCATTCTATTTTTGAAGCAGATTACTTTTATGTTCCTAAATAATATATTACTATATTATTTTATTGTTTTGAACTTCCAAATTCCAGGTAATCTCAATAAATTGATGAATGTTTATCAATTAATGTTCATTTTAACATTATAGTTACAATGCATGATGATTACTATTGAAATGTTCAAGTTATAAGACCAATACACATAAGTGTATGTGTATAATTTGGTCTTATTAATTGAAAACACACACAATACACACATTTAGCAAAATTAGGCACAGTCGGCATATGAGCGGCTAACCATCGGCAGAGTATCGGCGTCCGACTAGGAACCGCCCTCGGCCCGAAGGCGAGCCGCCGGACAAAAAATCCCTCGGCCCGCAGGCGGATGCCGACAGCGGGCCGATGACTTTGCCGCTGTCGGCCCGCTGTAGTTGTGCTATCTGGGAACTTCCATAATATAAATACACAGTATAAGCTAGTCATCGCGGACTCTCATTACAATAATTTGTTACAACACACACACATATATATATACATATATATGTGAATACTTCAAGGGTAAAAATACCTCACTTCAAAGCACAGATAACTACCAATCATAATATAACAAATAATAGATGCATTCAATCAGAAAATAGACATTTACACTGGGCTAATCCCATCTCGAATATATACGAACGTTTGTTGAAGTCAACACGCCGAGCTCAGAACACAATTAGAACGGTGTATCTCGGCCGCACGAGTGATGATGCCGGGCACTTGACGATTGCCGTCGTACGCCGCGAATTCTCGAGTCGCGTCCGTTCAAGGATCGCACGGTCGCAAACGATTTCGAAGTCAGTTGAATACGTTCAACTGGAAGACGAAGCCGGGCAGTAGACGCTTACCGCCGGCCGCTACGAATTCGATCGAGAGGTCTTGCCCTGTCGCAAACGATCGAGAAGTCGGATGAATGGGTTCGCGCGAATGACGACGCCTGGCAGTATACGTTTACCGCCGGCCGCTGCGAGTCGCATTCGGTCAATCTTTCCGACGTTGTTGCTGTGAGACCGCCGTTCGAGGATGGCCCGTGCTGGGTGAGCGCGTCGCGATTATCGCTCATCGACGCAAATACGTTGGGGTCAACCGGAACGTTGTCTCAATATACCGCTGACGTGGCCGCATGGCTTCTTCGAAGCTCGATCAAACAGTCACTCTGGACACTGAATATTACACACACAAAAGCTTGGGAACGTAACCCTCATTAACGATTCCCACCACGCTTTACGACTTGACTAGCCATTCTCTTGGCAGCAGGGCGACCTGTCTCGTTCAACCCTGGATCTGTCCCAGTCGTTCGCCAGCGCCCAGATGGCGAAATGCGTACAACAAACGTTTATATAAGCGGACCTAATTACACATCATATGACAGGTTTCCATCATTTCTATTGGCTAAAGCAATATATAATTCAAACTAAACATTGTGGAACACCCTCTAAGATTACAGTGAAACCACCTGCTGGCCTAGAAATGCTAGCAACAGAATACCACGCCCCACTGAGCGCATCTGCAACCGAGTTGCCGTAATTACGTAACCAAGGCGGTTGGTCAACAATATGTCTATCTACTGGCTTGACCTTCTTCATTTCCCAAATTAAACCTCAGGCAAGTAGATTTAACCATCTAGAAATACCAGAAATGCTACAGTATGTATGTATGTACGTATGTATGTATGTATGTATGTATGTATGTATGCATGCATGTACCGTATTCGTTCTATTAAGCGTGCATGCCATAATTAGTGTACACTTCCTTTTAGCAGAGTGACACCATGACAGCGATCTCCAAGGCCAACCTTGACTCTTGAATCCATCATTGTAATTTAAGTTCTACCAATGTCACAACAGATTCAAAGATCAGTGATGAAGAAATATGAAAAGGTCTACCTAAATTATCAGATTTTACAGTGTTCTAATATCTTGTTGCTCAGATGTGGATTCCTATGTGGCTTGGCAGTAACACCTGCTGGGATGGTTGTACCCAGGAACCCCAGAAAATGGATGTACGCTTATTGGAATGCAAAATGTTGCCTATTTTGCGTCACAAATAATTGTTAAGCTTACAGACGATTACTAGAATGAATACAGCATGTATGTATTCATGCATGTATGTATTCATGCACGTATGTATTCATGCATATATGTATTCATGCATGCACGTGTTCATGCATGTACGCGTTCATGCATGTATGCGTCCATTTCCCGAATTAGCTACACATTTCATAATGCTTTGTCATTTTCACACGACAGCTATTAAATATAATAATAATAATAAATAAAATTGGTAGTCACATCGCGTACGTTACTTCTTGACGCTGTCGCCGCAGTAGACTCAACAACCGATGGCGATTCACTTTGACTGTAACTAGAAGACCATTGCCTGGTCATTGTCGAAGATTTTGATGGAACACGTCGTTCTCGTTGCCACGACTTCCTTCCATCATCATGTTTGTGTAGTCTCGTGGATAATGGACAGTGACATGTTTCGGCAAATTCGATGTATTTCCCCCACTAGATTGGGGGAAGCGTTTCTGGCATAGTAGACACTCTACTGTGTTTCCGTCTTTGTTTAAAAAAACTGCCAAATTGGCAATGTGCGTTTTGACATTTTGTCGTTCGTCTTGGTTGAGCGAGTACGGCAAACGGTGGCGCCGCCAAACAGCAAAACATAGCACCACCAAACGGAACCTGTGTAAACGAGGCTAGTGTGTCGCGCTTGAATAATCATTTATATTATTATTATAATATTAAACTAGATTCATGAATACTAATGCGTGCAATAAACAATCTATAAAATTACTAGAATGTTGTGTTTTTGGTACGCCATAGAGTGGGCAAGGTATAGAGTGGCGAGGCAAACGGCAGTGCCACCTAACGAGGCTTGGCCTTGGATAATCAAGGATAAGCCAAGATCGCACAATAATAATTATTTATATACACACTTTTTGGAAACGGACTCCACAATATCGCTTTATAAAACCACTCAGATGTTACATTATGTTATGATTTTTTTGAAAAAATAACCCACACATAAGCGGCCTAATACATACAAGTCAACCCTGTCAAGTTAGGAAGCGAAGCCCGTAGCGGAGTAGAGTAGGGTGGGGCATAGCGCCCAGGGTAACAAATATCGTCATAACAGTTGGCTCTATGTAATGCAATATACCTACACATATCTACAATATGCCGGTAACTATATTGAGTATATGACATGATTCGAATAATATGTTTTTGTAGTGTGATTAATTATGTGCATGCACTTGATTTGGGCGCTTTGCCCCGTAGGTGGGACAAAGCGCACATGGGATGGGCGCTATACCCCATGTGGAATTGCATGCATTTTTTATCAGTAGTCTACAACATGATTATTTAATAACAAGAACACAGAACTTTATTTAATGCACATACATAATGCAGCCTACAAACCAAATGAAACACGAACAAAGAACGATATCGCACCAAGGAAACTGAATGCAGTTCGCTGGTGGCTTCAGTGTAGCGACATGTGCTATGACGACGTGCTGTTGAATTTGTTCATCCAAATTAGTCTGAGTTTGATTCACAGATGTGGCAAATGTAGTATGGGTCGCCTGCAGTGCATGCGGCGTGTGCCCATTTCTTGCAGCTCAGACACTGAAGCCACACCTCTCTGGACTTGATGTTGGCGTAACGCTCGCAGCAAACGACGCATTATGTGTCTTCGTCGGTGTTCCTTTCTTGGTTTGACACCCCAGACGGACCAGCAGTAGGCTCTTGTGCTGACTTGGGCAGCTTGATCTCGCTGATTTTCTTTACCACCAGCGAACGTTTTGGTTTCTTCATGTCGTGTTTTTTCTCAGCAATTAACGTATGGCGAAGAAGTCAGCACGACACTGGTGGTTCTTCTCGCTACATGTTTGCGCTTCTTGTTCGACATGGGTGGCAGCGACATGTAGACTGGAGCTTCGAGAGCTGGTTGCTATGGGGTGGTGTAGTGCTGAGATTGCCGGGACAGTAGCTGAAGAGGTGGTGACTCGGGTGCCAGCAACCTCAGTGACGACCACATCCAGGGCTGTGACTTGAGGAGTATCGACAGGCTGAAAGAACGGCAATTCAAGTACTTTGAATTCTGCATCGAACTTGCTGTCGTTGAATGGCCATAAGACGCACGTTGCAAATCCATTGACGGCAGACTGCACTGTAGCAGTGGAATTGTATGCTTGCTCAAACAATGGCATCACATCATACTGGGTGATGGCACGCCCCTTGTTGGATGTAAGCCAGTTGTCACATGAACAGCAGCAATATGACCCCATGTTCCCGGGCGAAGTCGATTGCCTCAAGCGTTTTATGGCTTTCGTGTCCATCCTACAGAAGTACGTGTGGGTGGTCTTTGGTGCAGCCGGCAATCGCGACGAAGTGTTTGAGCCACTTCATAAACAGAGCCGAGTCGAAATAGCCTGAACCGCGATCATTCACTGCACCAATCGAACCAGTAGGGGCACCGTTCATGAGGGTCTCCACCATTCTCTTGCGAGGGAACACAAACAGTGGAGGAATGTAAGAACCGGCAGCGCTTATACAGCACAGCGCGGTAATGTTCTTTCCACTCTCACCGCTCGAAACCTTTCGCACCTGCTTTGTTCCAGTTTCGCATACGACCTTCCCTGCCTTTGCTACCGTCGTGAAGCCAGTTTCATCGCAGTTCCAAATGGCAGAAGCTCTGTGATCCCCTCCTTGCAGGATATCTTTGTACAAAGCAAAAAACGCCATAACTGCATCGCGGTTGAAACCTTCGACACGGGCCAGGCAAGTGGAAAAATCGCACGAATCGATAACTCTGGGTGGCGCTTCATGAAACTTGACAGCCAGTCCTTTCCTACTAGCCCACGCTCGTCATGAACATTGTGCTGTATGCCCAATTTTGCGACAACATCAAACAAGCCAAACGCCTGACATCAATAGTTGTCAATCCGTACATTCTCTTGGCCATTTCCTTTGCATACTTTACCAATTGTGCTTCAAATGCACTTGAGAATATGCAACGCTTGCTGCCCATAGCAACAACGCCAGGGAGCAATGGCGCTTTAGTGTGCGCCTTGGTATTCCATAATCTGCCCCTGCACCTCGTCTACTCTGTCCTTCGTGGACAGCCGCTACAGCTAACGCCAGTTGTTCAGACCCATACGACCCCTGTGTAGACTTTCTTTTGTACGTTCTAACCATGCTGTCTCTCAATCTGAAACGAACATGCTGTAACTGTTATCATTATAATAATCACAAGAACGTTTGATAAAATGATATCATTAAAATTCACACGGACACACACACATTATTATAAATAATTGTGTGTGTGCGCGCTAAACACAAACTCTCTATATATGCATACATATATATATATATATACATACATATATATATACATATATATATATATATTCACAATGCTACTTTTATATCAATAATTGCAGATGGGGCATAGCGCGCAGGCATGGGCGCTTTGCCCCAATTCACAGGTGACGCTATGTCCCACTGGCGACTATGCTGAGAACGTTTGAGTCATGACATTTTCTTTTATCGCTCACCGTAATTGAAGGCATGAAAATGCAGGTTATATAACATAGCTCAGAAAGCTATTCCAAACGTTTCAAAATTCGTAACCATTTAGGGGCAATTTATTGATTAATATGAAAGCGATCATATAACAAATCATAAAGAAACAGTAAATCGGTTGTACTTACATCGTGTTCGATTCTGTAGAGCCATAGCACGTTGATGTGTCGTCAGGACTCAGTAATTAATCATTTGATCGCTATGTGGAGCCATAAAATGCAATATTCGCCAAGATAGTGGCATGGGCGCTTTGCCCCACCTTACTCTAGCCGTAGTTCCCGTACATCCGGCCGTAACTTCGAAAACGATGTTACGTCTGCGCATCGATGTCGAATGAACTCGATATCGAAGTATAGGTATCGACAAAGTATCGAAGCGAAGGTATCAAAATATCGAAGGTATCGAACCGTGGCCGTTCGATACAAAATATATTCACAAGTATCGCGATACTTCGATATATCAAATATCGAACCATCAGTAATAACTTGCTCTGTGATTGTTGTTACCCTCCCAGAAACACGGTCTCAACGTCTACTTCCGAGACCCGTATTCCTATACTCCTCTGCTGGAGAGCTCCAGGGTTGGTGGAGGTCGGGTGAGGTCACTGCTGTTGGAAACAGATCCTTCGAAGAATCATAGTCAGATCGCTCAGTTCTCCCAACATGACGCGCAGGTAATATTGGCACTTGTGACGTGTCATTCACGAAACCTGACTTTGTTGTTTTGCCTGTATAGCCAGCACATGTCAGAAATATATTAATTTGATTTTAATTATATTTACACAGCTGCTCTAATGCTGTGATTTTGTTTGTGTCCATGTTGTGGTTGTGTTGTATTGATTTTATGGTTGTGTTGTGTTCATATTATTGTTGTGTTGATACTATGTGTTTGTGTTTGTGTTCATGTTGTAATTGAGTTGTATTAATTATGTATGGTAGTTTAATCCTATACTCCTAAACATCAACAATGGTGCACAAAAAAATGTTGTACTAACAGGTGATCTCAACAATGATCTATTGTAACTAGACTCAAATGAAAAATGTCAAGAATTTTATGATGCTATAACCAAAGTAGAGCTCCTTCCTGCTATAACTCTTCCCACAAGAATGTCAACCAGAAATGCAACATTGATTGACCAAATATACTGTAGATCACTAAACCCTCTTATCATAAGAGAGTGTGGCATTCTGGCTGCAAAAATGTCTGATCACATGACAATATTTGCTGCGCTTAATTTCAATATTAATAAAACATACTCTAACTGACAAAATTAGCATGAGATCATTTACAAGAAGAAACATTGATAGTTTTACAAATGAATTAGGAGATTTAAACTGTCATGAAGTATTTTGATCACAAACTAACAACAGATCCACTCATATCATATGATGACAGTTTCATTAAAACTAGAGAAGGTAATGAACAATCACTTCCCATTGAAAGATGTAAAGTTTAATAAATACAAACACAAGAAGTCGAAATGGATGACTTATGATCTCCTACGTAAAATAAAAAAGTGAGATAAACTACACTTAAGAGTAAACTCGACAAATCTTAATTCGAATACAACAAAAATTAAATTTAACTGACTTAGAAAATGTAACAAAAGAAGTAAAGAAATTAAAACGAGAAGCAAAGGCTACTTATTATAATATGCAGTTTAGTAAATACAGGAATGACATAAAAACATTGGAAAAAATATAGCTGATGTTATCAACAAATCCAAAATACAAGAACAATTTACGACATATTTCAATGTAAATGAAACCAAGCTGACACATCAAATAAAAATAGCAACACAATTCAACAACATCTTCATAAATATTGGACCACAGCTTGCAAACAAATTAAACGTTAACGGGAAACCAGGCTTCAAATCATACCTATAAAAACCAAATGATATTAACTTCCAATTTACCCCTGTTAATGAACATGATACAAGAAATATAATAAATAATTTAAAGTCAAAAACAAGCATGGGACATGATAACATTTCTTCTATCTTACTGAAAGGTTCTGTTAATAACATTGCCAAACAAGTATAATTAATCAATCTCTATTTAGTGGTAAATTCTCTCAAAAACTAAAAATGGCAAAAGTTCCCATCACAAAAAGGATGATAATCATAACTTCAACAACTACAGACCAATATCTCTTTTGCCATGCATATCTAGTCTTTGAAAAATAGTTTATACTCAATTGTTCAATTTTCTCACTCTTAATAAGCTGCTCCATCCAAATCAGTATAGCTTCAGAGCTCAATATTCAATATCTGAATTAGTTGACAGAATATACTTAAATCTTAACAAAAAAGGGTTGCCAATGGCAATATTTCTGGATCTGCCAAAGGCTTTTGACACAATTAATCATACAATACTTGTCAACAAACTCAAATATTATGGCATACAAATACTGAACTAGAATGGTTTTAAAACTATGTACTAACCAGACAGCAATATATAGAATTTAATCACATACAATCACCTTTAAAAATGATTACTACTGGAGTCCCCCAAGATTCAATTCTAGGGCCATTGTTATTCCTAGTATACATCAATGATCTCGCAACAGCAAGCACCAATTTCTGTCCAGTCATGTGTGCAGATGACACCACCTTGTTGAGCACACTAAGTACATTTACACCTGGTCAAAATAATGACTTGGCTACATCCAACAATATAAATTCAGAATTGACTAAAATAACAGATTGGCTAGCAGTAAATAAACTGTTTGATGCAACAAAATAGACAAATGAATAAATATACTACACAAATAAGCAATTAGATCTATATCAAATCACACATATAATTCACACAGTACACCTTTACTTAAACAACTAGAACTATTAGAAACAGACAACCTTTATAAACTGTCAAACAGCACCAATAATGACTACTGCACCACGCGCAGTCACAGGAAGGTTTGCAGGATAGCGATCTCTCAGGTCTTAGTGCCGGGCTCCCTGGATCATCAAGACCATGTAAAATGTGTACAAACTGTCATTTAACTTTGTGTGTACGTATGATGATCTAAACAAATACAATACACTTCACTTCACTATGTGTTGATGCTGTCGTTGTGTTGATGCTGTGGTTGTGTTGGTGTTATGGTTGTGTTGATGCTATGGTTGTATTAATGTTGTGGTTGTGTTGATGTTATGGTTGTGTTGATGCTGTAGTTGTGTTAATGCTGTGGTTGTGTTGATGCTGTGGTTGTGTTGATGTTATAGTTGTGTTGATGCTGTAGCTTTGTTGATGCTGTGATTGTGTTGATGCTGTAGTTTTGATGATGCTGTGGTTGTGTTGATGCTGTGGTTGTGTTGGTGTTGTGGTTGTGTTGATGTTATGGTTGTGTTGATGCTATGGTTGTGTTGATGTTATGGTTGTGTTGATGCTGTAGCTTTGTTGATGCTGTGATTGTGTTGATGTTATGGTTGTGTTGATGCTACGGTTGTATTAATGTTGTGGTTGTGTTGATGTTATGGTTGTGTTGATGCTGTAGCTTTGTTGATGCTGTGATTGTGTTGATGATGTATCTTTGTTGATGCTGTGGTTGTGTTTATGCTGTGGTTGTGTTGATGCTGTAGCTTTGTTAATGCTGTGGTTGTGTTGATGCTGTAGCTTTGTTGATGCTGTGGTTGTGTTGATGCTGTGGTTGTGTTGATGATGTAGCTTTGTTGATGCTGTGGTTGTGCTGATGTTGTGGTTGTGTTGATGCTGTGGTTGTGTTGATGTTATGGTTGTGTTGATGCTGTGGTTGTGTTAATGCTGTGGTTGTGTTGATGCTGTGGTTGTGTTGATGTTATTGTTGTGTTGATGCTGTAGCTTTGTTGATGCTGTGATTGTGTTGATGCTGTAGTTTTGATGATGCTGTGGTTGTGTTGATGCTATGGTTGTGTTGATGATGTATCTTTGTTGATGCTGTGGTTGTGTTTATGCTATGGTTGTGCTGATGCTCTGGTTGTGTTGTGTTGTGTTGATGTTGTGGGTGTGTTGATGCTGTGGTTGTGTTGATGCTGTGGTTGTGTTGATGCTGTGGTTGTGTTGATGCTGTGGTTGTGTTGATGCTGTGGTTGTGTTGAATCTGTAACTTTGTTGATGCTGTGTTTGTGTTGAGGCTGTGGTTGTGTTTATGTTATGGTTGTGTTGATGCTGTAGTTTTGTTGATGCTGTGGTTGTGTTGATGATGTAGCTTTGTTGATGTTGTGCTTGTATTGAGGCTGTGGTTGTGTTGATGCTGTGGTTGTGTTGATGCTGTGGTTGTGTTGTGTTGATGTTGTGGGTATGTTGAGGCTGTGGTTGTGTGTGTGTTGATGTTGAGGGTGTGTTGATGCTGTGGTTGTGTTGTGTTGATGTTGTGGGTGTGTTGATACTGTGGTTCTGTTGATGCTGTGGTTATGTTGTGTAGATGTTCCATGCCTATGAGGCCAGCCTCAGTAGGATGGTGGATGCCATCCAGCCTCTCATTGACCTGCCCCCGGTTGACGTCGATGCATGGGTGGGGCGATCCATACAGAAGAAGTGGCACAACTGGCCTTCACTGCGGGCTCTCATAGGCACAGGTAGGCAACTGGCCTTTACTGTGGACTCTCATAGGCACAGATAGGCAACTTGACCTTTACTGCGGGCTCTTATAGGCACAGGTAGGCAACTAGCCATCACTGTGGGCTCTGGTGGGCACAGGTAGGCAACTAGCCATCACTACGAGCTCTCGTAGGCACAGGTAGGCAACTAGCCTTTACTGTGGGCTCTCATAGGCACAGCTAGACAACTGGTCTTTACTGCGGCTCTTATAGGCACAGGTAGGCAACTGGTTTTCACTGCGTGTGCTCAAAGGCACAAGTAGGCTACTGGCCTTCACTGCAGGTGCTCATAGGCGCAAGTAGGCTACTGGCTTTCACTGCAGGTGCTCATAAGCTCAAATTGGCCTTCACTGCAAGCCTGGAAAATTATTAAAAGTAAATTGTGGTTCAGTAAAACACAAATTGTGGGCAAGTAATTATGTTAGAATATATGTTGTTTGAACTATGTAAGATATTGTTACAATGAAAATTTTCATACTCTCTACATGTAAATGTGTTAACACTGGGGAAAGTCTCAATGGTGAGATCCAACAGAGATCATAGGGTAGCCTGTTGTGAACTCACTAACATGCAGAACACCAACTGCGTACAGTTGGTGTTGCATTAACTGCTGCAAAACTTGCTTTGCTAATGGAGCAATCCTTGTCTAGGTGGATACTGGTGCTATACAACATATTATTATTATTATTTCAGGCCAACAACTGGGCAGAGATATTCCCGCCTTCTATGAGTTCCTGACCGCTCCAGCTGCAAAGGTTTTGGACAAGTGGTTTGAGTCTGAGCCGCTCAAAGCCACCCTCGCCACTGATGCCTGCATTGGAGCCATGACCAGCCCCTACATAGCTGGCAGTGGGTGGGTTGTGATGGGTGTACTTTAGAGCCTAGTGCAGTCCCTACATAGCTGGCAGTGGGTGGGTTATGATGGGTGTTCTTTAGAGCCTAGAGCAGCCCCTGCATAGCTGACAGTGGGTTGGTTGCGATGGGTGGTCTTTAGAGCCTAGAGCAGTCCCTACATAGCTGGCAGTAGGTGGGTTGTGATGGGTGTTCTTTAGAGTCTAGAGCAGCCCCTACATAGTTGGCAGTGGGTGGGTTATGATGGGTGTTCTTTAGAGCCTAGAGCAGCTCCTACATTGCTGACAGTGGGTGAATTATGATGGGTGTACTTGGTCTAGTGCAGTCCCTACTTAGCTGGCAGTGGGTGAGCCTAGAGCAGTCTCTCTTAGCTGGCAGTGGGTGGGTTGTGATGGGTGTAGTTTAGAGCCTACATAGCCTTATATCGATCTTATTTATTATAATATTGTGATTAGCTGAAAAAGTCAGTAGATGTTGGTGTGATGATTAAACAAAATAGTTTACCTGCACTATATGTAGCATCTAACCCTTGTTCTGATGTGAGTGTCTAATGTAATTTAATGAAGGGTGAACATTGTTAAATCACCCATCCTGTTTCTGCTGTCGTAACGTTAACAATAACACAGGGTGGCGTGTATTCTGACCCAGATAAACCATGTTATCTTGTGTTAATCACTGGCCACTGCTACGTAAGTAGTAATTCAAATACTGTAAGTTATTTTATTTGTATGAATTTTAAAGTGTGTTCCTTGTCTTTCAGTTATGTGTTGCTCCACCATGTGATGGGCGAGCTGGAGGGGCAGAAGGGGGCGTGGGGGTATGTGAAGGGTGGCATGGGTGCCCTGTCAGAGGCCATAGCTGGGGCTGCCAGGGCGCACGGGGCCAGCATCTTTACTGACATGGTTGGTGACGGTCTCATGTTGTCTTCTATGTAAATCCTTTCTTAATTAAACTGTTTCAGTTGTCACATTTCAGAATAATTTCATGAAAAGTCAATCCAAATCTATTATTCACTATGACATGTTTGTTTGTTTTCTTAGTTTTGATGAAATCATTAAACACGTGCAAAATTACTTCTGACCAAACATAACAAAATGATTTTACGATAAAACTGACCAGACTTTGTACTTTTTTTATATAATCTGATGATTGGTGTAATGTATGTTGTAATGATACACAGTATGTGTGCATGCATTCAGAATATAGCGTGGAGTGCAGTATGTAACATAGTGTTTAAACATCAGACTCACAGTGTAGAGGGCTAGCGTTCATAACTACCTAGGCCGCATTCAGAGTTCGCCACCGCACCGCGACGTCGCTTTTGGCCACGGAACTCGATTTTGCCGTTCAAAGTTACGCCACGCTGATGCCAGTGCGATTCCAGTGATGGCCACCATTATTAGATTTTTTGCATTCGATGATGGTTCTTTTTTTAATCCCTTTTTAACGGTATTGTTGGTGCTTTTGAGGGCTTCAGTTCACATTCAAGTTTGACAAGTTGAGCTTTTTACAAAACCTAAGTGTTCATAATTGCAGCGATGGAGCATTTGCGTTGAAAAACACATTCAAATTGAATGCGGCGAACGTCACGGTACGTAATTTAACTGTTCAATTTCTGGTGGCAAACCGCAACAGATTGTGACGTCGCAGTGCGGCACGGCGCGAACTCTGAACACGGCCCTGGTGTGAACTCAAAGTGTGAGTCGATTTGTTCAATCTGCATTGCCTTAGTTTACTCAGTTCGAATGAATACCTGGCTATAGACAGTGAATCATCATCATTTAGTATTTAGCTGAATGGTTTCCAGAGAAGTGAAAATGGTGTCTAATTGAACAGTTCTGCCAGGGAGTAAAGTGTAAAGTCCTTTGAAAAGTTGTAAGGACTGAATAATGCATTATGCAAAAAATTACATTTACCTGTACGTGTTAAGATCCTCCAATGAATTGAACTTTCAACTGATGTCATCCACTTTGGTGACACGTCAAGTTGTTTCCAGTAGTTTCAGTCTACCGTGGGCTTTGTGAGGTTAATCCCACTAATTCTGGTGTCCTTCTCCAAGACCTGTCACAGAGTTATATTAGGGTGACCTCTTCTCTGGGGGCCCTGGAGGTTTCCAGAGTAGAATATTGTTGGCTATCACATGACCTACCAGATGAAGACAAAGTAGTCTCACGTTCCTGTATGGTGACGAGATCACAGCAGAACACTTTGTTGTGTAATAAAGACAACAATAATTGGCTGAATGCTTTCCAGAGGAATGAAGAAGGTATTCAAATGAACAGGTCTGCCAGGAGGTGAAACACAAACCACCTTGAGCAGTCCTAAGAACTGGATACCAAGCTGTGTAATAACTTTACCTGTCAATATTCAAGCCCTCCTTGAAGGGAACTTCTGGTGTGATGCATATGAGGCAGAAATGTTGTCTCTGATGACAACTGCTGTTGTGTTGTCTGTGTTTATCAGACAGTGTCAGAGATTGCTGTAGATGAGGGTTCAGGCCGAGCTCAGGCGGTGGTTCTCAACGACGGCACCGAGATACACAGCAACATCATTCTTTCAAACGCTACAGCAAAGGTCACATTTCTAGACTTACTGGAAAAGGTAATTTACTTAGACATTTTTCATCATGTTTATATGTCTTATACAGAAATACATGACTAACTGCAGTTTTGTTAAACATGTTTTAAGAAAATTAAAACTGCAATACCAGTTTGGAAATATTTGATATATCAGTATATGTATGCCACATAAAAGTCCTATAGAAATTAGATTTTGCTAGTGTCTACTGAACAACATAAATTGTTGTAATATAAGTTTTTGCACTAATAAGTATGTTTTATAATATTAGTTAGTTGAGTTTGATTCAATTTTCATTAAATGATATGTTAAATGAACATGGAAGCATCGACTAGTAAAATGATGTTGACATACATGTGTCTAGCCTTAAGTCATACAGTTTTCACAAAACATAATTTTGAATTTTGGTATATGATTTTGATTCTTTTCTATTGTGTATCTTTTATTTATTTTTTACATCTGGTTACTTTGCATGTGATTTCTGTTTGTAGTTCCGTGCTAAGTTACCACAAGATTTTCTTCAGTCCATCTCACAGATAGATTATACATCACCAGTGGCAAAGATCAATGGTAAATCTTCTTATGTTGTAGTAATATATTAATAATGATAGGGCTGTATTTACAACTGCAGTTTACATTTACAACTACAGAGGTCAGTTTGGGTGTCAGTCAATCATGGCTAGGTAACAACTGTTGGTCAATAAATGTATTCATCTCCAGTTTATTAACTGTACATTCAGAAAATATGTTGTAGTTTGGAAGATTATATATATATCAACGTGACATAATATGTTTGAAGCAGAAAGAATTCCACCAATTGGCCGCATATAGTTGAATAAGTGGTGGTGGGAACTATAGCGTCCAGTAAGGTTAATACGTGTCCACCTTTTGTGTTTTACACAGACAGAAAACACAGGTAGCATTAACCATTGTAACTTAAAATATGCAAAATGTCTTGACAATATTGAGAAGAGGTATATAATTCCAATTGTCTATTACTTGACCCACCACCCTTAGTCCGAGACATTGGTGGGGTATTAGTGTAAATCAATAGTCTACCAGTCAGATGGGGTAGATTCACTGTCTTTTGTTTTAGTTGCAGTAAACAAGCTTCCCAGCTTCCTGGCAGACCCCAATGAGAAGGGTGACTCCCCTCTACCCCAGCACCGGGGCACGGTGCACTTGAACTGTGAACGCATGGCTCTCATCCATGATGCCTACCTGGATGCCCTGCAAGGAAGATGTTCTCATCGGTACACGCTTACTTCTCACATATAGCAGGGCATATACAGTGTATTGCCGATATATAGGTCAACAGTGCTAGCTCAGCACCTCCTGTCTGCCAATGTATGTTCATGGTTCATTCGGGGCATAGCAAATCCTTGAACAGCATGGAATTTCATTAGTTAATAATCAAGGCATTGAAAGCCTGGATTTGTTCAAAGTGGCATGAAAAGCCTGGAATTCTAAGTTTTCATATATAAAATGGCAGACACCAGCTATATTATAAGTAAGCTTAAAAATGTATATTTTGTGTAATTCACATACTCAAATATAAATCAGTTTTGGCATGGACATTTTTACTGGAAGCTTGGAAAAGCATGGAAATGTCATGGAATGTCATAGTTCCTCAGATGTACCAATCCTGTGTGTGTGCTGATAACAGATGAAGAAATTTTAAGTCTAGACACCATTAACAATTTCAGGGTGACCGGAATGAGTTTTTTAGATTAAATTTTGAGACTAAATCTAAATCCAGAGTTGTTTAGAATCGCAAATGTACATGTCATTGTTGAAATACTTTTGTTTTATGTTAATCTGTAGGCCAGTCATTGAGATGACCATTCCATCCAGTATTGATCCTACCCTCGCCCCCCCAGGGTGCCACATAGTCCATCTGTTTGTCCAGTACATTCCTTATACCCTTGCTGGTGACCAGCGATGGACAGAACAATTGAAGGATGAGTTGGCAAACAGAGGTGTGTTTTGTCAGATTGATGGGTCTAATTTTACTAATGTGTTTATGTTACAACGAAATATACACAATATTGGTGCATTCCCCATGAATTCCTATTTCATTTCTACTTATAAAATCATACCTTTCATTTTCTTTGTTTTAATTTTATTACATACTACAAAATCATAAAAGACCACTGCTGAATGTAAATGCTTATTGATCTATATAGCACTATATTTATATAATTATATTCTATGGTGCTGTACAGTTAAAAAATGCCATATATTGTAGAAAGTAAAAACAGTAGAAACATCCGACTTAGTACAAATAATCATACAGTATAAAAGGTAAAACTATTTAAATGCGTAAATTTAATAAGTTAAGTAGAAACTTCCAACATAGTTGAAATTATTATTCTAAAGTTAAAACTATTTAAATTAGTAAAATTACTCAGTTAATTATTCACTTTTTAAAAGGTGTTAGCTATTCTAAAACCTGTAATGTGAAGAATGACTTTAGCAGTCTTAACACCCCGGTAACTAAGCTTTGTGTCAGTAATTACATTTTAATTCAGCTCACTAATAATAGTTATTTTATGTAGTTGGAGCCTCTCTGTTTTCTCTTTTGTTGTATTTGACATTTGCTGCTTCTCATATTTTCAGTGTTTGATAACATAGAGGAGTACGCCCCCGGCTTCAAGGGCAGTATTGTGGGATGTGATATACTTACCCCACCTGATCTGGAGCGCATCTTTGGACTCACTGGAGGGGTAACTAAGATCTGTTTTCTTGTCTGTTTCTATCATATTCGTGATCTTCGCCGTATTCGCCGGTATATGTCATTTTCTGTTGCTAAGACTATTGCAACAGCGCTTGTTAGCAGCAGAATTGACTATTGCAATTCCCTCCTTTATAATATCGCTAGCAAGGATATCACAAAACTTCAGCGTGTCCAAAATTGTCTAGCAAGAGTAGTTACAAGATCTCCTCGTTTTTCTCGCTCTGTGCCACTTTTGAAGTCTTTACATTGGCTTCCTGTACGATATCGTATAATTTTTAAGATCTGTACCATTACATATCAGGCACTGTCCAATAAGCAACCATCTTATTTGCATTTATTGCTTACTCCTGTAAGAAAATCTATCCAGCTTCGATCATCTAGTTCTGACCTACTTTTTGTTCCTAGAGCCAACACTAACATTGGAACTAGGGCTTTTTCTGTTGCTGCACCAACTCTTTGGAATATGCTTCCTCTTAGTGTTAGATCAGTTGAAAATATTACAAAATTCCGTCGTCATTTAAAAACGTATCTTTACAACCTTGCTTATCCACCTTAGCTCCCTAGCGCCTTGACCCATCTGTTGACAACTGGAAAACTACTTATGGACTTTGAGATTGACCAACCCTTTTGTTTTGATGCGCCTCTGAGCTTGGTTTCCAAGGATTTAGGCGCAATAGAAGTTATCTTATTATTATTATTATTATTATAGTGCTGGGTGTCTTAAAGTGATCTTATCTATTCCATTACTCAGAATCACCCTCTCAAGCCAGAGTGGTAATAGTATCAGCAGACAGTTAGCTCATCCTCGCAAGCCAGGGCTGTTTGCCACGCAAAACTATGCCTGGCTGATCCCCTACACGAAGTGCGGAAGTTAGCTGAGTCAAACTAGTAATTGACTTCGCCAGTTGCGACTGCGTCACCCGTGAGAACAGCGCAAATACCCGCCCCAATTTGAAGACAGATAAACGACTTCTGGGAATCTCAATATATAATGACCCGTTCGCCCATTAGCACGAGCAGTTGAGCGGTATTGTGTATTCAAATATTTGCTTCTACTTCCTAAACACTGCATGTAACACGAGCCATGGTTGGTTGAAATTAGTTTTAGTATGACCACCTGACCTGCCGACAACCACTGATCTAGTGAGCGATTTCATAGGCTGAGCTTAAATTCAGAGTCGCAAAGCGATCAGCTAGGGGGTACTGCTGGCTGGCACTGACGTAATCAGCCGCAGCGACTACTGGCGCGCAAGGATGAGTTAGCTGAATCAGGTGTATTTCACCCACTTAATGTATGCAGTGTGGGAAACAGCTAACTTCAAAGGTATTTGCAGGTAATGATGCCTATCTCAACAAAAAGTACCAGCTGTTTACAATTTGAATATTGTGTTTACAATTTGAATGTTTTTTTCTGTGGTGCGATGTTTTGGGCATATTGTAGAATTTGTAAGTTATGGATAAACCTTAAGAATTGTAAACTTGTTCTCATTCCCTCAGATTGTCAGTGGTTCTCCTGCAGTCATGTCCAGTGTTCTCGTGTCTTGTGTTTCTAGAACATCTTCCAAGGTGCCATGTCTATGGATCAGCTGTTCTTCATGCGCCCGACACCCTTCAATTGTGACTATCGTACCCCGCTGCCTGGCCTCTACATGTGTGGGGCAGCCGCCCATCCAGGTACAAACCAATTCATATATTATAACAACATCTCACTCATTATCAGGTCAACTCAACTGATGTGTGAAATTACACAATATAACCTATTTCATATCTCCTTTTTTCCAGAAGAAAAATCATCCAAATCCATCAATTTTTTACCCAGTCCAATGCTGATTTTTAAACATTAGTACAGTTGTTCGTAATGCCATGTTCATACATCAGTGAGCACCGGATTTAGGACTGTGAGGAGCCCTGGGTAGTGATTGCCCAGGTGTCATATGAGGCTACATCTCACTCCTTCCTACCTTCTACCCTAAGGACATCATTGCAAGATAAAACGTTTTTACATTTAGAATATCAATTTGCATCATATCGGAGCACTCAAGTTATGTCTAAAAACCTTTCGATCCCAAAGAAATGACCCCAAAAGCTTTTTGGAGGCCCCCCCATAAAATTATATTGTGGCCAACTGACCCATCTGCCCTATGTCCGGGGCACTGAAATGAATAGTCAGCTATCCACTGCCATCAGTTGAGTTGTCACACTTGACCTGTCTGAAGGTCTGTGCCTGTGTTTCAGGGGGTGGAGTAATGGGTTCCGCTGGACGACTAGCCGCTCTGGCTGTTCTGGATGACCGACAAAGAAAGTAGTGGGACCACTAGACTACTGACCACCTTGGATAACCAATGGAGAAAGTACTGGAACCACTGGACAATCAGCCATCTTGGATAACTAACAGAGAAAATAGTGGGACCACTGGACTGTCAGCCATCTTGGATGACCAATGGAGAAATTAAAGGACTCAAACAGACCTTTACTACATAATATGCATTTATTTAAGGACACATTATTGGTATTATTCATACTTTGTAAACATATATATAAACCAGCAATCAAGAGTATTGTCTGAGCCTGTGTATTAACCACGAAATGTCTGTTTAAAATCAAGCAGTAATCTCTAATGCTATTATTACTGTATTTGTATGCGTATTTAGTAAATCAATGTCTTATGTAAAGTAGGCATCAGTTTATACTTCAGCTGTCTCCATTTCCAAGTCAGGATTATATATGATTACCATATATTAGCATAATATTACCAAGTATACCTCTATGCATGAGCTCTTAGTTAAACACATAATGCCACAGTATAAAGTGTGTATGCTGATGTAGCTGTCTCCATTTCCAATGCAGGACTATATATGATGATCATATTTTAGCATACTATTAGCTCTTAGTTAGACACGTAACGTCATGTTATATTGTGTGTATGTTGATGTTGTGTAATTTTGGAAATAAATAGTTTTGATTGTGGATGTGACCATCTTATGGATTTGATGGTTTCCAAACGAAATGACCTAATGTTGCTACAAGCCTATAGCCTCCACCAATTCCAATTCCGACTGAATCTACTCAGTCACCATCTCACCTACCCTGTAACCACGGGTGGATGTCGGAGCACCACAGATGATGATAATTAAAATTATCAATCGGTCTCCACCTTTAGCACTCGAGAGTGTTTGTTAACCACAAAAGCTCTACCACACGCAACAGTCAATGATGTTAGTGATGAACCTGGACATATTTTGTGCCTAGGTATCCATCTATTATGCCATATCAAGTAAAATATACAACCAGTTTTGCAATAAGAACAATAAAATTTTGTGCTTTTGAGAACTAGGCTTTATGCTTATTTTTGCGAGTGGCCACACGGAACACGTTTCGCCTATTATAATCGGTCGCATAGGCACGTAGACTTGGCGCCCAAACACAGTATGGTAGTAGCAAGCTTGTGGAGAGATGGCTCAACACTCCTGGAACAGACAGGAAGTTTGTATCAGTTTAGATTCTAATTATGATAATAATAACAGTGTCGTGAACACATAATAATTATATACACATGCTCGCACGCACGCACGCTCGAGTTTGTGTAGAACGCTTGATATTCATCATTAATATTTATTTAGCTGAATCCACAATGATCGATTCGTTGACACACGTAGCTTGTCAGATATAGCCTCAATGTATACTGCGACAATTAACCTTGAAGATCGTCTGCGGTAGCAATATCGTATAATAATGGAAAGTAGTTCAACATACGTGTTTCCAATACACTTGAAACTGAAGAATCTCATATTCTACACCGAATGCACTTTCAGGCCAAGTAAATAATTATAACGTCCCAACCGTATTATGTAATGTTGTGTCAGCAAGTGACCTTGGAATTAGTTTGTCTAAAGGATCATCTCATGACGTCGATGTCCGATATCAGACGAAATTACTTTCGTTTGGGGGAGGGGGGTCAGAGGCAGTTTCATCTGGCGTCGGACATCGATATTTTACGCTTCGGACCGATACTGTTAATCAATATATATTGGTATCACCATATCAATGTTTACACACTTTCTTTTGTGGAGATTGGGCGGGGGCTGATGTCAGATGAAAGTGATTTCGCACATCGGCGTTCTGAGATGATCCCTAAACCGGGTACAATAAAACATTCTCGTTTAAAACAGGATGATGGAGACCCACGCAACTCAATCGACTGCTATCTAAATACGTAAACCATTTGCGGTGAACAGAATTGGGCCCTCTACCTAATGGCACGCACAATTCTTCCACATAAGATATTAAGGCACATCTGACAATTCACCTATTTTCTAGAACACTGTATGGCTTTATGAACAACTGTTTGAGCAGTGCCTAAGAAATGTTAATTTGATAAGTTTGGATTTCATGGATATGTCTGAGTCTACGTTGACTGATTTAGTTTGCGCACGAGTGTGCATGTGAGTGTGCATGTGAGCATGCGCACGTATGTGTATGTGTGCGTACGTGCGTGTGCGCCCGTGCATGGGTACAACTCACATGTGCGTGCGTGCTTGCGTGTGAGCTTCTGTACATGCGAGCGTGTGCATAAAAAGTAACGTAATGTGTAATATTGGCAAAGAGCCTTATCTACACGCGCACGAAACCAAATTGCAAACATTGTCAAATCTCCCTAATACTCATTCACGTAACTGCTTCTTCATCGTCAAAGATCTTGTACTTTTTTTTGCATTTCTTGTTGCATTTTTCCATTTTGCGTTTGCAACTTTCAACGCGAGACTCCGGGCATTGCCTCATGCACGTGTAGAGGTTCTTGGAGCACTGGTTCTGACACAATCGGAACAAGTGGATCGGGCTGTGGTTGCCGCCGGAACACGAGGTCGCCAGCAAGGTCGTTACTGCAAGGATCGTAAACTGAAAGAACATGAAACTACTCATTATGCATAGGCATGTAATAACTACCGGTAGTTCGTGGCTACGTCGTCGCCGTCGCCTCCGTCATCGTTGTCGTCACCGCCGTCGCAGCCGTCGCCATCGTCGTCGCAATCGCCGTCGTCTTCGCCGTCGTCGTCGCAATCGTTGTCGTTATCACCGTCGTCATCGCAATCATCGTTGTCACCACTGTCGTCACCGTCGTTGCTGTCACAATTGTCGCCGTCGTTGTTGTTAATGCATGTGATGTACGTTGTTTGTAGCTATGATGGTGTCTAAGCTTCAAACTTCAATTTCCATAAATGTCTTTACACTCACCTTGGCAAACTAATGTTATATAATGTACTATACCTTTTTTTCTGACAGTCAGTGGAGACTCATGTCGACCCACTAAAAATGGTTGTGATCCAATTTTGGGTGGAGACCTGGGGTTAAGAACCGCGCGTCTCTCTCTCTCTCTCTCTCTCTCTCTCTCCTCTCTCTCTCTCTCTCTCTCTCTCTCTCTCTCTCTCATCTCTCTCTCTCTCTCTCTCTCTCTCTCTCTCTCTCTCTCTCTCTCTCTCTCTCTCTCTCTCTCTCTCTCTCTCTCTCTCTCTCTCTCTCTCTCTCTCTCTCTCTCTCTCTCTCTCTCTCTCTCTCTCTCTCTCTCTCTCTCTCTCTCTCTCTCTCTCTCTCTCTCTCTCTCTCTCTCTCTCTCTCACACACACACACTCACACACGCACACTCACACACGCACACACACGCACACACGCACACACGCACACACGCACACACGCACGCACGCACACACACACACACACACACACACACACACACACACACATCAGCGGTTGATTGCAGCTGTTGGTTGGTCCGTGTCTCCAGCATTGGCGCCATAGTGCTGAAGCTGTGCCGTTTTGGGTTTACGATTCTCAATACCTGTAGAGTTGGCCACCAGTCCGATACGGCGCTACATTTCATCCCACCCTGATAGTATGGTCCTGAAGTCCCGGATGTCGCCAAAGAAATTACCTTGTAGGCATCGTCCAGATTGCACTGTTTGGCTTGGATCAAGGTTCTTGGTCACGGACCCAAGAAAACTGAGCACCTTCTGGGCCACCACTAGGGACACGATGGATTTTGAATCTTGTAGAAGATTGCTACGGTCTTGATCTGGGGCGGGTCTAACATGACGAAACTGCCCTTTTAAGATTTGTTTATATCGGGAAAAGAGCACTTAAAATACAGAGAATCGCCCGATGGCAGTATTGCTGTGCTTGAAGGAACTATCCTCACCCTTCGCTATGTCCCTTATCATCGTTTTCAGACACGGATCCAGGATTTAGGGAGATACAGTGCGGGGCAGTTTCTGAAAATAAGGCACTTTGACCAATAAGTGGGCATGGAATCATAAAAACAGGAATGACATCAGTAATATAGACTAGACAAAAACAAACATTATAAACGAAAATGGCACTTTTTTATTTTTAGGGGGGAGGTCCCCCTAGCTACGGCCCTGTTGTCAAGAAGGCAAAGTCGATGGAGTGGTTTTGCTTGGTATGTGGCGAAAATGACGCAGACAGCAGGTCGTATGAGCTATGGATCCAATGCCAATTTGCCTCAAATAGACACACATTGAGTGCACTACAGGTGACGACACCTTTCGAGTACTACTCTACTCGGTACCCCCCCCCCCCCCTATTCCCGGTGTATCTGTGTTATGTTCATGCAGCCCTTTCTCTGTTTGTACTGAATTTACACCAACTATTGGGTAGGTTGGTATTGGGCAATCAAATTTATTAACACAGGGATTGCCACTGTGCACATATAATATATACAATAGTCACATCTTGTGCACAGCCAGGTACATCCAGATTACAGTTTGATGGACCACACATGTTATGTACGACATTTTTGTGTATATATATAATAATTATACTTCTTAAAACATTCGGAGTAAAATCAGAAGTTGTCACGATGGCGAGGCGAATAGAAGTGACGAGAAACACTGCTGGCCAATAAGATGCCGCGTAACTGACACGGGCTGAATGAGTGTTTTGGGCCAGCTTATTAAGCGTTGATGCGATTCAATGGGGTGTGCAGACCAGGAGGGGGGACAGATTGTATAACCACCTAGCTTAACCGCTAGGTGCTCGCTCCGTTGTTACACAAAAATTATTTCCATCCTGAAGGCCAAAAATTCATTTCGTGTACTACTCTATTCGGTACCCCCCATATTACCGGTGTATCGGCTAAAACGTGTACATAATTTCTTAGCTAGGATTGTGACTCGGTCTCCGAGGTTTTCTCATTCAATGCATCTTCCGAGGTCTTTGCATTGGTTTCCTGTCCAATATCGTATCATTTTAAAGATCTACTATTACCTACCATTTAGGGGAACGGCATGCAAAACGGACCCCCTGCCCAAAACGAACCCCCAGCCGTTTGGCGTCATTTTACTATATAGGGCAAAATTTGTGGTGGCACTGCTAAGTAACTCATAAATGAGCACTAGTGAACATTGGTTGGAAGCGCGAAACGCACATCCAAAGAGGTGAGCTCAAAAATATTGTTTTTCACACTTTTCTTTTTTCTTTTGTTAGCATTATATTCAAAATGGCACAGTTCCGTTTGTGCGCATTGAAAACAAGGGAAACTTTGGTATGCACAAGCCAAATGTGTGTGCTCTGATATGTGTGTATTAGATTCTAAAAGTATGAAGTGCGCCCAAAACCGGCCCCTGAGTGGTCCGCTATGCTAACAGAGGTTCGTTATCGTTGATATGCTGTTAGGCTGTTAATACAATATACATATAGGGTATTGTATATTACCCAGTTACACAATAGCAATAATAATAATAACATTCTTAAGCAAAACAATAATATTACTAATTTATTTTACATAGTGTCAATATGAGCTGTATGGATATATATGTTATATTATTATATTATCGATTAGTATAATACATAAATATATTATTATCATACTCTGATAATAAACTCTGTAGCGAGTGTTTCACCTATACAGAAAGGAAATCAATCAACAAAACGACAGTCGAGTAACATAGATCCTCACGTCAACTTCGATTTGAGAAGAAAATCTGACAAAAACCTACAACGCCGATGGAGCAACAACCCAGCACAAGTGGAACTACACGGGGAAGGGAGAGATCGTTCGCCATGCCATTGCGATGTACTGAAGCTTCGAAAACAAACGCCAGTATTATGTTATTGTATAGTTGTGATCTGCCCCCATGCTTCATCCGGGGCTTTGCCAGTTTGTAATTGTGGAACTTTGCATTAAGGTAGGTAGTATGGATTCAAAAAGTGAATTTAGATATTTTTTTGAAAAAGACTTTCTTTGCTATTTATGTACTTTCATATCCTTACCTCAATATGTAGTTAGTATATTAGCTGAAAAAGTAATAAAAAGTGGCAATATTGAGGTTTCTTCGGATGGCTTTTGGCAGAATTTGGTTATAAAAATTACCTTATCATCGTTTTCTCGGAATACCATTTTTGCTCTGAGTACTTAAAGTTGCTGCGCTCTAGTAGAATAAATACTGGGTATAACTGCAAAATATTTTGCACCACAGTGCCTAATGAGTATATCTACTGCATGCATTAAAAGAAATCATAATATATTTAATGGTTTCTGAATTATAGGCGTTAATTATGTGAAAAAATTTAAAAAAAAAAATTTTCGACAAAAAATCTTTTTTCACGTAAACAACACAACATATCTGATTTCTGTGATATTCATGCAGTAAATATGCATAACAGTAATCCCTGTGCTAAATGACGTTTTTGGTTAGAGCGCGGCAAAAAATACCTAATTTTCCCTATTATGGCGGCCATATTGGATACCTAATTTGCATAATTTATGCGAAACATGAAAAAAACCTTAACTATGTTGGTATGTATATGCATACCAAATATGGTTGATCTGTGTTGAAAACTAAAGATTTTTGGTGGAATCCATACTACCTACCTTAAACCATTCTTGTAGAACACGAGTTTCGTTCATTGCCGTGGTGGCAGCGCTTTTACCCACGGCCAAAAGAGACCGACACACAGGCAACTCAATATATTAGCCGTGAACTCTACGCATTCAAATGTGGGTATTTATTTATATGCTCGCTTCACCTGGGCGATAACACGAATTGTTGTTCGTAACAAAACAGCGCGCAATACCGCTACAGTCAGTAGCTACGCACAACGAAACCATGGCAACCACTCACCGAGCACCAAAACAGTGGTTGCTAGCAACGAACGAGTCTGTTACATCAGTCGAAAGCTGGAGACAGAACTTGACATACGTTCTCTCTCTCGATAAAAATTTTGCTCAGTTCATGAGTGATGACGTCACGTGGGAATGAAAGTCTCCCAACAGCCCTACTAGAAGCTTTGTAAATTACACTAACGCTGTGCCAGAAGCCACACGCCGTGTTGCCACACACACAAATGCGTACACCTCGAACTGGGACAAATTGCGAACTTTTGTCCCATTATTTATCGAAACTCGATCGTGAAGAACTCAGCACCGCTAGCTGACATTTGGCAAAAGATTTGTCAGCACTTTGGATTTCCATCAACCGGAGCGCATTTCCTTGACTTAACTAATATTCGATTTGAACCAGATGAGCGTCCGGAGGATCTGTTCCAACGGCTTACTGCTTTCTTCGAGGACAATACTCACCGTGGGTTGTGGCGCTACTCATCGTACAGATGTCGATGAACAAGTGTCGCCGTCGCTTGTGAACACTATTGTTTATCTCTGGTTGCAACTGCTCTGCCACTCGTCAAGCAAAGATACGGGACAGAGCTACGCAACCGATCTTTGGCTTCGCTAAAACCACAAATCTCTCAAGCACTGGCGTCCCTTCAGGACGAGGCACCATCGATGACAGGCAGGTGGCTTTGGCTATAACCGCAAACCTGTCTCATCTAATAGACGGCAGTCATTCCCCCACAAGTCGTGTGTTCTATGCTAAACTGCAGGGCGGACGTCAAGCACTCACAACCTGATCGAATGCCGCTACTTACCTGATAGTGACAAGAAGTCCATTGGCTGGTCAAGACTCGCGACCAACGATGCACGTGATGAAGATGAGATCAATCTATGTGACATTGAAGTGCCTGAGAACGTTACTACTAACTTCTCAGCACGCCACGTACAGTGTGATCTCTCCTCTCGCCGAGTCGATGTAGTACAATCGCCTGTGTTGTACACATTCTACCAACATCACCTTATGGCATTAACCCTTGATACTGGTGCTACGACGAATATGGTACGTACGTCTACAGCTCGTTTGTACCGTCTACCCATCATATCAGCATCCCAGATGGCTCGTCGAGCCGATGGTGTGACCCCTTTGGACGTTATTAGTGAAGTACACTGCAATGTCACCAGGGGTAGCTTGTCGTTTCAACTCGATGCACTGGTTGTCAAGCAACTTGAAATCCCTTCCTTGCTCGCAACGATATAACTATCCGCCCGTACAAGAAGCAAATCATTATTGGCGATGCTGACATTGTCCACTACGGCACAGCGCGTGGCAAAACCTGTGTGCACATTTGCCAGGCACGGCAGGTTGCCTCCGTCCTCGATATCGTGGACCTTGCCTTCCGGTCAACCCATGCCCCAGCCAGCGTCAGCAACACCGGTACCAAGTTGCACTCCACCGATGTATCCATCGATCCTGACAAACGTCTGAGTAAGAAGATGACAGACATGTTCAGAAAACTCCACCAAGACTTCGATAATGTGCCGGCGCCATCAAAGAGTTGGACATTGAGCTCTTGCAGCTTTCTTCAGATGGTGGTCCCATATCAAAGGTTACAATCGCGCTTGCCACAGGGAACTTGAACTCTCGCATTCGCAGAGATGGGTTATCAGCTCGTGAGGTCTGGACACAAAGAGACCAAGTCACGGCTGAGCAGCTACCGATCACAGATAGGCAACTGATCTTAAACCAACACTCGAGCAGATCAGAAAATCATACACGCAGCGCCAAGTCAAAAGCGCTCGGACACGACCCACAGCCTGCCATAATTATCTACGTTGGCACCTCATTTACCTCAAAGGTGATAGAGACACATGTAGAGCACGTGATAGATACATTGTTACACAGCTGCTCAACAGTGAGGGGTGGTGCCGACTTAGGAAGTTCACGACGTCTCAGTTCTGTAGCAAGACATACGATGTTCGAATCTCCGATTGACGCAAGGTAACACTTGCACTTGCCTTCCATCCCCGACGGCACCGTCCGTGGCCAAGATGAGCGCTCTGATTCGTCACCTGACTCGGAGTCAGAGTCGTCTAGACCAGTCACCCCTGTACACCATGCAGCAACTCCAGAGCAGCCGGTGTTACCGTATATGCCCGCACTCCCAGAAGCCATTGTTGTCCATCCTACGGTCAACGACCCGGACACGTCAGGTCCTCCTGGTCCTAGAAGGTCTGGGAACCCTCGCCAACAGCCTAGATGGCTGAGTAATGACTGGATCTTAGAGTGACATGTTGACACCTAAGCAAGATGTCGTTAAACTAATTGCTAGTTGTCTTTAGTTCAAATGTAGATATAAGGACCTTTACGTTTCCCACAATTACCTATGCATGTTTTGCTCCTGTTCGCTTGACGATATAATAAATACTGTTGGAAATGTTCACTAAGTTATTGTACTGTTATTGTACTTTTAGTTGTTATAGGCGGAGGAGAAAGAGAAAATTACGCCAGTATTCTGTTATTGTATTTTTGTGATCTGCCCCCAGGCTTCATCCGGGGCTTTGCCGGTTCACATGGCCAGGTTTGTAATTGTGGAGCTTTAATCCTTCTTGTTGAACACGGGTTTTGTTCATTGGCGAAGCGAAACAACTGGGTGCAGAAACCATAATGCACCAACTGTTTTCGGACAGTAAGGAGGGGGAAGAACGGGTAATTGTGAATAATGTGCTGCGTTGGAACACAATGACTGGCCAAGGTCCGAATATGCACAATGTGTTTGCGAAATGTGTGATGATGGCTAAATAATACAAGTGGATGTGCAGGGGGCCCGTTTGGACGCTCCTTTTTAGCGAATCAAAAATCGGGTAGTGTTCTGAAACACCCTGTAGATACAACAATTTTATTAGAAATACGCTCATTTTAGCACACATGTCAGATAAGTCGAGAAGGTGATCCCATAAAAAAACAGAATGAAAAAGCCAACTTTATGACAAATCTCGCTTGAGGGGCCCGTTGTGCACGCCGTTTCGCTACGTTCATGTACGCGACCAGCATATTTACATTCATCGCTTACTTCTATAATAAAAAAGCCTATCCAGCTTCGGTCATCTAGTTCTGATTTACGTTTTGTTCCTTGAGTCAATATTAATATTGGAACTAGGGCATGTTCTGTTGCTGCACCAAGTCTTTGGAAAATGCTCACTTTTAGTGTTAGATCAGTTGAACATATTACACAATTTCGCCGTCATTTAAAAACTGACCTTTTTATAACCTTACATATCCTCTTCATTCATTGCCCCTTGTTCCCGGTCAGGATACATATCATTGTTCATCTATCCCAAATCATGATACAGGTTATTATACTTCTGTTTCCAGGCAGGATATAGATAATTGTGCCTCTATTCCAGATCAAGATATAGATCATTGCCCCTTGTTCCCGGTCAGGATACATATCATTGTTCATCTATCCCAGATCATGATATAGGTTATTGTACTTCTGTTTCCAGGCAGGGTATAGATAATTGTTTCTATATTCCATATCAAGATATAGATCATTGGCCCTTGTTCCCGGTCAGGATACATATCATTGTTCATCTATAACAGATCATGATATAGGTTATTGTACTTCTGTTTCCGGGCAGGATATAGATAATTGTTTCTCTATTCCAGATCAAGATATAGATCATTGCCCCTTGTTCTCGGTCAGGATACATATCATTGTTCATCTATCCCAGATCATGATACAGGTTATTGTACTTCTGTTTCCGGGCAGGATATAGATAATTGTTTCTCTATTCCAGATCAAGATATAGATCATTGCCCCTTGTTCCCGGTCAGGATACATATCATTGTTCATCTATCCCAGATCATGATACAGGTTATTGTACTTCTGTTTCCAGGCAGGATAATTGTGCCTCTATTCCAGATCAAGATATAGATCATTGCCCCTTGTTCCCGGTCAGGATACATATCATTGTTCATCTATCCCAGATCATGATACAGGTTATTATACTTCTGTTTCCAGGCAGGATATAGATAATTGTGCCTCTATTCCAGATCAAGATATAGATCATTGCCCCTTGTTCCCGGTCAAGATACATATCATTGTTCATCTATCCCAGATCATGATATAGGTTATTGTACTTCTGTTTCCAGGCAGGGTATAGATAATTGTTTCTATATTCCATATCAAGATATAGATCATTGGCCCTTGTTCCCGGTCAGGATACATATCATTGTTCATCTATAACAGATCATGATATAGGTTATTGTACTTCTGTTTCCAGGCAGGATATAGATAATTGTTTCTCTATTCCAGATCAAGATATAGATCATTGGCCCTTGTTCCCGGTCAGGATACATATCATTGTTCATCTATCCCAGATCATGATACAGGTTATTGTACTTCTGTTTCCGGGCAGGATATAGATAATTGTTTCTCTATTCCAGATCAAGATATAGATCATTGCCCCTTGTTCCCGGTCAGGATACATATCATTGTTCATCTATCCCAGATCATGATACAGGTTATTGTACTTCTGTTTCCAGGCAGGATATAGATAATTGTGCCTTTATTCCAGATCAATATATAGATCATTGCCCCTTGTTCCCGGTCAGGATACATATAATTGTTCATCTATCCCAGATCATGATACAGGTTATTGTAGTTCTCTTTCCGGGCAGGATATAGATAATTGTGCCTCTATTCCAGATCAAGATATAGATCATTGCCCCTTGTTCCCGGTCAGGATACATATCATTGTTCATCTATCCCAGATCATGATACAGGTTATTGTACTTCTGTTTCCAGGCAGGATATAGATAATTGTGCCTCTATTCCAGATCAAGATATAGATCATTGCCCCTTGTTCCCGGTCAGGATACATATCATTGTTCATCTATCCCAGATCATGATACAGGTTATTGTACTTGTGTTTCCAGGCAGGATATAGATAATTGTGCCTCTATTCCAGATCAAGATTTAACAAGATTGCCACCCAGAGAATTAACCTAGGTAGCAGGTGGACAAGGAAGCCTTTGGCTTATCGAGAGTCCGACCCTTTTATCTATGTGTATCCCGCCCGTCTGAGGTATGTGTCGATTTTATTTTTAAACATATTCACACTACTAGCACCCACACAATCAGCAGGTAATCTGTTCCATTCATTTACAGTCCTTTGTGAAAATGAAAACTTTCTTATATCCAATCTACTCTGCTCCTTTGCTAATGCAAGATCATGTCCTCTAGTCCTTCTATCTTTCTTAACTGAGAAAAACATATTTCTATCAATATTTTCATAACCCTTCAATATTTTAAACACTTCTATCTGATCTCCTCTCAATCTCCTGGTCTCTAGTGTTGTTAAACCGCATTTTTTTAGGCGTATTTCATAACTAAGATCCTTCAGATTTGGTATAATTTTAGTTGCTCTCCTCTGCACTCTTTCTAGCATATCTATGTCCGTCCTGCGATATGGCCTCCACGCTTGAATACAATATTCTAAATGAGGCCTAACTATTGTTTTGTACAGCGGTATTATTAGCTCTTTTTCCTTATACGTTATGTTTCGCCTAATTAATCCAAGGATTTGATTTCCCTTTGAAGCTGCAATTCCGCACTGCTCTGAAATCTTCATATCAGCACTAACGGTTAACCCTAAGTCCTTTTCTTTTACAGTAGTACTTAGTACAGTACCCCCCATTGTATATTCTACTTCTTCGTTCCCATGTCCTATGTGGAGGCATTTACATTTCCCAAAATTGAACATCATTTGCCACTTTTCAGACCATTTGATCAACCTGTCAAGATCATCTTGTAAATGCTGTCTATCTCCATCACTTTTAATCCTTCTAAACACTTTTGTATCACCCGCAAATTTCAACACCTTGCTTGTTATTTCATCATCCAAATCGTTGATGTATATTAAGAATAATATAGGACCTAATACTGATCCCTGTGGTACCCCACTCAATACCGATTTCCAGTTTGAAGCCTCCCCATCAACTACTACACGTTGTCTTCTGTCAATCAGCCATTGTTCTATCCAGTTTATTATACCATTTCCTATGCCATGGGCCTTTAGTTTAAGCAGTAATCTTTGATGTGGTACTTTGTCAAAAGCTTTTAGAAAATCTAAGTAGACGATATCTACTGGTGATCCCTCATCTACCCACTTAGTGATGTCTTCCAAAAAACATAACATATTTGTTAAGCATGACCTCGCTTTAAAAAAAACATGTTGAGATGGGTTTATCAAGTTTTGTTTAACAAGAAAATCCACCATGTGATCTTTAATTAGTCTTTCTAATAATTTACAAATCACTGATGTTAAACTCACTGGTCTATAGTTCTCTGACTTGTTTCTCGAACCTTTTTTGAATAACGGTATAATGTTTGCTTCTTTCCATTCTAAAGGAACCACTCCCTCTTCTAATGACAAGTTGAAAACTGTTGCAAGTGGTATGCTAATTTGTTCTACAATTTCCAATAGTAGTTTGGGTGGAATACCATCCACTCCAGGTGATTTATTATCCTTCATAGCCCTTATTTTCTTAGCTACCATTTCCGGGGTTACAATTAATTGTCCTAAATAGTCTGAATCTGCCCCATTGAACTTAGCCTCTGGTATTGGCAGTGAACTAATATCTTCCCTGGTAAACACTGAACTAAAGTACTCATTCAGGTCTTCTGCCATTATGAATCCCTCTGATATTATATTTCCAGCACTATCTTCTAGAGGACCGACCTTATCTTGAACTTTCTGTTTGCTTCGAACATACGCATAAAAACTCTTGCTGTCATGTTTTATATTACTAGCTAATTGTTGTTCATAGCTTCTCTTTGAATTTCTAATTTCAGCTGTAACTTGGTTAAGTGCTTCTTTATAATTGTTGTAGTCTTCATCATTTCCAGTACATCTATATGACTTCCACATCATTTGTTTATACTTAATTTTTCTAATGGCTTCTTTCGATAAGTGTTTCTTTTTGGACCGTTTTCCTTGTTTTTTGAAGGGTACAAATTGATCGATTATGCACTTAATTTCACTCTTTAATATATTCCAGCATTCTGTTGCCGTCTTATTTGTCAGTGTCTTATTCCAGTCTATCTTTGCTAAATATTTCCTCATGTCCTTATACCTTCCTTTGTGGAAATTTCTCCTATACTGCTTTTTGCTATTCCTTTCTGATTTTACTTTGATGGTAAAATGTATCTGGTTGTGATCGCTACTCCCCAGTGGCTCACATATCTTGACATTGTCAACTAATTCATTTTGTGAGGACAAAACTATGTCTAACACATTCTCACCCCTGGTTGGTTCTAGCACATGTTGAGAAAGGAATGTATCTTGAACTAAAACTAAAAACTTGTGGTCCTCTCTCCCCATACTCTGTAGAGATTTCCGTTGTATATGCCCATGGTTAAAATCCCCCATAATAATACATTCCCGTTTGCTTACTTCCCTTATAGCATTTTGTATTTTGTCATTCTCTTCTATGCTTATGTTTGGACTTCGATAAACTAACCCAACTGTTAACGTTGAGTTTCCTGTAACTATGTTACACCAAACAGCTTCTTCGCAATCTGCTTCTCTTTCAAATTTTATTTCATAAGCCTGAATAGATTCTTTAATATATAAAATAACTCCACCTCCCTTTCTTCCTATTCTATCTTTTCTAAACATTACATATCCTGTCAGTCCCAATTCAGCATCTGATATATCGGTGGTGGTCCAGGATTCGGTTATACCTATTATATGAGGGTTAATATCTTCTACCATAATGTTTAGTTCATTTCTTTTGTTTACTATACTCCTTGCATTTAAACAAACACATTTATATCCAGCTTCAGAAGAGTTTTCCAGACTGTTATTTGTTGATTTATTTGTGCTGTCTTTATCTATGCCTCCATTTTCAGGCTTTTCTGTGAGTCCCCCCTGCGAATCTAGTTTAAATAGATGCAACCTGTCCCACTGTCAACAGATTGCAGCAGATTCTCTGAGAAAACTGCTGCCCCCTTTCCACTAAGATGGAGGCCATCTCTCATGTACATATCTTCCCTCCCAACAAAGTATCCCCATAAATCTGTGAATCCCACCCCCTCTTCTTCACACATCTGCTCAGCTAGTGCATTGATCGCCATCCTCTTGCAGTTTCTATACGTTGCCCCCCTTCCTCCCATTACGGGCAAAATTCCTGACAAAATAACCTGTTCGACTCTCGTCTTCTTTAGCTTCCTCACTAACTGTCTATACTTCTGTACTATCGCAGTTGTTCCCTCCCTGTCTGCATTATTTGTTCCTACATGTACCAGTATAGACCCCCCCTTGCCATGTCCCAATACCTTCTCTACCCTGTCCGTTACATGTTCAATCCTAGCCCCCGGTAAACAAACAACGATGTCATTCCCCTCGCTCAGTGTCTTGTCCGTCTTTCTCATAATGGAGTCACCCATAAACACCCTCTCTTTCCTCATTGCCCCCTCAATCACTGCCTTAGAATAGCTCCTTCTTCGGTTTGCATCTGTCTGGTTGTTGTCTTTCCCCCCTGCTGTCTTCTCTCCTGTCACATTCTCTTCCGATCCATTCTTTCCTGTCGCTTTTTCTCTTGTCACCTTTCCTCCTGTCAGCGTCCCTTTTATCGACTTCTCTTCTATCACATTTGCTCTCACTTCCTTTTGTCCCTTCTTCTTTCGTCCCGTCTCATTTTCCTCTTTCCTCTCCCGTTCCATCTTCCCTCCCTCCTTCTCTACAGTCACTTTCTTCCCTGTCACCTTCACGCTTGTCACGTTTTCTGTTGTCGATTTTCCAATTTCTTCCCCTCCAATCACCTTCTCTCCTCTCAATCTCCTTTCCTCAGTTTTCTTGCCACTGCTATTCTCCTTCAGTCTTGCAGTATCCTCAACTCTCTCCCTGTCGTCTCTCTCCATTCGACCTGCCTCCTTGCTAATTCCCATCTCCATTCCCTTCACAATATCTGTCAACCTAACTAACTCCTTCTGCAAACACTCCACCTTCCAACATCCATTGCACTGAAAGGTGAATCCTTCCTCCATGGTTTCTGCCCATGACTTTCCACACCCGGACAATGCAAAATCTACCCAGCTGTGGCAGTGATCGCACACCAAGTGCCGCTTTGCCTTGACTTGCCGCTTGCAAGGCGCCATATCCCGATCAAAATTTATTTAATAACTTAACTAACTTAGTCTTTATAAAGACTGTTTCCTGTGTACTACAGCACACTTTAGGTTACAAATTTCAATTATATAGCAAGTACTGGCTTACACAGATATTATCTTATGTAAGTAGTTTGATGGTTGTTACTTTATCTCCTATATATTCTACCAGATAATCAGGTTTGTTAAATCTTGTGTACAACTTATCGAAGGCTAAGCCGCCTAAGTGAGTTACCCTATTATCACTCACTATACTAAGGTGTTCTAAAATACTTTAACTAACTAACTTTAAGCACATCTGCTACTCAATATATGTTTATTGCAACTTTATGAATGATATTAAGGCAAAAATAATACTTATCAATCAGTAATTCCACTTGTTTATCCACTTTTTTAGACCACCAATTTCTACGATCTATCTCCGCCAAATATAGCCTCGAAGTCAAGATATAGATCATTGCCCCTTGTTCCCGGTCAGGATACATATCATTGTTCATCTATCCCAGATCATGATACAGGTTATTGTACTTCTGTTTCCAGGCAGGATATAGATAATTGTGCCTCTATTCCAGATCAAGATATAGATCATTGCCCATATCCTCTTCATCTCGCTGGCATATATCCACCCGTTGATGACTTTAATACGGCTTACCGATTCTGAGATTGATTAAACTTTTTGTATCGATGCGCCTCTGAACTTGGTTTTCGATTATTTCGTCGCAAAAGAAGTTACCTTATTATTATTATTATTATTAGTAGTAGTAGTAGTAGTAATATTAGTATTACTATAATATGTTTGATTCAGTCGAAATGCGTCTTGCGCGCAGCAGGATTACATCAGTGCCGTTATCAATTCAGTAAATAAGCTATCGAAACCTTTAACGTATACTTTCACAGGCAAATATCGAATTAATCAGCATGTCCTGTGATATTATATTGGATTGTCGGCCTCTTTATTATCACTAGACTATTATGGTGTAAATAAGCGTGAGCCTAATATCAGCTATAATAGAACAATGTAAGACTGGATACAGTAATTAAACAGCGCGCACGCTTCACTGTATACTGTCGCAGCCGACTCCTAATGACGTCGACAGCAGATCATAGATAGATAGTTCAAATCGTACGATCTTCCCGATTCCGTCCGCTAGTGTTACTATCCGCTAGTGTTCTATCTAATTTCTGTGTAAATTTAATGTGCATATTTATTTCATCATTATATATTTAATCATTATTTATTTTATTATTATTTATGACAAGTAAATTGCTCGAAGACATGGGTCGCCAAGCAAGTCGCGTGGCCAGATTTTAGGTCGCGATCAAAAAGACTAAGAAAAGAACCCCTCATTAGGACCAACATTTTTGGACAGAACCGAATTAGCACTGGGCTTCATCAGTTGAGGAAGCAACTGTAAAACCGGTATGGTGTGAAGTCAATGACACTCACGGAGACAAAAGGCAGGCCGACTACCACAGAGGGGAGAGGCAGTGAAACTGTGAGACCTCATGCAGAGGAACAGATCACAATTACGACGGACGGCACGACCGCGTAGAGGGAGAAAGACGAAAGACCTGGAGGGATAGGCCCTAAGGCTGCTGAGAGACATAGGTAAATTGGAAGAGATACCAATTGGGGGAGTACAGCAATATAAGCACTATATAGTCCGCTTAACTCATTTATATATAAAGCACTACGAGGAGAATGTATATTCATGGAAGCAAAAACGAAACATGAGTTACATGACATAGCAAAACACTCACGATAATAATCTTCATGTTGTCTTGCTCACCCGCTTTCTGTACTGATTGCATTGCCTCAAGGATGGGCCTGCATAACCGTTAAGTTTGCGTGACTATGATGACTTACAGGAACAAAGTAAACATCGTGATGCATGACCTATCACACCCTTCACGTTTAATAAATCTTATATACCAGACTTGGTATATAGCTACTATGCTTTGCAAATCTCCGTGAGTCTTGTTCAGTGGTTCGTAGTAACAAGTGCCAGATAAACACTCGTGTAGGCGTAATCTTTGACCCAGTTCGTTTTCAACAAACACGTGAACATCACGCTTGTAAGTTGTCATATTGGAATTGTTCGCACTCGTAGGTCAGACGTCTGTCCCATACGTGTATAAAGCGTGCCTAGGCCTGTTGATTAAGAACACAAGCGTCTCTCCGGTCATGATACAGGTCAGGATACAAATCATTGTTCATATATCCCAGATCGTGATTGAGATCACTGCCCTTCTGTTTCCGGGCAGGATATAGATAATTGTTCCTGTATTCCAGATCAAGATATAGATCATTGCCCCTTGTTCCCGGTCAAGATACATATCATTGTTCAACTATCCCAGATCATGATATAGGTTATTGTACTTCTGTTTCCAGGCAGGATATAGATCATTGTTTCTCTATTCCAGATCAATATATAGATCATTGCCTTTATTTCCGGTCAGGATATAGATAAATATCCTTTTGTTCATGGTCATGGTACAGCTAATTGTTCCTCTGTTCTTGGTCATGACACAGATAATTGTTTCTCTCTGTTCCCGCTGGCCGACGCCTTTAAACGCCTTTAAACGCGGGCGTCGAATGATCGCACAACGTTCGCCAAAAGACAAATTTACACCACCGAGGCATCAGACCATGTTGAATATTGGGGAGGAGGGTGCTGAGCCGGATCCTCAGCACTTGACATACAGATAAAATACATATACTTAATTGTCATTATTAACATAAACAACATGTCAATTAAGAATGTGACTTGGAGTTAAAACAGAGTCATATCAAACATACCGCGAACATACAATAAAAGATAAATAAATAAATATAATAAAAAATAAAAATAATTAAGTCTAAAAATGTATAAAAATAGCCATTAATATTTATAGGTTAATCTACAACTAACACATAAAAGAAGTATAAACACATCTGGCAAAATTAGCATTCCTCTGTCTCTATCTATAACTAAAGTTTATATTTAATACCCGATAAGGCAGCCACGGCACGGGGAAGGAAACTGTCTTGGAAGCGATTTGTCTTCGCACGGTCATTTCTGAATCGCCTGTCTGAAGGGAGTTTTTCGAATAGATAGAGGGCGGGGTGAATTGGATCCGTGATAACTTTGTCAGCTCTCTTTCTGTTTTTTTTACTGTATATAGCTGATAGAAGATAAGTTCACAGTTCGATGCTGTTTTTACCACTCTGTCTAGCCTGATCTTTTGACGCTGGTTGACGTTTCCGAACCACACACATATGGCGAATGTAAGTACATTCTCAACGGCCAAGCGATAGAATTGAAGAAGAATTTCTCTCCTCAGCCCGAACTTCTTCAGCTGGCGCAGGAAGTAGAGTCTTTGCTGGACCTTCTTTACGGCTGCATCCGTGTTTTTCTCCCATCCTACATCACTAAAGATGATGGTGCCCAGAAATGTGAAGAAGCCTTCTCTTTCGATAGCTTCGCCATTGATAATAATGGAGAAACTGGGGCTTTCTTCTTTCCAAAATCAACGATAATCTCCCTTGTTTTTGACGCGTTCGGTTGAAGATTGTTTTCGTCACACCACGGCACCAGCCTGCCCACCTCATGGCGGTACTCAGACTCATCCGAGTTCCTCAACACCCCTTCCAAGGTGATATCATCTGCAAACTTCACCAGCTGTACGGAGGAATGTTGGGACACACAGTCAATCGTGAAGAGCGAGTACAGGAGCGGGGAGACGACACAACCCTGGGGAGTTCCAGTGTTCAAGATGACAGTGTTGGAAACCATGTCATTCATTTTGACGACTTGAGGTCGTAGCAAAAGAAAGTCAAGGATCCAGTGACAAATGGAGACGTCTACCGACAGCAGACTTGAATGACATCAATCGGAAGACATAGGGTGTGGTAGGAGCTATAGGTAGTGTTGCAGAATGTTCGCAGTTCGAAGGTAATTTTTGAGTTTTTTGCGGTTCGGTACAAGTAGTGTTGGACTTTTTTGCGGTTTGAGGGTGTTAGTTTGAATATGTTTGGGAACATCCAACTGCACGAACCTTCCCGCTGACTGGAAACACCAATAGTATTAACTAAATATTGGGGGACACAGCCCGCACTCCAGATTTTTGGGTGCTCAAGCAAAGCAAATCCCCCATCCGTTCTGCCGCCTATGCACCTTCTCCACATCTAATTTTGCTATGTTGAAAGCACCCCTCAATAACTTCTTTAAAATGCTGCAGTATAATAATATTGTTATTGACACCTAAATTTGGCCCACAAGAAGTTATGTAATTTTAGTAAAAATAAGTTGTATTTTATCTCTTTTCCATATGCGTGCATGTCGTATTATTGATAGGTACAAAATTAACTATTATGTAATTGAGGACAATTAAACGTATGCAACTACATAATTAATATGCTTGTGATATGCCCTAGAGCTATGTAAACCCCGCAACGACACTCTAAAGTACAATTAAACCATGCATCAATAAATGCATTTACAAGGGCCGCATTCAGAGTTCGCACCGCGACGTCGCTCTTTGCCCCGGAAGTCGAGTTTGCCGTTCAATCGTGTTGACGCCGCGACGCGCGCCTCGCCAGCACTTCTTCCAAGATGGTCTCCGTAGTTGGTTTTGCATTCGATGATACTTCGTTTTTAAAGGAATGGCAAGTGCGCTTTAGCGCTTCAGTTCACACTCAATCATGACAAGTTGATCTATTAACAAAACCATTTTCGTCGTAAAACATTCCAAATCAATCGTCGATATAGTACTCGATTGAACGGGCCTGCCATTCAAAATATGGTGGTACCTTTCGCGTATGTTTTTAGAATTAGAAAGTTTTTTCCAAACGCCTCGATCCCAATTCCCTTCCCTTCCCGATCTCGTTTTGTGTCCTACGTTATCGATACGTTATCGTTACGTTATCGCGTGTGTACGCATGTTGATCGGGATGTCTGGACGCTCCACGTATTCTGCATTCATTTTTGATGGCTTAACGAAGCTTTTGCTAGGCAAGAGGTTACGTGATGGCTAAGTGATAATAGATTTATATACAATTAATTTATACGACGAAATGTCAATTCCGCGACGGTCAACTCCGCAACGTTTCCCATAGAACTCAGGAGTTGACTGGTTAGGTTCATAATACAGTGTTAGGATTATAGATATTACAGTATATAGACTCCCTATGTGATGTGTCCGGTCAACATATCGACATAAAACCCTGGGAGACGGATGCTGATTTCGATTCTAGAATCGATATCGGTCAATGTGAAAGTACAACAACGACTGTCGAGAATATTAATAATGGTAATGTTTTCTTGATAAAAGTAATGTGGCAACTTTGAGTTTGACTGGTGCATGACCAAGCCTATATGTTATAAATGCATGATTACAACTGTGCCACCTGAATCGTAGGGTAGGGTGGGGTAAGAAGGCCCCCCGAGGTAAGACGCCCCCTGGGCATTTCAATATTTCGATCGTTTGCTGCCTGTCTCTGGTGGATGAAAACAATGCTTGTGTCGCTGTCCCGCCACCGTCCACTGCTGGACCGCCACCGTCAACTGCTGGCCCGCCACCGTCCACTGTTGGGCCGCCACCATCCACTGCTGGCCCGCCACCGTCCACTGCTGGGCCAACACCGTCCACTGCTGGGCCGAAACCGCCCACTGCTGGCCCGCCAACGACCGCGTCCGCAGGAGTGTCGACCGTTAAGGAGCTGATAAAGCAGCTATCTCCGTTGCCAAAGATATCGCGTCCACGTGCAAGATCGCGTATTGCCGAGTGTGCCACTGTTCTGACATCGACGCCGCATAAGAACAAGTTGGCTATGCAGCAGGCGAAGAAAGAACGCATACCCAAGCTCAAGAAGAAGTCCCTGGCGACAGGAGTGAAGAGACACACTGCAAAGAAAAGGCGCGTGAGCTCCAGTAGGGAGGGGAAAAATGGCCCTGCATTATCTGCGGAGAGCCATTCAAAGATAGCAGATCACGAGAGGTGTGGGTGCAATGTAAACTGTGCAAGAAATGGGCCCACGAAGATTGCACCGCGGGACAGGCCTTTTTCACGTGTTCCAACTGTGAATCGGAGAGCGATTGACTGTGCATTATGTGCCATCTGTTCATCTGTTGCCTGATGTCGTTTAATATGTTTTAATAAAGTTCGTATTTCTTATTTGAAATTATTCAACGCATTTTGCAGATTAAATTTATTTAGTTTCACCACAATTTCTCATTGGGGTAAGACGCCCCCTGGGGACCGTTTGCCCCACGTATGGAGCAAGACGCCTCCTTTGGAATTTTATTTAATTGACGATCATAACAGTTAGTGCCGTCAGATGACAGAATGCCTTTGGTGAAACATGGAATAGGTATCCCGCAATTGCAAAAACCTCAACATTTTCACTGTATGCTTAAATATGCCCATTTTCCCTTAAGGGGGCTCCATGTCCCGCCCTACCCTATGTTGCAGAAATGGCTTTGAGTTTGAACTTAGGTTCTGATTTCGTT